>JBBDHG010000082.1:1807500-1945000 GCA_037951165.1 Lophius americanus | reverse complement strand
ACTTTTACTCTTATATGTTCTGCTAAATTGATTTGACAAGCATAAACACTGACCCAAACCCGGCCTTTATACAGTATACCACATGAAGGACAAGCTAGTTAACATGTTTGTTTTTTTCCCAGCCCAGCAAAAAAAATATATCTATATATATATCTGTATGTCCTGAAAATTATTTCTTCAGTTTTAACTCACTGGATTAACAAACTGACCTCAAAAACGTCATGGACAAGTCCTATTGTGAGACCCTGGAGCCGACCCAGCTTTTTATTAATTGCCGCTGTTAATTTTTTGTGTTTTCAGCAGATTTTTGGATGTGAGCAAGATAATGTTCAGTGTGCTCATCTGAAACACTGGTGATCCTCAGGGAGGTGTTCTTCACCCCCTTAATTTTATCCTTTACACAGAGCTGCAGGAAATCCTTTTATGTCCCTGCCCTGATCATGGCTGTGTTTTACCTGCCTTTGTAAAATGGTGCAATAACATCATCCTTGATCATAATGTGACAAAATCTAAGGAAATTATCATACATTTTAGGATAAATGGCCGTAAACCTAAACGCAGGCTCATACATGACAAGGAAGTCGAAACGTTTGAGTATCTGGGAACAGAGCTTGAGTCTCAAAACAAGTTTGTGGCTGACACGGTCAATTTTAAAACAAGGACTACAAACAATTTATTTGATGTGAATGCTGACAAGATTTTATATACATTTATCAAACTTTCATTTCTAGTATTCTAACTTGTCGTGAGGAAGAGCCTTGTCAAAGTCTGCTCAAAGATCAGTGCAGTCCAGCTAACATACCTCTGGAAAAACATGTGGTCCAGAAAGCAAAAAAGAATTATTAGCCATGCAGTTTTAATGCCCTCAGATGATATCATGGACCCTCGAGGAAAACCAACCATTACTGTAACAATAATTATTTGGATGTCAGCCAGTCCTTGTTAACTCAGCTAGACTTGCATGTTTCTTTGTTTGTGTCTGTCTATTTGCGTTGTCAGCTGGCTCCAGAGTTGAGTATTCATCAATATTTATTGATCTTTTGTAGGAATTGCTCAACTGAATTGGGATAAATACGTTATATATGTATATGAATCCAGCTTAGAGGTTAGGGATCTGGCAGCTTGACCTCAGATTCCAGAGGAATGTGATCAACATTGCCGGAGCTATATAATCCAGAAAAGAGGGTATTCATGTAGAGTTATACCTTGTAAAATAGCAACATAAGATGAAACATACTTATATACTCCCAGCCTGGAGTAAGGTAGTAAACACTTGTGTGAAAAGTTTATTGGAACCCTCCTGGTTTTCTTCTAATTTATACCTTTGTGGATCTCATATTGACTGTGTTGGATTATTTGCTGAAGTCTCTCGCCATCCCACTCAGTCTATAGTTTCAGTCTTTCCACAGTGGGAGTCGTAAATATTAAACATGTTTGATATTCATGACTCGGGGAGGCTCCGACGCGATTGGGAGACGTACCATAATCGTACTGTCAACACGCACTTGAGAATTATTTGTACAAATAGTCGGTTGAGACGAGCCTTGAATCGGGCCGAGACCCTTGACCTTTGGGGGTGCAAATCAGGCCTTTTATCCTCTAGAGTCAGGCCATCTTTAAGCGTTCTGACTAGAAGATTCTGGAGAAGTACAGAACCTCAACCCTAACAAGTACCTGCAGCATCTTCATGCAGAAGCAGGAGAAATAACCTTATCATCAACTAACGGTCATTTTTCTAGTTTTGTCATTCTAGGCTATAAGGAGTTTCAGGTGTGAATCGCTCCCCTATAAAACCATTAAATACTTCAGAAGGCGTTTGTGCACGTGTCGTATTACCATGCAGTGAAAAATCTGCATGTGCATTATAGGAAAACGACTGAGGTTGAAGGTCACGCAGAAGCTGGTGGAGTCGTGTGACTGAGTCTATTCATCGATGCATATGCAGAAAGGAGTGTGTAGGTTCTAATGAAAATTTCAGCGTTTGTGGGTCTTGATCATTATTGAGTATGTTTGTGGGAGTGCTCCCAGGCGTCCTCTCCACAGTAGAGATGTGTGCCGCCGCCGCCGCGGCTCTTGGTCCATCTGCTGTTAATTCTTGTGTTCAGTGGATTGCCTGGCTCTAAGGGCTCCCACAAACGCACAGATTATGCACAGATTATGCCTTCTGTTTTGATCTGCTCTATCGCTCTCTCTCTATCTTTTATTCAGGGCCAGTATCTTTTGACCCCTCATGAATGACAATGGAAAGTCGTACAGTCGGAAACAGGGCGGAATGTCTCACAGTGTCTCCATATGTAGTCAACAGACCTTAATGAACGGACTGAAAACACACAGAATTTACCCAAACAATGTGTGAAAAAATTAAGTCGCTCTGCATGTCTGTGCTTCTGTGGAGGTTAGGCACAGAAAAACTCGCTCTTGTTGTTGTAAGGCTGTAATGAAAGGTTAATGGTCGTCGTGTTCTGGACTGCCGACTCTCGATTCTGCAATGAACTGTTGAGTCTCAGCTCATAAAGTAAGACAGGTGTTTGTTTGTACTGTATGTGCTTCAGCGATTCATCCCTAACAGTAATAATCATGACTTCGTAATAAACTTAACTCTTTTCTCCGTCGTCACATGTCACAGTGAATATAATCGTCTAACGGACCTCTGATCCACCGCTTCGCTGCCTCCATGTTTGCCACTTTTTATTTAAAAAAGTACATCATCACAACCTCCTCGTCCATCGCGGTTTGTGTAGTCGTCGTCAAAATATGGAATCGTTGCTGTCATTTTGTGGATGTATAAGTGTCTGTGTAAAGGATATATGTGGGCCTTTACCACTAACCTATTTGATACTGATGACTACATAAAGTGTAGAAGTTTTTCTAATGCAATCTGTGTCCACACCTAGAGTCTCTTCGTCCCAGCCTGAAAATACGGTGATCCAGATGTGTACTTTTTTTTTACCGTAAGGAAAAACAAAGAGGGGAACATTTTTACAATTTCCGAAACTGATTTGAAAACTTCATGTGATGAGGAAGGACATGTAGTTGGTTGGTGTGACAAAGGAAACTACGGTGGACAGTGTAGATGATCCATGCAGCTATTCTTAAAGTGAACACCTCAAAGAAGAAGAAGACGGTGTTGTGGAACTTCAAACATTGCACTTGTCAAAAAAGGAAAAAAGCCCAACAACACACAGTCGATGCCGCGTTTGCTTCATCGTGAGGTGACAAATGAGATACGATCTCATTTTCATCATTATGCCCTCTAAGATGGATTATTAACGTTGATATTTATGTGCAGCTGGCTGTTAGCTGAGTGAGCAGGGAGAAGAGAAAGTAGCAGAAATGCAAAAGCTCAATTAATGTGCATTGTAGAAAATAGTCTTCTGATGTCTGGGATTTTTTTCATGGCGCTGCACTTTTACATAATAGCTTATAGTAAAGATTTTAAGGGGAGATAAAAACTTATTTCCATGTAAATAAGACTGATGTTTTTCGATTACCTTGTGATTTCGCAAAATAGGTTTTGTTTGTGTTTGGAAAACATTTTGCTGATGGGTTTTTTGATTCTCGAATCTCCAATCTGTGAATGTCAAACTTTACTGAAATCACCCACAAAAACTCAGCAAGCAAAAAAATATATGTCTATCTATTCAGATGACAAATTTTGTAACATAATCTAAATTTGTTTTTGCTTTTGTAATTTTGTTTTCCAAAATTTAGATTTTATTTCCTTCTAAAGCTCCTCTAAACCACCTGAAACACTCAAGCTTCTGAATTCTCCCCCTTCAACCAGCAAACAGGGTCATTTCCCTGTGTTGTTCACATTTTTCCCTGATTAATCTACAAGAGAAGTCGGTTTATTTATTCCCTTTTTCTTTCCAGCACTAGATTAAGCATAAATTATTTATTTTTTATTGTGTAAAAATGTTGGAGACGGTCGATTGCTTCTAAAGAAAACCCTAGAATGACACACGTCTATTTAGAAAAATGTATTAATAAACGTTGTTTTCCTAAAAACTGCTCCGCCTCTTCGCTCTCTGCTTGTTGATGTGGGTCTCAGCCGGAGGAGGTGGACTGAATTAACTGTGGCAGAAATAGGAGCGGTAATTTGTTGCTCTAAAAAAAAAAGGATTAACAACATCTAATGAAAGGAGGACAATCTGTTTGTTGATAACCCACTGCATTTGTTTCCTTTTTTCACACTGCAATGTCTTTTGAAGAAAAGAAAAAAAAATGTCATGTCATGGATAAATGAAATATCTCTGGCTTCTCTGCAAATGATTTGGAATGCGATTTATAAAGTGTGACAATTAATTAAACAGGATTGCTGCTTTCAACAAATTGATGGTCATTTTAGTAAAGTTAGTCTCCTTTGTACTTTCATCGGAAAAACAACAACAGTATTAATTTGAAAAAGTGAAATGACTTTTGCCAACCAATATTATTTTTCATTTTTCATAGGCTGCCACATTAATGTTCACCGACTAAAGATGCAATGAGAAGCAGTGGTTACGAAATATTGACACAGGAAAAGTAGCAAAGCGTAAAATATACTTCTGCACCTACGAAATAAATATAACAGACATGTATACATGTATATATATGTATGTAAAAATATATACATGCATATAATGTACATATACATATATAAATATGATGAAATAAATTGAAAAAGGTAGGAATATAGTATGTGAATATAGTGCAGATGAATATAAAGAAAAGAAAAGAGTCCAGTCTCCAAAAAAACAATAATGTAAATTAAATTATGAATGAATGAGTTGTTCAGAGAGTTTCTGGCTTTCAGACACAACACAGTTTCAAAGTGATTAGTTGAAGATTCTGTCAGCAGTCAGACTTCCTCTGACTCATACTGTGGATGTAGGAGTCTGCCGCTGAGCATCCTCCTCTCACACATCTCCTCCACAGAGTCCAGGGGACAGTCCAGGACAGAGCTGGACCTCCTGACCAGCCTCTTGAGTCTCTTCCTGTCTTTCTCTGTGCCTCCTCCACCCCAATAGACCCCAGTAGACGATTGCAGATGCTATCACAGTGTCACAGAAGGTCTTTAACGGAGTCCTGCACACTCCGAAGGACCTCAGTCTCCTGAGGGGGCGACCTTGGCCCTTCTTGTACTGGACATCTGTGATGTCCAGCCAGCCCAGTTTATTGTTGAGGTGAACACCCAGGTATATATATGAGTTAGCCTCTTCAATGTCAAAACCCTGGATGTTTTACGATGATGTGTGAGGTCCTTCTGCAGAGGTCAATCACCATCTCCTTTGTCTTACTGGCATTAATCTGAGGGGGATAGTCATCAAAGTCTTTTGATGGTGTTTCTGTCCTCCAAATCGTTCCCTTCTGTAATATATCCAACAATGTCAGAATCGCCTGAGAACTTCTGGAGATGGCAGAGACATGTGGTGTGTCTGAAGTCCAATGTGTAAAATGTAGACAGAAAAGGGATAAATTGTGAAATATGACTGGACATCCCTCAGAAACCAAACCGTGCCAAGGCCGATCAGTTTCCTCATGTTGCTCCTTCCGTGAAGCTTACTTCTTCATGTGATTTGTGGCAGTACATCAATCTCCCGGTGGAAAACGATGCTTTTCTAAACAAATCTGTAATGGAGCCCTGTGCTGGTACTACAGGTCCGGTCGCCCCTAACTCATCATATCATCATATCATTGATTCATAACTAATTTACAGTAGACCTTCACGTCTATATTGCATTTGCTCGATTTTTTCCATTTTTTTTTTATCTATTAATATGTTCTTGTTATTTTTATTGTTTCTACTTGTCGTTTTTGACGGCCATTAAGACTCCCGTGGGGGAAGGCGTTTACTTTAAAGCCTTTCAGTGCAGATTCTACCGTGATTAACTATGCATGTGACTTTAATCTTTGAATGTAAACACTATAAGCCTGCAACAAATAATGTGAGACCAGAATGATCAGGATCACTTTCAAAAGCTGACAGATTACCCTTCGGGTCAAACCTTACTATGCCAAAATAGTCTAAATATTCAATTCAAATCTATTTGTGGGTTTTTGAGCAATCCTGCAGTTAGCGAGATTCTCTCTTAAGATGCAAAAAATATAATCCCTTCACTGATCTTTGGGTTATATATATACATCTATAGGTTCCTCATTAGACCAGGCCCTGCTCTCAAGCTGCTGTTGAACTCTTCAGGCAGAGCTTACGATGAAGAAACAGTCCACATTGGTCATGTGACCCACACAATGACTGTCACTGAAATGAGCATTTGCACATTTTTGGACGATGTTCTATTGCTACAAGCCAAACTCGATGTTGGCATCAATCATATCTCACTGCTTGATCACGTACGGTGATTTCATGTTTTCAAGCGAGTTCACTAAGACTGGATTAGAATTAAAGGAGTTGAGAAAAGCTGAAAAGGAGATGAATGATGTAGATAAACTAGAGAGCAAAAGGACAAACGGAGCCGAGCGAAAGCAAAGAACCTTTGCTGTTGTGTTTCATTAATAAGTGTAAAGGTTTAATCTGATCACCTGCTTCATCAGCAACTTGTAACGCCTCCTCTTTGTGTGGGACACGTTTGGTGTCAGCGGCGGCAGGTTGAAAGCTGTCATTGATCTTCTGGGTTTGGTGATGCACCATTCAAGCTTGTTCGACCTGCTTTTATTCAGCAGCTACAGCAAAGTCTTCACCTGAATAGAATGTGAAGTCGTATCTATTCAATGCTCTCACTTAGTGAGTTCCATGTAAATGTCGGCTGCTCTTGAATTTACCCTAATAAAATTGCTGAAAATTAATGCCGCTTTTAGAGGTAGGGCGATCGATCCATCGGCGCTGGGAAGCCTGGTTTGACGTGATCGGCAATCGGCCAAGTAACGTCCCTCTGGCAGGTTGGGTGCCTGTTACACACATGCCTCGTACATATCACGGCTACAAACATCTCACAAGTAAAGCAGAAAACACAAAGCTCGCAATTTGTAACACCAGTAAGGATAAGTATAATAAGCTGTGGAGGAACCACCTCGAAAAGAGCGGCTAAAGCTAGCGACAGCTGAAAACGCCGACATGTCACATATGATGGACTGAACGAGGCTTTTTTTATCACTTCGAAATGTCGCAATATTGGTTAAGGAAACGCATCCCCAAGAGTACGGAACGTACATTCATTTCAACAAGTCAGAACACATACACAATGCCAACCAGCCTTGATGTTATCCTTGAAAATAAGAGCACTTAAATTACACTACTCATTATGGTTTTAAAACTTCGAAGAAAAAAATTGGAATCAACCAAAATCGGTGTCGGCCGTTCAGACTTTATTAATATTGGTGATTGGCCAAGAAAATTGAAATTTGTGCACCTCTGGCCGCTCGGATTACGGCAGGCACACCATTAGTCTCTCTCTTTCTGGCTCTCACTCTCCTTTTTTTCAAACCAGACCGGTCATGGCAGAAGGCCGTCCACCCTGAGTCTTGGATCTGCTCGAGGTTTCTGCCCTTTAAAGGGCAGTTTTTTCCCGCCATTGTAGACAAGTGCTGCTCAAGGAGGAATTTGTTGGTTCCTGTAGATAATTATATGAAGACTTTGGACTAGACCTTCTCTTTCTGGAAACCACTTTGAGACAACTGTTGTTGTGAATTGGCGCTATATAAATAAAGATTGATTGATTGATTGATTGATTGATTAATTGATTGATTGATTGATGGATTGATTGATCAGCAAGGATGGGTATAAAATGTGTTTATTTTTTGTAGGACAAGTGTAGATAAAAAAAACAGGATAAATTCTTGACCAGTTACGACCCACAGGGGTCTCCCTCGAGGCGATACTTAGACAGAGGTAAGTCATACCCGTAAGAAGTTGAAACCAGTCAGAATTTTTCCCCTGTTTGGGATATTTTTGCGATTTTCTTAAACCTTAACATGTTCTCCGAAAGCTGTTTCACAAGCCCCCATCCTCCTCAGTTCTCTCATACGATGCTTCAACTTTTACCATGAAGTCTCAGGAATGTTTGCTTGAGTAAGTAGCTTAACCTGACTTTCCTTGGTACAGAATAGATAATGACAAAATTTTAATCTTTAGGTGAACTGTTAATTTAAAAACATTGTGCTTCAATGAACAATGAAAAGGAAAGTTAATAGGGATTAAGGTGCCGGTTCAGAATTCCTCTTAGACTATATCACTTAATGTCTAATTGCTGTCACTTGCAAACCTCCTAGTGATTGATTATTATTGGCTTATCTTCCGTTTCCTTTCTTAAATTATTTAAAACTCTTTCAAACATCACTGCGGTGGAATTTTGCGCAACTACTTTAGAGTCGCCACATTGAAGGGTTCTGAGCATGAACTGATCTTTCCAGGTCGCACCACAGCTTCTCACTGGGGTTCAGGTGCAGACCATTCCAGAACTTTAATTAACTCCTTTTGACCCATTCAGTGCTGGACTTAGTCCTCTGACTTGTTCATTGTGTCACTGCATGGACCACTTTCTTCATGAGCTTCAGCTCAAAGACACTCTTTCATGGAATATATTTTGATTTTGGCAAAGTATGCTACTGTTGAGACCCACATAAATATTTTTTTTCATGTTACTTATGTAATTCAGATATGAACCAACAATGTGTGGTTTAAACCAATTAGCAATAACAATAGAACCACCTACTGCGCCCCCCCCCCCCCCCCCTCTTTTGTATCAAATACAGCTCTGTAATGTCACTGTGTGTAAATAAATAATCTAAATAACTAGCAAACAAAACAGACAAAGAAAACATAAACATCTTGCCTGAGGTAAGAAAAGACCATCCATCTGTCCACCCGCAGACAATGGAATAATCTATCCACATCTGTTCGATAACATAATTAAAAAGGAAGAGACTGTATCTCCTAACGGTCCCTTTAATTTGTTCATTTAACTTGTTTCATTCCACATTCATGTCTCCTGCTCACAATCGCCTGTGATAGAACCTATGGTCTGTCCACAGCAGCACACACTGATGTTTTCCAGCAGCATCTGTGTCTTTGGACAGGTTGTATTTTTCTATCTTTTTTTTATTTTTTACTGAAAAAACAAAAAAAGGCGATGCAGCAACTTAAGGTGCAAATCTATCTGTTATTATCTGTTATGAATGCCAGATAATGTCACATGTCAGCAAACTCCAAAGAAACGTGATATAAGAGAGACCGTCTGCACGGACAAAAACACTAAACATCCTGATGCCCTGAGAGGGAACATATCACCTCCTGTTCCTCTGACTCACCCAGAGGCCCCCCGCCAACATACCCCTTGTTTGGCATGGCACACCATGATTATCAAATGCAGATCAGCAGTTCATAATTAATATTCATTCGCACTTGGCTCCATCCTGTCTCAATGTGGTGCTTGTCGTTACGCTGCACGTGTCATTTGCAGAGGGAACCGGTCCCTCGGTGATGATCTGTGTCGGAGGGCGTAGAAGGAGGCTTTAACCTCTGTGTACATTTACACAGGTATATTATTCTGAATAGGAATAAGCAGATAGAGTAGACGACAACTCATGGATCACTACTCCACAATGTCAGTCATGCACTGCAAAAGTACAGCCAAATCTGAACAGTCCTTAATATGTTTTGGAATTAACTTTCTAATGTCCCGCTCAGCTGTTTGGTTGAGCAGATTTTGAGTCTCTATTTCATATTCAAACATGTGACTGAAGCTGTTTGGAATTAATACATTTGCAGCATGTATATGCTTAGAAATAAGGTGCCAAGGCTGGAGCCCTGGGGGACACCGCGGTAAAGGAATGCAAACAAATACTTCTTCCTTACTTTTTTTAATTTTATTTTGGCGACATTAAGTAATACTCAATCAACACCCTGCTTCAGTGTTTGACTGATTTTGTGAATGGTTCTCTCCCGATGAGCAGATGAGGCCCTGCATGGTAGCCTGTGAGTGTGAATAGTATGAACACATGTTTTTGTGAAGCAGCTGGAGAATGCAATCAGACTAGAAAGATGAAACATAAGTACAGTTCCTCTCCCATTTTATTAATTGAATTAAAGCTTGTCATTAAATACCGGATACAAACTGTCGTTTCAAAAATAAACTTGGCCTACCCTTTCATCCCTACCAGCAAGGGTATATCCCCAAAAAACCCCAATCACCTGTGTTGTACAATGAATTCCCCCGACTGAACTCCTCATATTAAATGGAACTTTTTTTGTGAAAATGTTCCCCCTAGTGAGTAAAATATGATCTACCAGAGTAAACATGACATATACAACATAGATCTCGTCAAGTCCATTCATATGCATATGGATAATTGGATAATAATAATATGGATAATTCAGACCAATGCCGGAGAATTTATGGTCCTGAAAACGTTTTGAGATAAAGTTCCCCATATAGGGTCAGAAATTTACAACCAACCTTTTCCAAAATCTCTCCCGTTCTTCCTCGCATGAAGGTCTATCTAACAATTTAACCTTTTAAAATGATCCATTAAATAGTTTTTCTTCGTTATCGCGGTATCATGAATGATCTGCGGCAGCGGTTCTCTAATATTCTTGACATTTCGTGGATATAATTACTGTAAGTTCACTTATTTATTGACAGACTTGTGATTATGTGTATTGTCTTGTAAAATGCCAGCAGTAGTCATGGTAATGAACCGTATATCTATTTCTAGTGATATGAAATACAGTAAAACTTAATAAGCGAAGCAGCAGCCAGTTAGTGACTGTAAATTTATGGTCACGTTTTACAGTGTCAATGAGATGATTTCTTTTACAGGGAATGCAGACGGTGTAGTGATTCGTCACACACATACACACACACACACACACACACACACACACACAGAGGTCCAGAAGGTAGGGGATTTAAGGCTCAGTGTCTCGGATTAAGTTGACGCCTTATTAAGCAGTCTGACCACTGTCTTTGCTCCGCCCCCTAGCTCAACCTCTCTTTGCTGTTTTCATTGCAATCAATCTCTCTTGTCATTCTATCAAGTGTTTTTTTTCCGGGTTTTTTTGACTAATCACTCACTGTTTGAACTGTTCGTAATAATCAGTATTGCTGAGAGTTGTTCTGCTTCATTCAGGACTATATTCCTGCTCTGATATCCTTTGACAGTCTGTCTGTGAAAAACTTATAGCAGCTGGAAGCAAATCAACTCTATGTTATTTGTATAGAGCCAAATCACAGCTAAAGCGGTTTCAAGGCACTTTCGGCGAATAAGCAGGTCTAGACCGAACTCTTTGTTCTCCAGTGACCCCCAATTATGTTTATCAACACCGACCAGCCATAAAGCATTATAGTGAATTACATTCATTATCTGGTTGCCATGGCGCCTTTCAGTGGGTGGCATATGTTAGGATGCAAGTGAACATTTTGTGCAGAAGTTGATGTTCTGGAAGCAGGGAAAATGGTCAAACGTAGGGATCTGAGTGACTTTGACAAATCGTGCTGCTTAGACGACTGGGTCAGAACATTTATGGAACTGCTGGCCTGTTGGGTGTTGTTGGTTCAGAGTGGCATAGGTAGTTAGGGTGGACAGCTGGGGACTGGCTACAGGGCCATGGGTACTGAATTTTCATTCATCAAATAACATTTTTTATAGTTTTTTTTAATGCTGGTTCAGACACAGTGACATGACATTGTAGCTTCAAACAGGTCAGAGTGACCAGGCTGACACATGGTACTTCTGGAAGTGCCTACAATGCACTATATATTAAAGATTTATATGATTATTAAAGATTAATTTAAAGATTTATATCATTTAATTACATGGAAAATTCCCATTCATTTGGATTAGATTATTTTAACATTAACAAATGAATCGAAGAAAAACAAAATGCCGAAGGTCAAAAACCTGCATTTTTGTCATTAAAATGTAATAGAAACGTAAAAATGATTTTTTTTAATAGTTGAAATAAACCTTTTTGTGTTTTTAATACGTTTCTCAATCAGAACAATGTCATTAACGGGGGAATTTAAAAAAAAATTGAGTTCCGCAGGTTCTAAAATGAAACAAATTTAACCCCTTTTCATATTTTTTTTAACTGATATCGTTTTGTTTTTTCAATAATAAACAGATTAATTTGGATTCTATGAAACTTGAATGCATACATATATCAAATTGTAATTATTTAAATAAAATCATATAGATTGATAAACTTTAACTAGGCAATTACAAAACAGATTTGAGTCCAGGCACCTCAGCATCAGAACTGGGTCATAGAGCGATGGACGATCACGATCTGGTCTTCTTTTGTGCGGGACTGTAGAGCATCGTCATCGTTTGGCCCGTATATTAAGACAATATCACGCGTGTGAAATCTACTTTTCATAAATCAACAATGGAGTAGAAAATCCAAACTTTTCTAAAGTCTGGATTTCAAACCACGATCTGCAGAAAGCGGAGAAGGCCGTCATCGCTGTGTTGAGTTTGTGATGTCAATCAAACAGCGCTCACTCGTAAAGCTCACGTCAGCCTGTCACCCCCCTATTCCTGCTTCACTCTCATGGGAATATTGTGAGTGGAATTCCCTGTTATGAGGAGGAACTGTATTTTTGAAATGTGAAGCTCGAGCTTCTTTTTTTCTTTATTGCATTCAAAGTTTATTGATGGGATAGTTGCACTCAGATGAAGTGTCAAAGAGTCAAATTAGTTCAGAATCTGCAACCAACATAGTCTTTCTAAGTTTGACGGACTTTATCTCAACAATTTAGAGTTGGTAATGTTTGTCCTGCTTTGTGCCACATAAAAAATAATCTTTGTCCCAGTCTTGATCTGTTTGGATTTGGTCACCCTCGTCTTCTCTGCTGAGTCATGTTTACTTTTACATCACGAGGATGACATTGCAGCAGGGGAAAATGCGAGCTGGGGGAGAAGTGTGAGGCTTGCACCCTGCACCCTTTCATTCATGTGGATGTTACTTTGACAAGTTCCTCCTAGCTAAATGGATCCAGTATATTCCTTCATGGAAACTGCATTCCCTCATAGCAGCTGGTTTGTTTCCAGATCCATCTTTCCAGTAAAGCTACCAGCTTTACTTAATAGCTTATAATTTGAAATATAAAGTATGTTTGTGTTGTGTATTTGTATTGATTCTCTCAGGATTTTTTTTTACATTTATCTATCAATTCTTACGTCTGTTATATCCTTAAATAATAATGTCTCAGTTTGCCCAAGCCTACACATGATTGAAGTGAAATTTCCATACAGTTCGTGTTCGTCTGATGGTCCTGAAACAAAAGTAGCTTTATGCTGACGTCCCCGACAGCAAGGGTAAAAGCAATAACCCTGATTGGAATCAAAATAAATTTGAATTTAGGTCCAGTTTTTTTCATTTAAAAAAATAAATAAAAAATGTCCCTCCAGTGGGTAAAACATCTCGTAAAAACCCTATTCTACTCAACACGCAACGCATCTGGACTAAATTGGAGCAATATGAACTATTGGATTAAAACTTGATAGATAGAGGATACAGTAGATCTCCCCAAGTAAATTCAATTTCACCTAGTTTTAGTTTTCTTACCAACGTTGACAAATTACAACTTGAAAACTTTTGGAGATAAAGCTCCCCCTAGTGTCAGAAGTGTAAAACTGATCTTTCCCAAAATCGATCCAGTTCTTCCTTGTACTAGTGTCTCTATTGTTGTAAAATTTGAAAATAATATAATAAATGGTTTTTGAATATTATGTGGAAAACAGTGTTTTTCGCGCTCCCCCTAGTGAGTAAAATATGAACTATTGAGTGCTATATGATTTGTACAGGATAAATCTCCTCAGGCTCATTTCTACCAACTAAATTTTGATTAGACCAACGATTAGGAATTAATGTCTGAAAATATTCTTTTTATTTGTAAAGATATCCCCCTAGTGACTAAAATATGAACTATTAAGGTAAAACGCAGTGTATCTGAGATTGATCTCCTCGAGTTGGTTCATATGCATCTAATTTTTGGGGTCTATAAAAATATTGTCATCACTCTCATAACTGTAAAGAAATAATAAAAAGAAGGGTGGAAATGTTTTGTATAACGCACAAAAACTAAAATACTTAACTAAGATGTCCTCTACATGTGGCGTTCTGGCGTATAACGCAGTAAACTTGGGGCAGCGTATTTGTGTTGGTTTAGCATTAGCATGAGGAGAGGCTAAGCTACGAAGCGAGTTGGAAACAGCCAGACCTTCTTTGCTTAAACTGGCTCAACAAAACCCGAGACGGAGACTCTCTTTGTTAATCCTCGCTTTCTGCCTCAGGCTCTGTGCGAGTTCCTGTCGAGACTTTATAATTAAATAGCATTAAACACTAAAGTACTGTTAATATCGTCCTCTTAATGCCGCCTGTTTATTTGTATTATGACGGTTGCACACTGCGGAGCTCTTCAACTAAATATTTAAAGAACGGCTTTTACTTCCGACTCACAGTGAAGAATATCGGTAAATTATTTATTCGCTAATCTGTAAGCCAAATCGAAGATCCAATTGGATTATATACCTTGACTATTATATGTGATGAATACCAATAAAATGCTGATGGGTCTTTTTCAAAGCTGCAATTTAAAACAGATCATAAAAAAATAACAGATATGAATTTAAAGATTATCCAAAGCAGCCTATTTGCACCGTCTTCTTTTATGTGCTTTTTAGAATATGAATTGCGTGCTGTGTAAAATTAGATGGTTAAATCTTCTTCTTTTTTATACTACAGGGAAATCTGAAATTGATGAATAAACTGTTGGCTCTTGTTCCAAAAGAAAAGAAAAAATAGCCTAAAGATGACTTAAAGTCTTGTACTTTAAGGGAGAGGAATATTCTGCTGCTCTGCTTACATACATTAAATTACCAGATGGCAGTAATAATTACGTTCATTAACATTATAACCTCTCACACGTCTCAGGGCTGCTTGAGGGGAAAAAAAACATGTCTTTTTCTTAGGAGAGAAAAAAAAAGCAGCGTACTAGTAAAAGCAAAGCAGAATATTCCATATGTCCCTCTCCCCAGCTACTCTCTCCAGCTCAACCAGAGGCATTCCCGGGCGAGTTAAGATATATATAAACCCTTTCAGGAAGTTCATAATCTACCCTGCTGGATGAACCAGGAAAAACCTCCGCCCTCGCCCCAGCTCCGAGCTTTGTCAATATGTCTGAGCTTGTTACCTTATCTCTAAGGCTGACTCAGCCACCTTACAAAAGAAGCTCATTCCAGCCACTATCCATTAACTCATTACCAAAGGTGAGGTTGCAACGAAGATGGACTTCTTGCTTCTTGCTCTTTGTTTCATACAATGAAGATGTGATCGATCAGAGCGCCTTCCAGAATAGAGCAAGTTGTTCTCTGCAGACATATGGTCCTCCTCAGGAGACTGATGATACAGTTTTGACTGATTCCTTGGGTTTGGAGGGTCGGCCCCAGCAGCTAAAAGTTATGGAGCATCACTGCTGTGGAGAGTTTCCTGAGGCAAGATAACGCCACACGATTATGGACCGAACACAGACTAACGAGTGTTGTGAATTCTATGAGAATGCATTTTCATCATATATGGAGGATTGACAGAAACGGCGCTAACTCTGCCACTTGTGTTTCATTGTCTCATTGGAGACACTCGAGTCTGTCTCATTGTGTCTTCATCTCTCTGCCACATATGACTTGTTGTCTCCTCCTCTCTTTACCACCAGTGGCTCTTTGTCTCCACTCCGCTCCCTGTGTTTCATTGTATTTGCTGTTCCGCCTGTGTCTCATTGTCTATGTCCTACCTGTGTCTTATTGTTTCATTGGTCACCACATTTCTCATCATCTCCCCAGTGTCGATTGTCACTCACTGTCTCCTTCCTGCCACCTGTGTCTCATTGTACATTCTTCTCTGTGCTGAATACACCCCGTTGTTTCCTCTTCTCTTTGCCACCTAAGTCTCATTGTCTCATCTTCGCTTTACCAGGCGAGGCTCATTGTCTACTGCCGGTCTCATGTGTCTCTTTTTCTTCTTCTCTGTCCCACCTGTGTGTCATTATCTCTTCGGTACCATCTGGCAATCATTGTGTGCTCTGTGCCACCCATGCCTCCTTGTTTCTTTGCCACCCATGTCTCTTTGTAACTTTGTCAGCTATGTGTAATTGCCTCCTCCTCTAATTGCCACATGTGTCTCACTGTCTTGTTATCTCAATGTAAATAAAGTCCTATGTTTTTATCCTGTGATCCCCTGTGTCTTGCTGTTCTCCCCTGCTCCTAAAAACTACTCAGTTTTTAACAGATTTTGAACTCCTGCCCTCCTGTATTGAATTTTGTTTGTTTAACTTTTGGACATGCCTGAGTTTATTCATGATTCTGACATTAGATCCCTGAACTGAGCTCTCGTTGCCTCTGGTCAATCTGTATGAAACCATGGAGTTCGATCGGCTCACAAACTTTTGGTATCCATATTCCCCGATGGGAGTGACCTAACCCCCGGGGTAAAACGCTTCTCTGCTAATATTATGGCAAATAACCAAAAAACACACGAGAAGCACATGTGGTATTGTAATCTCGTCATTGTTGATTGACATAGAAAAAAACACAAGTGCCAAAAGAAGCTGTTAAATCTTTTTTGCTTTGCCTTCTGTTCTAACTACCCCTTTTTTCTCCCTCTCTCTGTTTTTCTGTTAACAGGTGGAGTCTAACAACCCGCCACCTTCTCTGTCTGTCCCTCTCTCTGTCTTCACCCTCTATCGTCTTGTCTCGCTCTCTCTCCCGCTGTCTGTCTGCCTGTCTGTCTCTCTGTGCATGCAGCTGTGCAGCAGCATGCCTGTATGTTTTCCAGGAGCACAACCAGAAGCATTATGGAAGTGAAAGAGCGACGTCCATACTGCTCCCTCTCCAAGAGCCGCAAGGACAAGGAGGGACCATTCACAGGTGAGATATCTCAGCTGGCCCCGCCTATGGATTTCTCATCCAATCAGTGAATCAGTCATCCTGTCTGCATTCACAGACACAACGCTCACCTTGAATTCGTTGATATACATATATATATAGCAATGAAAATTCATTTCAAGAAGTATAGAATACGACATGCGATGCTTAATTATCGCTGCTATGATTAACTCAGTAGCCTGCATTGAAGAAAATTATTTAAATCCAAATCCTTAAGTTTTTAAGGCTTGATTCTATATGAATGCTGGCAGACTAGAGTGTGAACCAGTTCAGGATTCATGGCAGTCAATGTAATGTTTCAGAGAAACTATGGGAACCTGGGATGCAACTAGACAACCCTGGAATCTGATTGGTCATCCGATTTGCATTTACCCTGTAGTTTCCAATGAGAGGCAGGACCTTAGCCAAAAATCAACTTCTTTTTTTTTTTTAAGCATGCATGTGTTTTTGAGTATTAAGTGTTTTCTTTTTTGTTTATCCTTCTTTTATGGCACACTTTCTTCCCATCATTGACTTGCAGTTCTTAAAAGGCAACAGCCCAGAGGAAAACCTCACTTCCATGTCAGTGGAAAGTAATCTAAGAGTCTAAGATGATGTAATTGTGGCATTAAAAAGAGAAGAATGTTTTTGAAAATGGCTTCTGACATGCAGGTTCTTGATGTCACTGTCACTAAAATCCTTTCACACAGAGGTTTCGTGACGTATCTGGCGCCCCTTACTCCACCCATCCGTTCTGTGTAAATGGAACGGAGGCATAACGGGGGGTCTGAGTTTGGCTTCTCTGTTTTTTTTGGGAAATCCCTCAAGGACCCCTGAGGGTCTCCAGCCCTCTCTTTGAAAACAACATGGCAGAAAGTGGATTTTCCTTCTGTAGTTAATTAAAAAGAAAGGTCACGGACATTACATGTTTGTCCTTTGCCGAGGCCGTTTTTGAGAAAGTAGTACTTGATACAACATCAGCTTACAACTTTAAGCTGATAGCCAGCAGCCAGAGAAAAATGACTTTTGGGGCTGGACTGCGCTTCAGGCAGGAGGATATGGTACCGATGAAGACGAAGTAAATACAACTGTGTAGACAGTAGGTCATCCTTATATGCATCTTCATTCCAGACAAAAACATCTGCCTACAGTTCTAGATGTTTTCAGTCAAATGTATCTTTGTGTACTATACTTTCTATATATCTATATATAGATATAGATAGATAGATATATTGATATTTCAGCTCTGAGAAATCCTGATAGTGTCCAGGATGAAGATGTTGAGTTGAGAGAGCTGGAATAAATCCTACATTTTTATCACATGTGTTGCACCAGACCGGTGGAGCTGATCCGGTCCTTCAGCGCTCCACGTCTACAAACGATCCGTGTGAGCAGTTTTTTCAGCACCAACAGAGTTGGGTCACTGGAGGGGTTCCCATAATTTCTCTTAAATAAGTTTAATTATTTGTCAGATACAGCAATGACTGGCAACCGGCTTTATTTATTTTGTTTTTCCTACAAGAGTCTCCAATATTTCATATAAATTTCCAATATTTCATATTGTGAAATAAAAGAAAGTTATATCTCTCTCTTTTTTTCGTTGTTATTTATTTATATATATATATATGTACATATATATATTTTATTTTTATTTTTTTCCAGTATCACACAGCCTTAGTGTGGAGAATGGAGAACGATGTTGTGTGTCTTTTTGTTCTAGGTTCATCAGGGGACAGTGAAGAGTGCACTATTGGTTCCCACGGACTGCGGGTCCCCACTCAGAAGTCCTACTCCTCCAGCGAGACACTAAAGGCCTTTGACCAGCACCAGGACCAGACCAGGTTAGATTCCACCCGCTCAAACGTTCAATTCCATCTAGCATCAAAAGTCATCCGTGTGAAGCGACGATAATGTCCACAGCTGATGATTTCACAAACTCTGAGTCTCATATTTGGTATTTGGTTCCGTAATCCTTGCTTGAACTGGAACTGGAACCTTCATGCAGGTCGTCCAAACGCTCTTATTTCTCCAGGAACTCCAGAAGTGAGGATACACAGGAACATCCCCCCAGCCCATTCCAACATAGAGTTAGTTACGTTATCATCAACCTAGAGATGAGAAAGTATGAGTGAACTTCTCACAGTCTTCAAAAGAACAGGATGTGAAGTTTGAGTCCAAACATTGATTCCAGTCAGACAATCTTACTTTCATACTTGACGAAAACATAAACACTAACTGGATCGGAAGTTATCTTTGAACCTGCAGGTCGGGCTCTAGAACTTCTTCACTTTGACATATGATAATATGAAGTGATGTCATCACACCGGTCCAGGAGCCGGTTCTCTCCAGACAACGTCGAGTATTTCGTGTAAGCGGACCTAAGTAGAACCATGTCTAAGAATTCAACTACAAACTGGTTTGGTTCAGAGTTGACTCAGTCATTTTTAACACATTGAACAAGAGAGGGCGGAGCCTTGTCTTCTATAGTCGAATCAGAAATAATGTAAAGAAAGCTCCTCCTCCTGAACCTCCGTAGGTTTCTGCTATTCAATGATTCAAATTTGCAGAATTCTTATTATCTCTACTGATCTCATGTATTCCTTTCTTGTGACTGGTCTCTTGAAAAGAACTATTGAGCATTGTGATGGACAGTTTTAGTTTCCTACCAGACCTGCAGGAGGAAGTCGCATGTATGGAAAGAAAAAAGAAAAAGTGAATCCTTTATTACAGTGTTATAGCTGTCGTGCTCAAATGATGGAACTGCAGTTTAATTCTCAGATATTGGCAAAAAACTGTATTTTGAAGGGTTTTAAAGTGAAAATGTTTACTTAAAAACAAATCAGAAAACAAAACAAAAAAAAACATTCTGACATGAAAAATATTTTAAAATATCATTTATTTACATATCGAGTGATCAGATATAGTTGACACAAGGTTATTCAATTGTAATTTATAATAAATCATTCATTATTTAAAGAAAACATATTTATTGGTTTCCAACTTTTGTGTGGTTCTGCTAACAATGAAAAGAAAGAAGATAATTGTTTACAGTGAAAACAACATGGATGTTGTTTGTCATGCATTCCTTTCCAAGAGAGATAAATGGAAGTTTTATAGAGTATTCCTCTTTGACGTGACTGTATGTGTATTATGGTATGATAGTCGTTTAAAAAAAAATAGCTTTAAGTTAATAAAAATGAATGACGATGGTGATGATGATGACATAATCTCACCCTCTGGCATTAGAATTGTTTTAAAATGTATCTTAAAATTGTCCCGTTTGATCCCTGATGGTATTTGGGTGTTGTTGGGCTGTGTTCTGTTCACAGGTTACTGTACGGGACGACTAAAGGACACAAGGAAATGGTTCACCGTGAGCAGGATGATTACAGCAGACAAGGTAAACAGACACACACACACACACACACACACACACACATGCATGCTTGAATGGAAATATAAACTGGTCCAAGTCCAAAGTGTGAGAAACTCACTAGTTAATAAACACAAAATCTGGGCAGAAAGTAAGCTGTAAGGTGCCGAGGGGATGGATATGGGATGTATAACAGAATCCTGTTATTCGTACTGTGTTTGTCTTGTAAGATGAATCAAATCAGTGTCATCTCCCTTTAAAATAAAAAGCTCCGCCTAACTGTTTTTAGCTGCAGTGGATTTTCCTCACTCCACCCAGACTTTGGGTCATAAAAAAAAAACATCATTCCGATCAATAGCAGCTGGCAAGTGGGTGAAATAATACATTTTAAATGAGGAATATATCATTGATATCGACTGCGCGAGAAACGATAAGCGTGTCTCGCCTTCTCAGCGTCGTGCAGCGTTCTGGGGTGCAAAGACACATTAATACAGGAGATGTGTCCATGTTGTGTTTTATAATTGATCGGATTTGAATGTGTTCATGTTTTCATGTTAATTGTTATTATTATTGGAACTGCGCGGCTCTTAGTCCACATCCTCCTTGTTAAAGAGGAACGGAATAATGGACAAATGGAAGTTGAATAAATAAATAATGCTAGAAGAAAAAAAACAAAAAAACTATAACAGCTCTCTTTTGAGAAGTAAATACAGACGTTAATGCTTAGCTACGAATAATGTCTTTTCCCTCATCATTCTGAAATCTATAAGGATACCAAACACATCATCGTCACGTGAAACAAAATCACATTGAATTAGGAAAAATAAGACTGGATCCATCGTTCTCCGGCTCATTTTAACGCCGCATCAGTATTTATGAGAAATGAAAGAAAAACTCCTCGTCACTCAGTCATGTTATCGCTCTGGTTTTCATGCCGGCTTTATTGCAGCTCATTTAAAATTAATATAACTTTTAATTGAACGGCGGCAAGTGTTATCTGGTGTTGTGCCATTAATTACGGAGAGCTTTTTTCAATTTCCCTTTTAATTTGATGATTTGAGATGAAGAAGGCCCCCGCCGCGATCAGGCAGATCATTTATTTGTCTTATTTTTAATTTATATTTCGGCGGATTATCACTTATTATTATTACGTTTTTTATCAGTTGTTGGAAATAAAAGTTATTTGCCATTTAATTTAGTGGATTTTTTTTTTTTTTTTTTTTTGAATTAGTTATGTAATATATGACTTAAATGCAATAGATGTAATCATACTTTGGAAGCAGATTTTTTTTTATAAATATTCATAATTTGGGGGTATTTCTGATAACTTGTACTTTATCACAGCACTTTACTGAGAAAATACTGAAAAATAAATATGCAAAGAAGCAAAATACACTTGAGCTATACAAAAACAAGAGTTGGAAACTTATATGATTTGTTTTAAATTTTTTTGTTTTTGTTTTTATGGCTCATTTAATACATTCATTTTAATTTTCATGAAATTTTTTTTCAAACCAACAGTTTGAAACTATCCAATAATTGCATGTATTGTCTTGTATTGTGTCTGTCTGTGATGTTTTAGTATTACCTCACTTCCAGGCTGTACCTATTATTCTTTTATTTATGGACAATATGACTTACACATTTAAAATATTGTAGTATTTAATGTTATTTTTAAGTGAGAATGCTACAGTCTCAAACTATAAGCTTAATTAATTAACTTAATTAACGTCTCTGTGATCGGAGCTCCTGTCTCCTCTCAGTAATGAATAAATGAGATTTCAAGAATTTAGTCTATAATAATCTTTACTTTCTCTTGCTTAATCTGTGTTTAGGCTTTCCATAACTACAATTCTGTTCCAGTCAGCATTTTCTTTTTTCATCATCAGCATCAAGTTTTTATTTTTTTTATATACCTTTTTGTATCGTCTAAAAATCTAGGATGCCATAGAATCGTCATCGCCGCTTCGTCCACCGCAGCTCGCACATGTTAGCGCCATAACTCCACGGATAGTTTTCACATATTAAACCCACATAGACCTCGGTGCGAGGAAGAACTGGATTCATTTTGAGAAAGGTCGAGGAGTTTGGTCAGGGAGATTGCTTGTACAACGCAGGGGATTTGGGTACTTTATGAAAGGATATACCCTCGCTGTCTGAGACGACGGCGTGGGCCTGGTTATTGTTCCCACGCGGTCTCGTAACCTCACCTCTTTTTTCCCCTCTATTGTTTCCACCTTCGGTGTTTGACACTAGATTGTTTGACATTCTGAGACACGTATGATGTCGCTGGTATAAGAAACAAACAAAAGCTGCAAAATAAATAGAAAAGGAACTTACAGTATACTTACTTTGTACTTAGAGAGAACCTTTGAAACACAAGATAGCATCCCGCCATTAACACACTGGTGGCAGATGGTCCCACGCAAGGTGATAAACGTTCACACAAACACACTAATGGAGCTTCCGTTGGGAGTAATTTGGATGGAACCACTGGATTTTCGAAAAATCAGAGGCAAAACCTTTCCCTGCTTGTCTCCTGATTATCAGAATAAAAATAATATACATTTGATATATATAACTTAATGATTTATCCCAACTGTATTATGCCTTGTTTCTTTTGTTTATTACCATGTCAGCTGTGAACTTTGAATTTATTTGGTTTACTGTCAAAAATGTCCCCTCAGACTCACGGAGCTTTAAGTTTAGAAGTGAAATTGCAGTTTTTTTAAATGTAATTTCCTTTAATTAAATCTAATTATATAATTATTAGATTTATCACTATTTATTTCTATTCAGCATTGAGAAAGCTATGACAACCCTGTTGTTGCTAATTTAATTAACGTCGCTTACCTCCTCCTAAACGACCACTTCCTGAAACTGCCATAAATAATAATTATGTATACTTTATTTGTAACTCGTCGTATAAGTCATACACGGGACAATGGTGGACATTTAGTCTCTGCGCTGGAGACATTCCTGAGGAGCACTGGGCAGCCCCACCCCCAAACCCAGGGCCTAATAAGTACAGTAAATGAATCTTGATATTTAGATATGTGTATGAAAGTGTATTTCCCTATGTGCTAAAAAAATTACATCTTCAGACGAAAAAAAAAGTAACAAGTTAGAAAATTGCATTTTCAATGGGTCCATTTTTGTCCTCAACTTGTCAATTATTGACTAATTACGGGATATGAAAAGTGTTGTCGCGCCCACCAATAGACAACTTTTCCAAAAATGTATGCCAGTATACTGTAGAATATATCTAAAAAGTAAATAATAGAAAAGATAAATCAACAGTTAAAGACCAAAAAGTCCCTAAGGCAGACGGGCTTAGACACATAATATGAATTAATATTATTATTATTATTATTATTATTATTATTATTATTATTATTATTATTATTATTATTATCATTGTTATTATAAATAATAATAATAATAATAATAA
Organism: Lophius americanus; assembly: GCA_037951165.1. Classification (NCBI taxonomy): domain Eukaryota; kingdom Metazoa; phylum Chordata; class Actinopteri; order Lophiiformes; family Lophiidae; genus Lophius; species Lophius americanus. The sequence continues at coordinate 1,921,316 of JBBDHG010000082.1, read as the reverse complement.
TAGTATTATTATTGTTGTTGTTGTTATGAAAATACAATAACATATTGATTAAATTCCTCTTTCTAGTTATGACTGTGTTATAAAGCATTTATACGGCAAACATGACTTTTTTCACACTATGGTAATTTAGTATAATTTTCGAATAATTTGTTAAACATGTTCACAAAGTCATTATTATGTGAAATGATTCCCAGTACCTCTATATGTTCATGTTTTTCAGGTCAGCATTTCAGTCTCCGCCAGCTGGGAATCTGTGAACCGCCGTCGAGGCACGGCCTGGCCTTCTGCTCCGAGATGGGCCTGCCCCACCGCGGCTTCTCCGTCGGCACGGCCCAGGACCTCGATGCCGACAGCCAGGCTGTGATGTCACCTGAGCGCGCCATGCGGCTGTGGGGCCGAGGGGGGTTGGGCAAATCGTCCGGGAGGAGTTCCTGTCTGTCCAGCCGCTCCAACTCGGTGCTGACTCTGACCGACACCGAGCACGAGAACAAGTCCGACAGCGACAACGGTAGGACGCCGTTCTCACTTCCTACTCCGGTTCTGTCCCCCTCACGCTGCTCCAAACTTTATTTATCATCTTCCACACCTGAGGAACGATTCAGGCTTGGTTCCGGCTGCATATGAGCACTAACACTCAACTCTCTTTCATTTTTAGACAAATTACCCTTTTTTTTTTTTTTTTTGAATATTAGACTCAAAATAAAGTGCGTCGCCTGTTTTCCAAAAAGTGAGAAAAGTAATCCAGGCAGTGAAACTTTCATCTCCCTCCTGTGACTTTGGTGGTTGTGCTGGGTGTGCACACTTTTATGTTGCACCCTGGTGTGCTACAGCAGCGCCGGTTAATGTTTACCCTCTAATTAAGAGGACTACTGGATCTCCATCCCGAGCCTCAGTGGACACAAACAGGAAGTAACAGGAACCCAAAAGGAAAGTGGGAAAGTTTGTCATGAAATAACTGCTGGCTCTGCAGCAACCTGAAGGATATTTGACTTATTTATATATAGTCTAAGTTTTTCTTAATATTATCATTATCATGAAGATTGTGTTAATTAGTATTGGCATGTAAAAAATAACACAAATGTTTTACTGATATTTAAGCACAATATAAATGACCAATTTCTACAAATAATATATTAGATTTTATTTATCACACAAATTGTGTAAGTATTAACATTAGCCAGTATCAACTTATTGTATTATGCTAATATCTGGTATTTTTGATATTATTTCATCATAATTCATCACATGTAAAATTACATTATACAATATATAGGCTACTAATATCATTATTAACTAATTTTGATATTAGTTGATATTAACATTCAATATCATTTGAACAATATAACTATATTTTAGTAACTAATTTATTATTAACTCACTTAAATTTTGAACAATCACATTAATATTCATATTAAATAACCAAACATTTTAACAAATGCAACTATTAATCATTATTGGTGGTTTCATTAAGATATTAACTGACAGTAATATTAACTAACAGTAGTAGTTGATGGTAAAAATTTTTTTAAATAAAATTAATATTAACTATTACTAACATTTGAATAATGACATTTATTTTTGCTCATATTAATTCATATAATCACACTTTTATATATTTTTGTAAGATTATAGCAATATGCATAAGTATTAATTTTGCATGAATGCCAGAATATTTGTTGATATTAGCTCATGTTAATATTTAAATAATTTCATATTAATATACATTAACATTTAACACAATTACAATAATATTGGCTCATGATAAAACAATAATGCATATATTTGATCACAGTGATTTTAACAGATATTAACATTTACACAATTTGCAATAATATTTGCAAGTATTAATATTATTTTAAATAAACCATAGAAAGATTTCAGTCATATCTGTTTAAAATTGACTTTATTATCATTTAAACCATTCACACTAATATTTTCTGATTTTGATATTAACTAATAAAAGCGTTTGAACAATTACATTTATATCTACTTATGCTGACTCTAAATAATATTAAGAAATATTGGCCTTTCAGAAATGCTTATTTAAGAGGAAGCAAAATGCACAACAACATTAATTTATTTGAGTCACATTAATACATTATTTATTTGACTTTTTAACTTATTAACGTATGAAAGTGACTTTTCTTCCTATAGAAGTTTGAGATGCCCCACATTTATATTTATTTTGTGTGTAAATTTCCACTCCGTGTCCGTGGTGGACGCTGGTGGGAACAGAGGAAAGGCGCTTGGTTTAGCAGCGTATTCATCTGATTGCTCTACTAATTCAGCTGAAGTGTGTTTTCTTTTGTTTTTTCCCCCATACATCAGTGTGTTCTGTGATTATATATATTTATATACATATTTGTGTGTTTATATGTGAAGTCTATTTAATATGCTCGGGCAGTTTTCCCTAACAGGTGTGAATTTCAAAGTTAATAACGGACTTTGTTCTTGATCTCACACACACACACACACACACACTAAAACACACACACACACATACACACACAAACACACACTCAGACACACAGCGTTTTCATTAAGCTGGACAAACATCCTCACACACGGAGGATTTTCATTAAGAGATGTGTGATGCTGTAATTAACAGAGAGATAAAGTGCTGAGTCAGCATATTTGCTATATTAAGTTTGATAATGTTTTCATTAAGTGGCATTATAGTGTGGATGTCAGTTCTCTGGAGGATCCACCTCCCATCTCTGAAAGTGAGTAGTCGTCAAGTTTTCAAAGGCTAATTGACTCTTTAAAATAGCAGCTGTGTGTGTGTGTGTGTTGTGTGTGTGCTGTGTGTGCGTGTGGAGATGAAGATTGTCATTTGCGGGTTAAGGCGAGCTTTATCAGTAATGCCTGAATTAATTAGGAGGAGGTTATGGGTTCGTCAGCATCCGTTTGTTATTTTTGTTTATTTTTTTTAGCAGGATTGCAAAAACATCTACCTGACGAATTCCACGACACTTCCTCAGGAGGCTGGGTCACATGATCTGGACCAGGATACTTTTCTTTCTTTTTTTTACTTTCTTTAGTATTGTAGATCAGGTTTTTGTCAGTTTTCATCAACAGTAACGCAGCAGAAACAAAGATATTCTGATAAAACTTAGTGGGAGGGTTACTTTGGCATAAAATAAACAACTCAAAAAACTTTTTTTTAGGGAGCGGATAAACGGTCATTTTTCCCTCCATAACTACCAAACTGATTCTTCTGGAGTCAGTAGTGGAGGTTTTAGCATGTGGCTGTGAACAATTCATTACATTCTGATGTTAATACTTATAAACAGGTGAAATCATGAATAATTGTTTTTACTTTAGACTTTCCTGACCATTTGTGAGAATTACACATGAACTACTTGACGTGAAAATGGGGCGGAGCTTGTTGATGATGTGCCATGGATATTAGCCATGATTTCAAATTCTAGCGGGTGGTTTTGACAACCAGGGAGTCACATGATGAGGGTTTGACCGTTGACTTTAGTTACCACACAAAAGCTTGAGATAATCTTTATATTTTATGAGGTTTGGCAGCTTACTAATGATTTATAAAGAGTTTGGAAGTGAATTAGTAAATAAAATTAGTATACTGGCATACATTTTTGGAAAAGTTGTCTATTGGTGGGGGCGAAACAACTTTTCATATCCTGTAATTAGTAAATAAAATTACAAACCTTTAATTTAACTCTTTAATGTCAACACCAAGAAAAAAAAAATAGCTTTTCTTAATATGTTTATTCCTGTCACACATTTAATATTACTTTATAATGAAAATCTTTATTTCATATAGTGCATTTGAATTAGATTAGCTCAAACTTTGGTAAAGGAAGTTTTAAGATAACCTTTTGACCCTTTCTTTGTTGTTGTAAATAAATAACCCTCTTTACTTCACCCCACTGACCTCAACATGATCCCTCCGTTCTACCCACTCATACCGCCTCCTCCCTCCCCGGACTAAGCTCAGTACAATGGGTGATCGGGCCTTCTGTTATGCATGACCGCTGGACTCTAAAGGATAAAAGACTGCTGATACAGGAGTGTTTTTCTTTAAATAAATTTGCATATTTTCTTAAAAAGGACTGAGATGTCCTGTTTTGAACGTGTTTTCCCAGAGGAAATGTAAGTAAACATATCACACGTTAGAGCTTGATTTAAGCTCATCCCAGGTCACAGGACGGAACCTTTACGTCCGTAAAATGAACACTCGCCTGTTGAATCAACCTTCACCGCTTGGGTTCTGACCCGTGTCTCAAGGATCCTTTGGGGATAGGCGTGACGTAAAGTATGCGACGGAACCCTTCACCTCACCTCCACCCTCTCTTTTGTGCTTCACGCTCTGAATGGAGCCGATCATCCAGTTCTTTCAGCGTGGGCAGCAGACGCCACACGGCCTCTCCTGAGGCGCCTCTCATTGCTCCGTTCCCCCTGACACCGGCCCGGTTCCCAGCAGACCGCCCGCCAGCGCGCTCGGGGCGCGTGCCCCTTATATGTGTGCACCGAAACTTTAACCGACTTCTGCGATTCTATCGGCGGCATTATTGCGGGAGAAAGTGGTGGAATGGATAGGTAAGAGGAAGGGAGAGGGGTGTAGGACGGGAGAGGGACCCAGCGGAGAGGAGAGGACGCAAACACAAAGCCGTCCTGTGGCTTTAGAGACTCAAAGGAGAGGCAGGGAGAGAATAAAGAAGGAAGAGGGAAAGTGAGAGGCCTCTCTGCATTATTTGCTCTTGTGAGAGGAAATATTAGACCAGAGACGTCTGACTAGCTCCCTAGTGGACACACACACACACACACACACACACACACACACACACACACACGCTCGCAGACATAAACACTTTTGTGGTGTCTGGACCCAGGAGGCACAGCTGCTGCTCGCCTGGTTACTTGATATTGATGATCTCAACAACAGAGACAGAGGAGGAAAGATACTTTTTATACTTTCTGTCCTGAATACATCGATACAGGTCTCTCGTCTTCACGCCAGCTTCGCCAGGACTCACAGTTAGATAATTACAACCAGGACATTTCTCAATAAATTGGAATATTGTGCTTGGTGCGTTTTGGTCAGCCTGAACAATGGATAATTGACCTATACTCTATATATATATATATGTATCTCCAATCTAATATTTTTTTATTCTTCTTTGGGGTCCTCCACTCCCCTCCCCGGGGGAATGGAGCCCGTCCCCTGAGTCATATACACTGGGTGCCTCACCATACTTCAGCTCTTACACAGTCCAGAGTATGAGTCTGTTGGCTTCTATTTCTACATTAACTTAATCAATATCGTCAATAAGGTTCCCTGTGTTCTGATGCTAACATGGTGGCTGCGGGGTAAAGACTGACAACGAGAGGAAAGTGTCGACAAATTTGACTCTCCTCACGTTCCTCGCTCCATCGCTCTCTTATTGACTCTAAATTCTGAAATGGAACAAAAATATGAAAAAAATAATTCATACAAACAATCAATTGTCTGAAAACTGATTTAAATTCCAAAATTGAATGACTCGTTTCATTCTTGGGAGGCCGGGAGGGCCTAGTCTGACGGCAAACTTAATCACACGCTTCAAATGTAATTAAATTAAGTTTCAAGAAGCTAACATTAGCAGAGCGGCTAAGGCTATTGATAGTGCAGAGCCAGCCACTGGCCCACTTTATGTATGTATGTATGTATATACGCTCTCAATTATGGTTTTAAAATGTAAAGGCAGAGAAGGAGGAACAACCCCCGAAAACGTCCGGCACAACAAACTTAATCAGTGACTTCAAATTTAATCAGTAAGTTTCAAGAAGCTAACGTTAGCAGAGCGGCTAAAGCGAGCGAGACCGCATTTCCATACCAGCCCTCTGTATTCAATGCATGCATGTCGTCAGGCATGGTTTTAAAAAAAATGTTCAAGAAAAACAATTCCGACAAAATCGGTATGGGCTACTCGGACTTTCTAAAAATTGGTCATCGGCCAAGAAAAGCGAAATCGGTGAACCTGTAATTGAAAATCATTTGGCAAATCATAACTTTAAGATGAACTATTTGCATCAAGTGCCTTAAATATGATTGGAGAATAACCATCAACGTGATCAAGTGCATCGGGGGCACAGAATAAAACCATGATAACCAAAAACCTCCTCACTCACACTAACCGTACAGGTTTTTGGGTCCACTATGCTAATATGCTATGTCAGAGTGAATAAGTGATTGAAAGGTCACAGAGGTGAAATGGTGCTGCAAAAGAAGATAGCCATCATTTGGCACGTTCTACATTACGCGGTGATTAATAAGGGCTTAGGTTAAAGGATTACAAATGCTAAATTGGCATTTCGGAGGCTCTGGCTCAGGTTATCTCCTCTTATCCTCTCAGTTATAAGCTCAACCTTACATAGCTGAGACATTTGTTGGAAGAGCCTACAGTTAAAAAATGAATTATGAGTGTATTCACCTTCGTTACAGATCATGCATGCTGAATCCATTCCATTCAGTCCCGTTCCTCTGGTGAGCCCGGAGTAGAGTCTTGTGTTTTGGATAAATGTTATGCAGTAAAAGACCAGACTGGCGTTTTTTTAAGGATGTTTGTTATCAATGTCTGGATAGGACCTTGCCCTCAGTGCCTGTGTCTGTGGTTGTATTCTCACGATGTGTGAAAAAAAAAAAGCAAGGTAGAAGGGATAAATTGTGAGTGTGACATAGGCAGAATGTGGCGGAGACGGGGAATAATGAACAAAAGAGGAAAAGAGAGGCAGGAGGAAATAGGAGGGATGGAGCAGACGTGTAGATAAAGAGGGAGACGGATGTATCTCGTCTTTAACCAGATTACATTTCTATGTGTCAACAAAACACTTAATCCATTTAGTAACTCTAAGCGGCTTAGCACTATAACCTTAGCTGTTATGCGCACACATGTACACAAACACACAGACACACACAGACACACACACACACACACAAAGATCCCAGGAACAAAGTTCCAACACATTCATGGTCCTGCTTTGAAATATCTAAAGCTTATGGACATGTGTCCAGTGTATTTATTATTTTTCTTATTTTATATAATTTGATCTATTTATTTAAGAGGGTGGGGGGGGGTGTTGGAGGGTTAAGTGGGGGGGGGGGGGGGGGGGGGGGGTCTTATTAGATATTTATGTCGTTTAGTCTGTGTTATGGTCGAAATACAATGATGTAAGGAAATCTGTGCTGCAAAAACTTCAGCGAAAAGTTCAATCACAATGTATATGTTCAATCACAGGACCAAGCAACACTGGTACCACTTCATAAGAAGACAATACTCTTGTTGAAGATCTATGAATTGTTTATAATTAGGTTATTAAATAGTTTTTAACATCTTATGAATCGTTAATAAACAATTACAGGCATAGAGAGAGAATGGATGTTTCAACAATAACTGCATCATCACTATTTGGGCAATAAAATGGCTGTATATAAGAAGTTACAGCAATCAAAGATCTTTTTGAGTTTTCACAACACGCTTAATCAGGCCTACGCTTTCATATGTCCCCAAAAGCAAAGGTACATCCTCGATTTCCCCCAATCCACTGCTTTGTACAGGTAATCCACCTATTCACCTCATCAAATGAAATGTGTAATGTCTGGAAAAAAAAGGTATGTCCTAATCACATTGCTTTTCCTAAATAAAGCTCGTGCAAGTGACCAAAACATGAACTGCTAAAGTAAAAATATGATAAATACAAGATAAATCTCCTCGAGTCATTTCTTAAGTACCAAATTTTGACTAAATCAGACCAAGAATTTGAATAAATATGGCCACAAAACTGTAATTTGGAGCTAAAGCTCCCCTAGTGTCAGAAATCTGCAATGGAATTTGCTCAAATTCAATCCAGTTCTTCCTCAGAACTTTGCTCTTTGTTGGTGTACAATTTGAAAAGATCCATTAAATAGTTGTATTGAGTTATTCCTTTAAGAGGAAAGATGTGCGGCAGCGGACATGGACGATGATTCCATGATATCCCCTACTTTTTGGGGCTTCAATAAAGTAGTAATAAAACATTTGTTAACCTTTTATAAAGGTACCATCATTGTAAAATGGTACCACAACATTTCTTCGTCCGCTTCCATCATGATTAAGCTACTGGGATCTTGATGTGTCATGTGACATATGGGGTCAAGGGTCGTCATAGAACGTGGTTGTTAGCTTAATGTTTTCTGTATGTAAATAAATAGTCAAAATTATTTATTAACTTATTACTAGTATTATCATTAATAGTAGTAGTAGTAGTATTTAACTACCTCCATGGTTATGCAGCTTTAAGAAATCACAATAAAGACGTAGCAACAGAGGCGGCTTTAGCTCAGCTGGTAAACCCGTCGTCCCTCAACGGGGAGACCAGGGTTCAAGCCCAGCCCCAAGACCCCGAAACCTCATCTCCCCGGGGTGCTGCATAGACTCCTCCCACTGCTCCCTCAGGGATGGGCTAAATGCAGAGATAAATTTCACGACATTGTACTGTATGTACACGTTACTGTGTAACGTGATAAATAAAGGAAAGATTGTTGTTATTATAAGAGCATAAATGTCGTAATTGCATGTTTGACCCAACAAATTCCATTCAGAATAATATCTATTCCTTCAAATATTCATATTGCAGGATTATTAAACGATACATCAGGTAGCTTTAACACAGCGTTCACACATTGACTCATGCTGCTGTCGAATAAGTTCATATATTATTATTATCCAGTGCAGCACACACACATTATAGTAGAGGCAGAGCAGCAGTGTGTCTGCTGGAGAAGACAGATCAGGGCAATATCAAAGGTGTAATGTATGTAAGTACACACGGATAAAACGTGCACATTCGCCAGGATGAAGAAGAAGAAGGCATATATTTCACTGCTCCACGCTGGGGCACTGATACATAGATAACGCTGCTCGTGGTTTTGCTCAGCTTGTGTGTGTACGGTCAATGAAAAAAAAAAAAAAGGAGAAAAAAAAGCAGTCTTCGGGAATAAATAATGTATAATTTATCTTTTATAGAACGAGGGTGTGGAAAGTATATTTGTTGCAGTCAGTGACTGCAAATGTGTTTTGGGGCTCATCTTTCACACCCTTCTACTTTAAACCAGTTGGTGTGTTTGTGTGTGTGTGTGTGTGTGTCTGTGTGTTTCTGTGCAAGTGGAGAGGTCACAAAATATTTTTTCCAACAGCATCTCAAAAATACTTCTGCTCGCACACATACACACACACACACACACACGCACACACACACACACAGTCTTGGTGCCAGTCATATTCAATAGCAATCTAGTGCTGACCAGAGAAATCAATGCATAACAGACTAACTGACTGGAGGGTTTAACTTTGGCGCCGCTTACATGGAGAAGAAACTTCATTCCATCAAGTGGCAAACATGGTATCATTCACTGTACAGTCCTCCCTCTCTCCCTCCCCTGCTTTCTCAATTTTCATCCTTCCTTCTTCTCTTTTAAAATCTCTGCTGCGCCATTATAATGCAGTAAGTACACAGTAATTGACCTACGACTGATGCAACACTTTTGATAAGAGCAGCTCAATAATATTACATTGAACCAGTGTAATGAAATAAAAACAGATACGCCTTTTACTGTAATGTTTTAACTAATTCAAACTGCTGGAAATCTATTAGCTGTAGCAAAAAATATAATTTTATTGCCATGTGTAGTAAAATTATGGAAAAACAAATAAAGGAACAGATGATAATAAAATAATATAATATAAGAAGTACCCACATAAATAAACTCTTAAAGTTCAGTTTATGATGAAACAGTCAAGTCATTTATATTTACGTGATGAGACAAGTTATCTCAAGGCAGCTTAAAAAAAGAGCAGGTATAGACAGTAACGTACTTTAATCCACTGAGACGCACCAGTTCCCACCTGAGCGAGAACATGCAGACATTGGTAAGAAAAAAAAAAGCCTTACACAGAAACATGGAGCATGTCCCGCCTCAGGGTGGGCGACCTTCTGCCTTGATCGGTGAGAGGGAGGGAGAGAGAGAGAGAGAGAGAGCGTGAGCGGAAGAGAGTGGGGGAAAAAGGGAGGGGTGGGGGGTTGACACAGACACGTTCAACAACAATAATAATAACAGCAATAATATACACTGAACATGGTGCCAATTTTCTGGATGTACAGTGTCACCATGGGATGAGTTACTTTTGAGAAACTCCTGAATTTCTCTCCTGGGAACGATACAGGCACCATTTATTTCCAGCGTTTCCCTCCATCATCAGCCATGACTTACTTCCTGTTGTGGAAGTCACAGAAACCATGTCTCAATTCAAAACGTCAACCGGTGGTGGACGCAAACAGCTTGTCCTCCACGTCAACGTCCAGCTGACGTCAGGACGTGTGACATTTCTTGCCAGATTGGATTTTATTTTTAATTCGACCGAATGACGGAAAAAACATTAAATTCTTTCTCTGGTCATTCGTATTGCTTTTTTTTTTACGTTCTCCAGAGTAAACTCACTTCTACTTGCAGCTTTTCCTTGTTTTCTATGTAATCGTGCCAAATTGGCATGTCATTTGTTACACTCTGCATATTGAGTCCAAATGAGGTGAACAGTATTTAAGGTGCGGCACCGTTGATGTAACAAGCTGGACCGAACCCTGGTTTGGAGCCGGGGCCACACGGTGTTGCGGATCATGTCCCATCCCGTGTTTGCGTTACTTCCCTTTAAGTACAAATGCTCCGGCTTCCTCCCAGAGTCTGAAGTAATGTGATATAGATGGAGTGGTGGCTCTAAAGTTCCTGTAGAATGGGAATTGTTGTGAATTGTTTCTATGTGTTGGCCCTGTGATGAACAGGCGTCTTCCACAAAGTGTATTCCAACTCTTAACAGATGTCGGCTGGGATTGGCTCAAGCCCCACACGACCTGTACAGCAGAATCCCTTCTAGAAAGATAGATGTTGAGTCTAACGTGATTTTTAGTGAAGTTATTACAATGAAGTTCTTAAAATGGCCCCTATTCCAGTTTAACGGCTGCATCGAGGACGTCTCCTACTCCAGTTGTGCGTGCGCAAGTCTTTCTTCATCACATTTGGGTCTGCTGAAAATTTGGACCACATTTGGCCCACACACTATTTGCAATGTGACAAATCATGTTCATATTCCCACTTATGAAAGTCAGATTTTCACAGAGCACGGAGAAAATCAGCATAAAAGCTTCGGCCTCCATCATTCTACCCTAACGTTCAACTGTAGCAACAAGAAGAAAAACAAATTTCTGACTGGAAGAGATTCGACATTCTCCTTTCTACCTCACCCAATTTCTTTCTCCTATTCCTCGTCTCTTTGCCTGCGCTTCTCAGAACCCATTTAGGCAGAATCCATTACCAGAAGTGCAGAGAGAGAAAGAATGAATGAGGTAGAGAGACCTCTGCTCAAAGCACCGCAGAAAACCCTCATAGAGCAACTCATTTTTAGCTGTAGGCAAACAACTTGTACTCAGAGAACATGCTGAACCCCAAATGTTTTGGGAATTTTAATGTCACATTGCATTTTGGATACAGTGAAACAAATTGGGATTTTTATTAAAAGTCCCGAAACTGCATCCCAGTGGGAAGCTGTTATTCTGCCGGCTCACATGATGACTTGATCTGGACAGATGGGAAATTCACTTCCAATAAAAAAAATTGTAATTCAAGATTAAAACTAAAACGGTACTGAAGGAGTGACCCGTCCAGAGACTGAAACTCGGCCTAGGACCTACTCGCCTTGGTCTCTTTTGTATCATTTGTTCCTTTTAACCACTTTTTAGGGGGTTAGTCTTTCTATTCACCCTTTGGCAGCTTTGAAGGGGATGAAGAATGGAAAGAACATGAATAAAATTGACTGTATTGACCTCACTCGGACTTGTCTATCCAATCAATCCCTGTCCACACCTGAACCTGCTGGAATGGGTCTTGAACCCTCCTGCACTCTCATAGATTTTATCTGCAATGATATATAAAACTTCACATTGTTCTGCTGACCAGAGCAATATCAGGTCTGTTCCTATATATGACAAAGGAGAATGTTCACCACGTTACATTTCACGCAGCTACTTACTGTATGTCCTCACTGCCGACTTTAATCTCCATTTGCCGGGACTTATTTTCCCCTCTGCTGGTCATCCTGAACTTCCTGTTTAGGGCTGTGAGCTCTTTCTTTGCTGCTGGATTTGCTCCAGGACGTTCTGAGAAGGGGGAGAGGTGTGATGAGTTCTTGTGAATATTCATTACAGCTTTGAAAATGTACTCGGTTCAGGGTGTCTGCGTGTGTGTGTGTGGTTTGTCTAGGAGTGTGTTTGAGAGTGTGTGTGGATGTGTGTGTTGGTCAGTAGCTATTCAAAGTACCCAAGGTGACAACTGGGATCTGATATCAAGCAGATCAGGTTCATTTGGTTCATACTTTAGTGGGAGTATTGATGAAGTGCCACTTCAAAACTGCACACACACAAACACACACACACACACACACACACAAACATACACATGTTCACTTGTTCTGTCAACCTCTATTTCCCTCTCCCTCCCATTTTATGTACAACACAATACCTGTTTGTATATCTTTATTCCAGCTTGTTTCCTCTTCTTTCTCTTCTCTCTCTCTTGCTCTCTCTCTCACACACACACACATAGACGAACACACACACACACAATCATTAGTATGTGGTACTGTGTAATAGCCGGATCAATAGCTGTGCTGTTCTTACAGGATCATTTGGCCTCTGAAGCAATGCTCTGACAGCCACTACATCATTAGGACATTACCACTATCTCTCTTTCTCTCTCTCTCTCGCCCCTTCTCTCTTGATCTTTATCTGCCATTTTCTCTCTCAATCCCTCACTCACTCCTTCCTTCTCTCTCGTCGTCCTTTCTACTCTATAAATCATTAGGACACCACCAATGAACGCTCATTTTCCTCTCTCATTGATTTCTTCTCACTGGCACTGCTTTCTCACAAAGTTACACAAATTACTTCTGATGTCCTTTTTCATGCCATAACTGTCTCTATTCTATCATCTACTTCCTTTATGTTCAATATGTGCATCGTAGAAGACACACTAAGAGATGAAAACAGTGCCAATACCGTGTTTCTTGCGATGATGCTGCCTTATAATAGCCACATCCCTGGTGACCGGTAAGATCAAAGCCCTCATCCTGAAGAAATCATGTCACTCTGATAAGGTGATTCATCAGCGATTACAGCACCAGGGTGCCACGTCCATTGTGCCTGTGTTAACAGAGATAATTAGATAAACTGCAGAGGGAGTGGGGAAGAAGTGTATATTGCATGAGGACAGGTGTGTGTGTTTAAGGCAGTTAGCTATGGGTATTTTTATCACTGCGGAGAAAAGGTAATGCATCCCTGCGGTTTTTGTGGCTTACTGCGCCCCCTTTGGAGAAAAAAAAAAAAGAATTAAGGCCTTGAGTCTTGTTCAGAAAACAAATTCACAGCGAGATGAGATGAAACTTTCCACTGTGTCGATGTGAAATGTTCCGGTAACCTATCACTAACATTAATTTCCATAGAAACAACCCGCCCTCCATTCTAACTGCCAGATTTTCATTTTTTTTTTTTTTAGCTGTTATATAATATTCTTTCTTAACCCTCTAATGTCCTGCTCAACTGTTTGCTTGAGCTCACTCTGAGTCATCAATGAAAAATATGACTGAACCTTTTTATAATATGCCCATTTTATAATTGGTGAACAAGAAGATCTATAAAATATTCACCTGTCTTTTAGATTAACTTATCACCCTCTAGAAAATAACAGAAAGTGTTAAACATTAAATATCTATCTCTCAGCACTCCTTTGTTGTGTTAAATTCTAAAAAGAGGCTGTATATGTTAGACGTGTTACTTTGTCCTTGTCCATGCATCAACTTTTGTGTTGTGTGCATATGTATTAACTCCCCATGTTGCATTATTATTTAAAAATCTAAATCTGTATTAATGACCCAGTGGCAGGAATGTTTACGTTAAGAGAAGGGGGGCAAGGATGGAGCCCCTGAGGACACCAAGGGGGGGGGGGCATTAACCATGGCTATTGAGAAAGTCTTATTCAATAAGTAGGATTACTTTTGGCATATTAAAGCATGTGAGGACTTACCAAACAGAATTATGTAACAATATACAACCCCAAAAAAAAAGTCTAATAACGCTTAAATAGTTTTCTACAAAACATGCTTTTGCAAAAGGTTGAGCTTAGCTAATTAAAATTGACTATTTTCATTGAAATTCATTGAATAATTTCATAAGTGAGTTTATTTTTACTGCTTAAAAAAAAAATTTGCTTTGTAAAGTCCGAGATTCTAAGAAATTCATTTAATAAATTACAGTTTATTTTTTCTCGCCAGGGTCATTAAAGGAATATACATTTAGATGAAATACGAATGGGAATAGACGGACTGAGTTCCCTGCAACCGTTTCAATTCTCCTAGTAACGAAGAGACTGAAAAGCACGGGTGTTGCTGTCGTGAGTTTGCAGTTGTGTGAGAGGGATTAGGAGAATGGACAAGTTAGCGGTGAAGATATCAGTTACGCGTTGTTTATGCTACAGGGATTACACTTAATCAAATGTCTGGTTTCCTCCCTGTTTCAAGAGGTTCAAAAACATGAGCCAAATGTGGAGAATATGGGAGGCAAGGACTTTATCTCAGGGTTTTAATGTGAATAAAGCCCAAATCACTGGAAGAAACAGATACAGTTCACTTGAAATCACTTCATAAAATGTCCTCGGGCATGATACTGAACACCACTTAATCCTGGTGGCTGTTCCATTGGTTGATGCATGAATGCAGGAATGGTTCTTGTTCCCAATGACCATGTGGCGCCTTGCATGGTAGCCTCTGCCACAGCTGTATGTATGTTTGTGTGAATGGGTGAATGCTTGTATTTTGAGTTTCCAAGCCGACTAGGGAGGAACTACATGGCAATTTGCGAGTTAACTAGATATCACTGGGAACAAGAGTTAAAAAGAAAACAGTCGGAGAACACAAGGAGCTCTAGAGAACAAGAAAGCTGGAATATAAGGTATGGCCGAGGAGCAAACACAGGACGGACTGACAAGGGAGAGCAAATAGACTGGTGTTCCATACACAGGGAGTTCAGAGACCGTGAGACACAGGTGGCACAAGGAAGAGGAGACAATGCGAAGTTCCCTCAATAAAATATAGGACTAGCCACAAGAGAAAGGGGAAAGTTGAACTAAATGCACAAACAAGAGAAAAACAGGAGAAAAGTCGATGAACAGAAGAAAGTAAAACCTTACAACTAATACAAAAAAACAACAAACCTAATCGAAACCACGAACCCTCCATCTAGAACTCCTCCATTTTGCCCACAGGTTGGTGATTTCATTGTGCCTGGCACCTCAACCAATCACACGCTCTCAGTCAACGGAACAGCCTGGGGTTAGAAAAAGGCCATTCCTGAAGTGTCGCTGAATTAAAAGCTTGCGTCAATCAATCAGAGGCTGCCGTCTTCAGTTGTTGTCCAGAGGTTGTTTTTCCAGAATCGAGAATTCAGATCTTATGCATCTACAGATACTTCGTTTTAAAATCTTAGAACAAGTGATGACATTCACCGTAATCCGAGAAATAACCACCAGTCTGTGAATGTCTCATCCTCCCCCCCTCCCTCTTTTCTCTGTTTCTCACAAACACACACACATATTGTTGTGGTCCCAAAACTGTGTTGAAAGCCAGTGATAGTCGGATTGAACTCAGCATATGGGTGATTATACTGGGAAACTTAACATACCCACCCGACAAACACAGCCTTGTGATCTCCTTATTTTCATCTCTCTGACTCACATATAAACTCAAACTCTCGCACAACGCCTTGTCCGTCCTTGGCCGCCATACCTAGTGTCATATGGCTTCTACTAAATGTGATTATGATGCTAAAAAGGCTGTTCAGCTGAATGTGTGTGTGTGTGTGTATGTGTGTGTGTGTGTGTGTGTGCGTGCGGGCGCGCTTAGGCCTGTTGAGTGGGAAGGGCATTCTGTCTGTCCCTCGGACTCGCCAGTTTGAAGAAAGTATTGTTCCGTTCATTTCTTTCATTTCCTTGAGATCTTTCTTTAAGATCAGTCTCTCGCAATTCTTGCCTCCAACCAGTGACAATAGTGTTAAGTTACAATCATGTTCCTGAAACTGAACAGCAGCATCTCTCACGTCTCCCCTTCAAAGTTGGCAGAATCTTGAGTCACCCTACAGCCTTAAACGCATTTCAAAAGGCGCACTCTGCATCCGTCTGACAAGCGAAAGCACACACAAACACACACATTAAGTATTTGCTTAGAGAAGATAGGGTGAGGAATGAAGTGAGTCTGGGAAGAATGCAGACAAGCACTTCATTCCGTCAGGGAAGGAAGAGAAAGAGACCCAGGAAGTTCAGCTCCAAAAGTTCAGTCCACACAAACGGAGCACTTCCTGCACGGCTTTTTTAGCATCTCCTCAACAAAGATAACCAAAACCTGTGCAAAGCCACGCCTTGAAATGTTTGTTATTTCTATTCTGCCATCTTCCCTGATCTTTACCAGCTCCGGCATAGAAAGACACTTTTGCACGCTTCATCATCTGTTGTTATTGATGGTTGTCTTTCAGAGTAACAGTTGGCTTGAGTTTGTTCGGAACCATTTCCCAGGAACGATGATGAAGACATAGGGTGAGGCAGGTTCAGGCGGAGATACATGCAAACACAGACAAACAGTAATATAAATATAATCATCCAAAAATATATAAATATATTGAAACAGGCACGTATTAGCATTTTTCTTACTGTATTTTTTTTTTTAGCGAGAATATCATGTTTTACTATGTATCTAATTACATTGTTTTAATTGTAATCATGTTCTTCATTTATGATGATTTTTTTTTGGTAGAAAAGCCAAACCAGGGACATAATTGCAAATGAGTCATTGGTTAGAAGTTTAATATGCAAAACATTATGTATCGTATAATTGTTACACTTCACAATGTTTCCTTGAATTTGTTCCTGACAGATAAGAAAAAGAAAAAAAAGTAAATACGGGCAGCGGCTATCATCATACCGTTTTGTTTTTGTCTTGATGCCGGCGTCTGTTACCTCTGTTGCTAAGGTGCTACTGAATGATGAAAAGTTGAGTTTCTCATTCTGAATTCTTTCTTTTTTAAAACACTTTGCATGCTTCTCACGCTACGCTCTCCTACAGCGGTGCACGCAAAGCAAACAAGGCCAGTAGGTTATGTTGATGAATAAAATTAGCTATTTTTTATTCCAGGATTGTCTTAATATTTTTGACAGCACGCCACATAAACCCAGATGAAACCACCACCTTTAGGTTGGTCATCTGGTTAAGGTTGAGAAAACAACCTTAAGGTACTACAAAAAAAATCTCATAGTGCTCCTGCTGAGGTGACCAACAAAGGTCACCTTTGATGCTTTGATGAGAAGTTGAGAACTAATCTTGAACAGCGGCAAGGCTCATAAGGCGATGGCACACATAGACTCTTCTGGCAGTAAAATCCTAAATATATTTCTACGACTCACAGGCACCCAGTAAAAAGGCTGCAAGGACTGGTGTCATGTGGTCGCTTCTCCTCGCGAGTGACAAAAAAGCATGGTAGCAGCTGTTTGACTCGGCTCCGGTCTTTTTAAATGTTTGTCCTGCTGATACCAGAATAAAGTGCATTGCAATAAGTCCAGAAGAAATGAAGACACGGGTGACCCTTTATAAATCCGCAGAAGTGAGGAATGGCCTGATTCTCATAGTCACCTGATCAGTAAAGGACCACTCAGAGAAGGCACCCACTCAAGTGGAGAGGCAGTGCCTGTGCTGTGGTAAAAAAAAAAATGGGTGTCATTCACTAAGCAATGGAAATCCATTGCATGATTATTCTTGATTGGCACTGAGGGTAGAATACAGCATTTATACAAGAAAATGAAAAGGGCCCGAAAATAGACCCCTGTGGGAGACCACAAAATTGAGGAGGCAGCTGTCCAACCCAATGAACCAGTTCAGAGCCACATCACTGATGCCAATAAAGTTATTCAGATGACTGATAAAGATATTATGGACCACTGTCAAAAGCTTCGCTACGTTCCAGGGAGAATTAAAAGACAGGGCTGACCGCTGTTGGCTGCAGGCAGTAAATCATTGGTCACCTTGACCGTAGGGCAGCTTCAGTGCCGTGTTGAGGGGGGATACCAGACTGAAATGTTTCAAAGATGTCACTGTTACTCATAAAAGAAATCAGTTGTGTGGAGACAATCTAATTCTCTAAAATCTTCAATAGCTATAGGAACTTACAGATGGGTCTGAAATGAGTTAAAACAGAGGGGTCGGATACGGCTTCTTTAATTTAATGATAAAAATCCGAGGGGGTAAATACCAGCGCAGTTAATAATGGATAAAATACATGTCTGGAATATAAGTATAAAAAAGTAAAAGAACGAATGGGAATGCAGTCTGAAGGGCATTTGGGGGACTTTAGTTCCCGGGCTTAATGTTGATTGCGTGCAGAAATCTGGATCTCTCTAAAATGCTGCTTGATCGCCACCATTTTATTAAAAAGTAATTCAAAAATTCCCTACATCTCTGTTGGATGGATTCATCTGGCCAGCTGGGCAGGGGACCAATCACAGAGTTTATGGTTTTAAAAAGGATTCTGGGATTGTGACCCTGTTTGGCAGTCAGATCTGAAAAATATGAGTTTCTCGCTTCCTCGATTGCTCACTGATAGGAGGACATTAACACCTTTAAAGGAGGTTAGGGAAGTGCTGTCTTTTTTCCCTTTTCCATCTCTGCTCTAACTCCTGGATTTTTCTCTTTAAGCTCCTTAATTCTTATTCTGCCGTGACTGAGAAAAAGGGTTTTGCCTTCTTAATTCTTACAAGAGCAACAGAATCAGAAATGGATGTGCAGGAACTATTAAAAGCAGTTAAAATTGTCCATCTTCTGTGAAATGTAAATCTGTGCAACGGATACTTGTGGATGTGTTTCTGAAAATATCAATTTATGTTAGAACCACGCTATGGTGGCATGATGCTTAGCACTGTTGCCTCACAGCGAGGTGGTTCTAGGTTCAAATCCCCTGAGGCCTTTCTGGGTGAAGTTTACATGGGAGGGAATTTGATTGTGAACGGTTGTCTAAATGATGAATTGGTGACTTCTTTGGGACCCTTTGCCCAATGTCAGCTTGGACAGGCTCTAGCTGCATTAAGGACTGCGTTTCTAACATGGCCTTTCAGCTACACATCCGTCCTTACATTTATGGACTCTTCAGCATTAAGAGCGGTATACACTATACTGACAGTAAATGTTCTTCATATATAAGTCTTGACAGAAGACAGCAAACCTGAGGAGAAACTCTGAATGGGTTCAGATCCCTTGATGGGCATCCCTCTCCATTAGTTATGGGCTGAACAAATTTTGCTTTTTCCCACAAAAAGTATCCTGGAACAAAAAGTATCAACAAACTATCATCCCCATAGACGCCCTTACTTTTTTTCTTTAGGAGTAAGGGATGATTAAAACGCCGTGTAAAGGCTCCCTGTGCTGTTCTGGATGGGATGCAGTGGTGAGAAATGGTGGAAATCACCAGCAGCCCCACGATACAATATTATCCAAATTTTTAAGTAGTTATTATTGCGATGTAACACATTTAAAGATGTACAGCGTATTGCAATAACATACATTATGATGTCCTGTCAGCAAACCTTTCTGTTTTATCCCCTCTGATGAAGCTTGATGCCCTTCATCGGTTGGGACAGATGCATCGGTTAAACCTGGATTACCTGGTGAATTTGGATCATTGCATTATTACAGATATGCTGAACAAGGTAACTTGTATTCAAAGAAAGTTCAGCAGCTGGGAAAGCTGAGAACAAGGCTGTAGATTGGAGAACGCGAGACGGTGGTCTCCAGTCCTCAGCGTGATGATAAGCTGTTAAATGTCAAACACATTCATCCTTTTCCACTAGTTTTTTCCTGATCACAGGTTTGAGTTTGTTTTAGCTAACTCTGAACTTGGACTTCACTTACTTGCCGCTAATTTAACACCACTTTTGCTTCCTGTGCTAACACTGTCTCCTGCTTGTGGAGATAAAAACCCTCATGTTCATCTCATTCATCCCTTCATTGCATAATAATCTAAATTAATTGGTCATGTTTGTCAGTTTACTTTCTCTGATCCTTCCATCTTTGTTTTATTAACTTCCTCAGGCAAACCGACCGTCATCTTCGCTGCCCTCACCAGAAAAATATTCTAAAGCGCCATCTAGTGGGCTGGACAAGAAAATTATGAATTTATTTTTCAATACCAAAAATATTTTATTTTATTTATTTATTTTAATGTATGTACAGTTTTTGTATATGTATATACAATATGTAATATTGATAGAAAAAATACTATGCAAAACAATGCAATGTTTTATATTTTCTATATTTTCAATTTATATTTCCCCCACCCCTCCAGACATTCTCTGCATGGTTATAGTAAATTAACTTATGTCACCTGAGTGAAATAATCAGGATTATAGCAAGCTTTAACCAGCCCACTAAAAGCAATTAGCATGTCAGCGTCAGGTCAAACCAGTCGACAGTCCAATTAAAAGTTAAATACAACACAGGAAGTCATTTTACATTCTTATTTCACACAAATTATTAACATGTACTATGAGTTAAAATATTAATGTATACGTCGTTTTTTTTTCCCAAAGCCGCAGTATTCAATCCCTCAGGCATATACGTGTTGAACCCTGTGTGTGCGTGTGTGTGTGTGTGTGTGTGTGTGTGTGTGTGTGTGTGTGTGTGTGTGTAGAAGGATAGAGATGACAGGTTAGTGGTTTGAACAACAGAATGTTGCCAAAGCTCCATGTCCAGCCCCTTCTTCTCCCATCTCCATCAGTGTGATGAAGGGAGGAAGGCTTTTAACTAATCATATCATCTAGAAGGAGAGAGGGAGGAATGAAAGCCGGTGTGAAAGGAAGGTGAAACATTTCTAATGAATGAGTCATCCACTCTGTTCCTCCTCTGACTCCCCTTCTCTCTGTCTCCCTCTCTTGGCGTTCCGTCTCCACCACCACCAACACCACCACCACCACCCACCCACCCACCCCTGCCTCTCTCTCTCAGGTCTTATCTCCTTCACATTGCACACTCAAGATATTTATAATCCGCTTATACTTGTTCAGCCTTCCTCTATATTGTAACTTAATATGGGCCGTACCCTTGTATGTGTAATAGATATAAGGTAACAGTAATACTGTATTACCACCTGCCATTGTGTCTCTCTCTCTCTCTCTCTCTCTCTCTCTCTCTCTCTCTCTCTCTCTCTCTCCCCTCTCTCTCTCACTCTCTTTCATACACACACACACAGAACCAAGATAAATGGAAAATCCAAGGTCGAGTGTTCATATATTGACATATTTACTCGCACCAAAGAGGTTATATTTTCACCCATGTCTGTTTTTTTTTTCACTTGTTGTTTTGGTTTTCAGCAGAATTATGCCAAAACTTCTGGATGCATTTCCAACAAATGTACTGGAAGAAATCTGTGGGGGAAAGAAAAACAGCAATTAAATTTTGGTGCCTCAAATAATTTACATATTGTTTTTAACATCACAAGATTTCAGTATATTTGATATTATTCTCTCATTAGGCAAAAATTACTGGACAGATTTCCAATACATTTTCCCTAAATTGTGACATAGAAAAGCAAAATTTTTTCAAGGTTATTGTCATTATACCTCAGTTGCATTACAAGGCTTTGCTAGTTTCAGTTTGTCATATAAATGCAAAGGTATTTAACTGAAAACTTAATATGATATCAAGATAAATGACTGAGATAAAATGATTAAAAACCAGCGTCCAGATAAAGAAGGCAGCCTCCGAGTCTAGCAGCAGTGCAACATGACTGTAGTGCCGTCAGTCCTTGGCTGTACGTTCTGTGACTGTTACTCCGCCTGTAGTGTGTGATCGATGACCTCTTTTGTTTTTGCGGTGTTCAGTACCAGGTCAGTGTTCCTGCACCGGCGAGTTAAGCGATCCACCTAGCCTGTAGGCTGAGAGAAACATCAACAATCCCGAGCAGAGTTATATCATGTAAAAAACTCACAGGTGGACCGTCTTCGTTCTGTTTAGCAGACATTCCTGTATATTACTTACATAACCTAGAGGGGATTACATTCCGATAACTCGTTTTCAGCACTTAGTATAAAATAATATAATAAGCTGTTTGATGTCACGTCACGTCACGGTGTCTCCCTCGCTACTTTCTGTTCTTTAGATTGAGATGTTTCTGTGGGAGTGGAGCTGGGGGCTCAGTGGGCTGAACAGAGACGCTGAAATGAAAGGTGCAGGAGACGAGTGGCCACAGAGTATTTGAGAAATTCTCAGGGAGTTTTTCGTAGTTATTCGGTAGATTAATAGCCGTACATTAACTCATTAATATAACATGTCGTAAATGGAGAAATCCGCATGATTTTTTTCTAAACCTAGGTCGCTGTTCTGCTCTCCAACCGCTTTTTCTGGTTTGTGACTGAAATCAGGCGTAAAAATGAACCAATAATTGCAGAGACATGAAGAAAAACACAACTTCCTTCATGAAGGTACAGCTAAAGATGTCTACCCGCGACGAACCTTAGCTTAAATTTACTTGTTATCCACCTACACTAATCAGTGTCATCAGCATGTGGTCAGTGGGTTTCTCAAGCTAAATGTTGCCATTATTTTCTCAAAGAAAGGAGTTGATGTGCTTCACACCGTATGCACTGTCAGCACTCTTCTCCTCGGACTGTTCCCCTCAAATGATAATGCTGAGTCAACGGAGTCAAACTGGACTCTATTGAACATTTAATGATCAACACATTACACTCAACAACGCCCGCTAACAGACAACAGGCCCAGTGAACGTGACGTTTTCCCTCTCTCTTCATGGATTTTCTCTCGGCTTAATGTCGGAGGGCTGCGTGTGAACTTGTTACTCGGGAAGCTATACGAGCACAGAGGGGACATGCCTGTCTTGCACTTAAGCCAACATGTGTCAAATTCAAGCCCATGGGGATTCTAGCAAATGTCCAGGAAAAGACAGGATGAATATTTGTGCTTCATGGAGATAAGTCAGTGTGTCCTCGCAGTGACAGAACGAAAACAGGCCAAACTACAAAATGTGTTCCTCACACCGACGCTACGTACCGTTGAACTTTGGATGGGCCTCCTCCTGCTAGAACTCTTCGCTCAGATAATGATGAAGATATAGATAATGGAGCCGATTTAGCCTAATTTTCCTCTTCTTCTCAAAAGAGCTCCAGTTCTCACTTTTTGAATGCCGTTACATGTTTGGTACCAGTTTCACCTGTGTCCGTTGGGGGTTTTGACTCACATTTTGTCCACCGGAATACAAGGACAAATTCCTTGTAGGTCTTACTTGCAAGAAACCGTTAAATTATGAATAACTCATATTTCTTATATAATAGTTACAAAATAAATCTACTTTAGTCGATTCATATGCGCCTATCGGGCGTTGGAGACAATATCTAAGGCTAAATAATATATGTGGTAGTACGTCACGAACTTGTATGGGTGAATCAAATGCACAATTTACTAAACATGTGAGTTTGTTCACCTCCTCCCGCCGTTCAAATTGTGTCAGAGCTGCACCTTGAACACAAGAAAACATGAAGTTGACCCACATTTAATGTTAAATGCACCTGTAGGCTGTTCATGCACCCGACACCTGTTTTCTGAGGTGCAGCGGCTCCTGACTGCAGTCACGGATAGGAGTAGCAACAGTCTACTTTTATGATTTACTGTTGCAGAAGAAAGAAATAGCTAATTTAGCCCAGCCAGTTACCAAGGATGAATTAAATATTCTTTTTTTTTGATATTGTTAAGTAAAACATTGAACAATAGTGCTTTTTGAGAATAAAAATGTTTAATTGGAAATGATTCCGTAAAAAAACACTTCTGATAAGACAGATAGACATAAACACAAATTATGTCTGTCTATTTGGAATTTTATCTGTAATTGGACTATTTTTAATTCTCTTGGTTAGTTCAGAATTCTATACAACGATTAAATAGAATGAGAATAAGTTGTCATAATACGCCATCTGAAACATGGTCAATCGATGTGGTTTTTAATTCTGTGCCCCTCTGTGATTGAGTTCGACACATCTGACATAGATCAACAGGTGGGCGTGAGCGTTCTCGCCTGTTAATTAAAACAGCCCTGCTATTTACTAATAACGTTTCTCCATCAATGTCCCCTCCTGCCCTACGCACATTTATACCATTGGATTGGAATTTTTTTTTTTATCCTTTAATGAATATTTGAATAATCAGAAAATGTGGCTTATCGCTATTCGTTAACGTAATTAGAATTACACCAGCAACATGTTGCATTTATCTCCACAGTTGCATTTATCTTCATTGTATTGCATCGGTAGGGCCATATTAAAACCAACACACTGTCTAATAAGAAAGTTAATCCACATTTAAGTGTGAAATATTAAATCTTAATTATTTCGATATGGCATATGAAGGAATGGATTGGATATATTATGACAATATTATTCTATAAATGAATAAAAGCAATATAAAAGACTTTGAAACCTTGCCTCGGTCCCCATGTCTCTGTCTCATGCCGTCTCCTCATGTGACGCCGGCCATTGTATGTTAAATCGCCATGGGTAACGGATCACGCACACAAAGCTAAACCTGTTACATCTGAGTGTGCATGCTCCCCTACATCCCTGCACGGTTGCTAAGACCTAAGCCAATGAAACTGTGACTGATTACAAGACGGGAATGTCACAATAACATCACCCCCCAACCCCCGCCCTACACCACTCACACACCATTAGCGGTTGGCTAAATAGCGGGCCTTTTTATTAAACCCGGCAGTGTCACTTCTAATTATTCGACCGTATCTGTGTTTTTTTTTTTTTTTTTTTTTATGTGACTGGGAAGATTTTAAGTTGCTGTTGCGCCATGTTTTCATCGTTTCCCAACATCCGTGCATTGAAAAATGATTGGACGTGGAAGGATTTTTTTTCCATTTCCCTCTGCTCTGTGTTGTGTTAATTCTGTCAGTTTAATTTTGTTTTAGTCTTTTCTCTGTGCCATATGTCTTTCACTGGCCTGAAGCACGCCTGTATGTGTATATCACGAGAAACACGCACTAATAGCAGACATTATTATGACACCAGATAAGCCTTCATATAGAATAGAATGTCACCTTTACCAAAAAAAAAAAAATCCTTTAATAGGTTTAGCAAATCTATTAAAATTGAATATTTTCCCTGAGAAACAAAAATTTCATCATGAGTTTTTTTAAAACACGCCTGACCAAATGATTTATCATTTTAAGATACATCTAGTGTGTCTAAGATATTAAAGGACGTTAAATGGTTTGAAAGAAAACTGCCACACTTAACCTAGATTAAGAAGACATAACAGTTCTGACCTTATTTTTACATAATGCATATACAGTACGTATTATATAGTCTATTTTGACAAAGTGTGTGTGTGTGTGTGTGTATGTTCATTTTAGTATGCTGTTGCTGAAACCACAGGTGAGCGAAGCAGCACATTAGCATATTTTATCCTAAAATGGTTTAGTCCACCCCTGCATGATCTTAGTAATTACTGTTATTTACAATGGGCTGCAAAGGGGTTGGCAGGGTAATGTGAACACACACACACAAATACACACTCACACACACACACCCACACACACACATTTGTACGATGCACTTCCTTGCTCACACACAGCCACGGGGCACATTGGTCAAGATGATTACTGTTATTTTGTAGTCTGGCCATGAATGTCCGAACTCATAGCGGCACACACCCACAGTCACACACACTCTCACACACACACACACACACCCACACTCACACACACACTCACACACACACACACACACACACACACACACACACACACACACACACACACACAACCACACTCACACACACTCTCTCACACACACACACACCCACAGTCACACACACTCTCTCACACACACACACACCCACACTCACACACACACACACACACACACACACACACACACACACACACACACACACACACACACACACACACACCCACACTCACACACACTCTCTCACACACACACACACCCACACTCACACACACTCTCTCACACACACCCACAGTCACACAAACACACACACACACACACACACACACACACACACACACGCGCGCACACACAGTGAGAGGGAGTTGCACTATATTATCTCACCATCGACTGGAATCCTCACAAACTGAATAAGGGATTAAAAGAGGGGAGAAAGCTCTCTTTTCTCTTCTTCTCTCCCTTCTGCCGGTTTAGAATATTCGCCTCATTGCTTTTTTTCTCTCTGTAATTCACCAGTTGGCTTGTTTAAGCCACTTTCACTCACTGCGTCTCCCTCTCACCCATTCTCCCCCACACATCTCTTTCATTCTCATCTCTCTCCAGCCTTCTCTCTCGCTGAGGTTGCGATCCGGCCCAGCAGGGGTCCCATACAATGAAATGAAAGAGCCGTATCGCACACGGGGTTTTAAATGGCGGGTACAGCTGAACTTCCACTGACAAACGCACACACACACACAAACACACATACAGAGACACACGCACACACCTCCCCTCCTGTCTATCAATCGCATCTATTCCATATGTACTGTGAAAGTCTTATCGTGTGTAATGAGTGTGGGAGTAGCAGCAAATACTCTGCTGTCGGCCTCCAATCTGTACGATTCAGAAACGTTCCTGTGAGCGTCTCCATCTTTCTTTTTTAACTAGGAGCTTGTAGGATATGAGGGAGGTCAACAGGCAACCGTGTCGATCCCGCTGCAGGTCATATTTAATGTGATTGAATGTTCAGATGTGTTGGATTGAAAAGTCTGTCTTGAAAGAGATTTCTTTCCCGAGAGGTGAAGGGATGTAACTGGAATCATCTTTGCTGCCGACGCCGTCAAGATATCTGGCGCCACATTTTTGCCGCTAGCCTGATTACTCAAAAATTATTGAGTAATCTCAAAATTATTTTGAGAAATTTAAAAGCCATTAAACTTGATTGAAGAAGTGGATGGAATCTGGGAATGGTTGGTTGCATATTTCCGCCACTAAGGGGTGCAAAACCTATAAAAGTTTTCAAACATGAATTCCTAACAGTTGTTCCAATTTCGTCAACATTTGGTCCATATGAATCGACTCAAGTAGTTGTATCTTGTATATATCATAGAGTACTTTCCTCTAATAGTTCATGTTTTCCCACTAGGGGGAGCTTTTAATAAAATACATAGTTTTTTGGACATAACCTCTTAACCTATTTTTTCTTGAAAAACACGTTTTTCGGATTTGTCTCAAAAACTCTTTTATGGACCATTATGAAATTTTTACCATTTATACCATAATAGATCTTGGTGCGAGAAAGAACTGGATTGATTTAATATATTCCATCATGTTTTCCTCTTATAGTTCATATTCAGAGAGGTTTTTAGGAAAAAGACTGTTTTTCGGACCCAACTTCTTACCGTTGGTTCGATTTAGTCCAACTTTGGTGCATATGAATTGAGTCGGGGAGATCTATCTTGTATATACCAGATTCTAATCATAGTTCAGATTGTATTCACAAAGAGCAGGTTACCAGGAAACCGATATATGTGAAGTTATTCTGATAGAACTTCACATTTAATTTGAGGCGTACAACCAGGGAAATGTCTGTACCACCCAGGGGATCTGGAACTTTTCAGGGATAACTCCTCGCTGTCAGGGAAAATCCTTTTCTTTCAGAGAGAGTCGGGGACTCTTACATGTAAAAAAAAAAGAATAGTCTTGTCAGTTTTGGCGGAGTTTAGGGTATATCAGTCCGGTGATAAGACGTTGGTCTTATCTGACGTTTACCTTCAAACAAACAGTGGGTTAATGTATAATAGAAGGACAATTACACATGATTATATCAGGACCGGATGAGACAAGGCTGTTGAGGAAATCGGAGTTTCCCTGTAGTGATGTGCCTGTCATTACTGAAGGGTAAATGGTAATTTATCTAAGACGTCTCAAATAAGACTTTAAAGCGAGCGAGCTGAATATTCACACGCACACACACACCCTTGATATTCAAGCCCTGACCCTGACCGTTATAGAGCAAGTGTTAGACACCATTAATGAAAGATGCCAGTATTAGTAATGAGTATTATTGTAGCCTAGCTGTAAATAATGTGGGAACTGTGTAGATAAATATGGATCATTGACATCACGGCTCTGCATCAGAGCAGTAGAATGTCGCTACGGCTGTAAATTAAACGTCCTGTAGAGGTATCCCGTCGTCAGTGAGTGGCGTTTGTGCTTAAATGGGTGTTATAGTTTGAAGCAGATAATGACACAGTTGGTTGAAGTGGATCACAACAAAATGTTATATGACAGAACTTATCATAAAACCGTAAAAGAGGTTTAGAAGTACTTCCAGTCTCAATAAACCATCAGCGGGAAGAAGAAGGTGGATGGATTTAGTCGGGAAAAACTGCCTATTCCCAACTAAAGGTGGGCTTTGGATGGTTGGGATTGAGAGAGAGAGAGAGAGACAAACAGACAGACAGACAGACAGACAGACATATAGATAGATATATAGAGAGAGAAAGAGAGATGGAGAGAGAGACTAAATGGGGAGAGGCAGGCAGAAAGGGAAAAAGGAAAAGAGGCATGCACAACAGTAATAGCAGCTATAGCAATGTAATTCTTATTTATGCAATTATAATAATTTTATGTATAATTTATTTTAATCTAAAAAAATAAATAGATAGTTAGGATTTTATTGATCCCCTACATGGGAATTTTCCGTGCAGCAGCAGCAGACAGAGAAGGGCTGAACAAAAGGAGCCTTATATGCAAAGAAAATACATAAAGATATGCAAAAAGAATAGACTAAGTATTCAAAGCGATTGGTGCAAATGTAGAAGTGTCAATGATGAATACTGAAATATATAAAACTTTACAATAATTATAATCATGATGATAATAACAATAAAACCATTTTGAACTATCTTTTCATTTCTTTCCGACAACAGAACAGCAACAACTTGATTTAACTTGAACAACAGATTCAAGTTAAATCGATCAATGGCAGAATCCAGTAGCTGAAAGTTTTTCTGTGTGAGAGAGAAAGTCAGAGAG
The DNA here is from genome assembly GCA_037951165.1 of Lophius americanus. Taxonomy (NCBI): domain Eukaryota; kingdom Metazoa; phylum Chordata; class Actinopteri; order Lophiiformes; family Lophiidae; genus Lophius; species Lophius americanus. Next base: position 1,892,134 of record JBBDHG010000082.1, on the reverse strand, counting down.
AGCAGGACTCCATTACTCATTGTGGCTTCAATTTTCATGCCTGACCCAAACAACACTGGCAGTTCATGCTGCATGAAACCAATGCCGGCCGGAACAGCAGGTCTAACCTGAAGAAACACCTGGTCACACACTGAATGTAACTAAAACCTGAAGAACAAGCAAAAACAACCGCCACTCCCAGTTTGGGATCCTAAATGGCGAGGTGGGCCTTCTGAAAGCAAAGGAGGGTTAAATGAATGACAAACCATCATCGACGTGAGGGGTGACATTTTGCATATGGATGGTGCAGCTCTCACCAAAAATGTAATTCGTCCTCGACATTGGAATGTGGCCCCGATTTTAAGACATTTGAGCTGATTTTCTTCTTCTTTGATTTTCAGCGACCAGTTCTTGCTAACTGCATTTAAAACCATTCAGTTATGGGCACAACAAATAATACACCCTCAAATCGTCACAACCCCGTCCTGGCCTTCTATCTCGCGCTCGTACAGAAGTCTATCCAGCTCTGTTACTACCTCCGCTGGGGGCACGCAGGCAGAACAACACAAAAATCCCCATGAAGCCTTCACAATGATGTGGCGGAATGAAGGCGCCCTAGCCCTACTTTGATAGGCCTGTGCATAAAGGCGCTGCTAATTTTTAGTTACATTAGCAGAAGTTTAAAGGAGGTCGGTGAGGTGGTTCAAAGGTGTGCTGCTGCCCTCTACTGTCAATTATCACGATGTCCTTAGCACTCATTGGTACCGTCACTCAATCCCAGCTACCATGCAGTTTGCTAAGTAATTTCCCTGTATTATAACCGTTCAATGTGAAACAGTTAGACACTTGTTCATTAGTGGATCAGGCCTGCTCCATGGCAGGCTGTCAGACATGTTTTAAACGGCCACGCTCAATGGAAGAACAGCCCGACTTCAAGGAGAAGCTGAGACAAAATAGTGTTCAAATTGCACAGTCTCTCCAAGAAGCCATTCACGGTTTTTTGCACTTTGAGTCAAACACGAGTTATGAATGGAGTGACTGAATGGAAAGAGCTGGTGGAAACCCTACCAGCTTCCATGCCGGACAAACTGCAGCACTAAGTGGGTGAGAATGTTTTGAAAAGTTTTCCAGATTGCTAACTTCAACTTTAACATCTTAAGGCTGAGAGAAAAAGGGAATTTAAGGTGCTGTTGAAAAACACAGCTTCACTTTCACCACTCTGTCTAGAACATTTCCATCCAGCACACAGTATTTACTCAAAGGCAGATTATGGTGTATAAAAGATCAGGAAAGTTACTGTTAGTTGTAAACCGATATTTGTGTATGTTTCCCAGATTTAGCCTCATGATAAACACTGGAAAGTGTGATACTGATGAGAAATGCATCACAGACTTCAAACCTTAGAACATGTGACATCTTAATTATTCATTACCAGTTTATTACATGTTACAGTTTATTTATTCAGTTTGACAGTCTTTCAACTTTCCTTGGATGTTTAACAACGCTGGAAATCCAAATCACCAGGTTGTCAGTCGCACTTTGGGGAAAGTATCTGAGGCCTTTTTTGACTACATCAGAGCATTATCAAAAATAATTAGCATTCACAGAGTTAACAGTCCATTAACGAAATCTCCGTTTTCGACTCATCAATCCATAGAAGTTCCTCCTAAAAGCTCAGAGGGTCTATTTACAGATGAGCCATAATGGTCTTTCCAATGGAGAAGTCAGGATTTTTTAGCTTCATTAAGGCGAGAGAACGGTTCCTTTGATGTTTTCTTTGGATCTCATGTGACTTCCTGAATGAGCATTCGCCGTGCTCTTAATTCTGAAAGTTAGGTCACTTCTGTGAAGGCTCACCATCTTTACAAGTACTACTTTATACAGACCCAGTTTGTATTGGATAATTGTTTTGGTTCCACATATACACAGTCAGCTCTAACATTAAACCACCTGCTTCATACTGTGCAGGCCGCCAAACCACGTGACGTCCCCGTTGTTGCGTTCTGGCCCATTTCTATCAGAATCAGCATTAGATGTTGAAGTAAGTTTAGATGCAGTAGCTTCTCTGTGGGATCAGAAAATCAAGGGGTTTCATCTTCCTTCCCACACGCATCAGTGAACCTCTTGAGCCCACGGCGCTGTCGTTGGTTCATTATTTGACTTTCTCTCCCCAAATTTGGCCGGGCAGAAAAGGAACTCCAACCGAGACACGTAGTTCTGGAAGTGCTCCAACTTAGTCATCTAGACGGTTGCCATTTTTAGGATACAATCAATGCCATTATGACTACACCTCTAAGAGGTTATGATGCCACGGCTGACGGCTACAGTTATCGCTTAAAACGTGTGCTTTCTATTTACCCCGGTTTTTATAGCTTGAATGAAGTGAATGTAGTTTGACGATCACCCTGACACACTTCAGTACGACACACCCACAGAAAGAGAGAGAAAAAGCAGGCGGGGGTCTAATACTTTCTGACAGCGCTGTCGGCGGATCGATCCAGAGATACTGAGCCTTTGTATCAGTTAAATATGTCATAAAAGTAGGAGCATTAAAGATTAAGGATTACTCTACACTTTATATCCTCGTCTCCTTGCCACTTGCCTCAGTGCCAAAATCAATACTCCATTAACCTCCATGGGAGAAGATGCTTATATCATTAGCTTGTGTGTGCAGTATGTGTTATGATGATGATGATGATGATGATGATGATGATCATGTCTGGATTGATAAAATATTTAGGCTGTGTGTACAGCTGGCTGCATCACGACTGACTTTGTTCTTCGGTCAGAAGAGCATTTCTCCGTTATCACCTGCATGACAAGAAATCCCACATTTTAGCGGCCCCGCTGTCCTTTTATGTCCATCACAGATACATTCGCCCGATGCCCTCTTCATCCTTTCCGTCCATTTAAAAACCTTGATCTGAGGAGTGTCATTATGGGCTCGGATTGAGTCATGTAATAAAACTCTAATTAAAATGAGTTTCGACGGATAAATAAGAAAGAAAAAAAAAAAGTATTAATTAATAAAACAGTCATTCTCAACTAGTGGGTGGGGACCCACTGGTGGGTCTCAGGGTGCCTTCTCATAGGATGCTGTGGCAGTGATACTAGCAAACGGTCAGATTTTAAATGATTGCTTTTCGTGTGTTTGTTTACAAAAGCTAATTATTTTTATTTTATCTTAATGTGACGATTCATGTTAAATGGATGAGAATTTCAGGGATTACTTTTTTTTACATTTACAATTTTTATGTCTTTGATGTCCGAATACAATATATGCAACATAGGTTGTGGTTTACTCTGACATTCCCTACATGATTGATTTAAATATATTTGTCATTAACAGTAATTCATCTTAATTGGATGTTGTTGTTTTTTTACCTTTTGTTTACGTTTTTTTTTTTTTACTTTGATGTCCAAATGTGTAAGCAGCATGTGTAGTGTCTGGTAGTTCTGTGTCTGCATAATAACGCTTTGGACATCAAAGTTATAGAAAGACATGAGCCAGTTAAAATTAATTGACAGTCCATTATGTTGAGAAAGACACAGATCTGCCAGCCACTATAAAAGTTGAACAGAAATCTGGACATCAAAGTTAAAAAAAAAAAAAATCACTAAAAAAATGTACTTTCTGCAGTGATGCATTTTTGTGCCACTGCAAGTCGGAAATATCACCTCCATCCAAAGATCTGAGCAGCGAACTTGGAGGCCAGACAGAGCGCAGCAACTGATGCTAACGTTAGCATCCCGCCTCGTCAGGTGTTCACATGCAAACCAAGCAAAGCTGGACTTTTTTTTTGGCATGTTCAGAAGTTGAACTGAATCATTTAATCTGTGTGACATCACTGCATTCTACGGGGGGACATCCCGGCGTTGCCAAGCAACAGTAAACTCTCTATTTTTGGAGGCTAACGTTAGCGGCAGACAACTGATGACAGGTATTTAATTACACCTCCAGTTCTCCCTGCAGAACTTTGATTTCCAACGTCATCTGTCGTTCGTTTACATTACACAGCTGCTTCTCCAGAGATGAGGGGAAGCGGTGCGTTCACTGCTCCCTCGGGCACGGGAGCTTTAATGAAGTCCTGTAGGATGTTATGAATCACTGTTTTGAATCTGAGAATGTAGCATGTTTCTGATAATCTGCTAATATTCTCCTGATGTGTGTGACGAAACCTGGTTTCAGAAAATCTCTGAGCTCCTTTACTGTGAATCCGGATTAAACGACTCAGTTTACTAAATGTATCCAGTGGAATGAATATATGACAAATGTAAGGGATGCTTACCTTTAATTTGCAGATTTAATAATAATAATAATATATATAGGCCTATATATATTATATATATATTATATACACTTCTCTCCTGATACTTGATTTTTTTCTTGATTCTTTTTTTGTTTATTTTGTTGAATTTTTATTTGTTTCTTGTTTTTTTGAATGTATTGTATATATATATATATATATATATATATATATATATATATATATATATATATATATATATATATATATATATATATATATATATATATATATATATGATATCCTATTATCATGTTTTGTTTGTTTGTTTTTAAACTAGATGCTGCTGCTTTAAATGCTAAATGTATTCAATTATGCCTGATTAGCACAATACATATTTTATCAAAATATCGTATATAACAATATATAATAATAGTGAAAGATAAAGTTAATTATTGCAAATAGGGATAAAAAATAACAGCAAACAACAAAGTGAAATGTAATGTGTATGGTAGAGAAGCTTCTAAAATAATAAAAAATATTAATAAACAGTTTAATATATGAGTAGTTTTTTTATACAAAAATAAATATACTATTTAATAACACTATTAGAAACAATAATATCGATACAATATTTATATTATATTATGTTATAAATATATTATATTTTAATGAAGCCATCTTTTTTTTTCTATACTAAAATGATAATAATGTCATTAAGGAATAAATATCTAAAGTAATAGTATATATTCTTATGATATATCAATCTATATTAAAGAAATGTATGTTATGTAAATAGCTGACATTACTTTTAAAGGAATAATAAATGGCATACAGTGTAAAAGGAAAATTTAATGAAATATAATAAAAAGAAAACGTTACAGTATTTTTCTCCACTCTCACTCATTAAATACATATTTGTTTTGATGACATTTTTAAAATAACAATTAGAATACAGATAGAGTATCTGGAATAGCTTTAGTTTTATTCCATTTTTTTAATTTTTTAATTTCATTTAATTTGTTTTTTTTTTGGGAGAATTTCTGTATTTTAAAATTAAAATATATTACTCTGGGTAATTATGTAGTCCAGCACTACATTCTTGTAAAATTTGAACACACTGCTAGTCAAATATGTGCCAGTAAAATACTGTAAATTTGCAGTATGTATGTTAAATACTTTAGAATATACATTATGCAAATCGAATGATAATTTAATCAATTTATTGTAGTGTGAATATTACGATGGTTAATGTACAATATTATGACGACTGACTGCACTTGAAAAAACAACAACCATAAAACAACAAAACTAAACACCCACACATAGAAGCTACCATTGAAGGCACCACCTGCTCCTCGGGTGATTCACACACATCACTCATACATGACCGTCACACGGGGGATCCAACTACTAATCTTCAAAATGTGTATGATAGCTGTAATTCCTGAGAAACATCTGCAGTTACTAAAGATTACAGCCATTAATAACAGTAACTTTACCGTTTCTTAGTAATAACATGGTAATACAGGCGTGTTTCCGTGGTTGTTGCCTCACAGCAAGAACCCTCTGGATTCAGACCCGGGGCCTTTCTGTGCAGGGCTTTTATGTTCTCCCTGTGTTTACGTGGGTTCCCTCTGGCTGCCCCAGCTTCCACTGAGTCCAGAAAGATGCTACACAGGTGAATGATGGATTACCTGTAGGTGTGAGTGTGTTGTTTCCATGTATTTGTTGGTGAAACCAGCAACTTCAGGGTGCTCCCTACCTATCGTGCGATTTCACCCCGCCGCCCCGAACAGGGTAAGCGGTTGCGGAAAATGCCAGAAATGGAATGAAAAATTAGGAACACACTCTGCTGACAAGGGCAACGGTTCCATTTCCTTACATTTTGACACTTTGATGGGGAACCAGAACATTTGTGTCCAAGGACACCGATGCTCTCCGCTACTCGAAACACACAGTTTGTGCTGATGTGGCCGGAACATAATAACCTTTATTACAGCAGAGCAGGAATAAAAATCATCTCAGGTCAAGCGGGTCTAATCATGGAGAACCAGGGTTCAGACCTAAACCATTCACACCTGAAGAAAAATGAACACTCTGAATTGTAGATTTTACAAATGATCTAATCTAATGAATAAATCTGGGTCGATGTTGACGTAACTTAAAATGAAGACACGTTAAATGCAAAAAAAGACAAATCACAATGCATCTCCTTTGAAAAAGTATTATGTGTATTATGTGAACAAGGCAGTACATTGTAAAAAGAATTATCTGTAAACAAAATAACTGTAAAAACAGTCAAATGGCATCCGTAAATTATTTATCTAAATAAATGATAATAAATATTGTATAATAACTTTATTATTTATTGTCGGAATATGTGGAAAAAACAGAATGTCACTGTGAAAATGCAAAATTTGGGTTTATTCGGAAAAAATACAACAATGTTACAAGTACGGCATTACTGTAAAAATAGTATTCCATCTAAATAACAGTTTTTTTACACAATGAAAGGTCACAATATCGACCTTAAATTCAAAGTAAGAGCATACCTTCTTTTTTACCGAAATGAAAACATGTTAGGCCTATATAATCGTGATAAAATGTTGACTTCTAAGTATAAGAAAATTCTGCGTTTGTTGTAATTTACTGTCTTTTTTGGGTAACATTCAATCTGTTTTTATGGTAATTTAATGACGATTTAATGGTGACCGTATTTTTTTAAGGCAATATCTTTAATATTTTTTTTGTGTACGTAAAGGGTTAAAATAAAAATGTTGAAAATCCTTAAAATAATATGTCTCCCATTCCATGTAGGTGCTGAATGTTTATGTAACCCCCACAGTTACTGATAAAATAAAATAATCTTATACGTTATAATTAATGCAAGTTAACCAGATTTGGTTGCAACTACTTAATACATTAACGTCGGTTGGAAAATAACGTCCATTATTATTCATGTTATTATGATTATTTGGTTATATCTCACACAATTTGGTTTGGGGGAAATTGTTGAAATAACTAGGTTAGGTACATCCAACCGATTTTTTATTTTTTTATTTTTTGGAGTGTATAAGATCCACACACGTACAGAGAATGTGTGAAATTTCCTAGAATTCTGCCCAGTGGTTTTTGGAGGGTCTGTGTGGAAAGTGTAACCCCTCGCGCCTCCTTCTGTGGGGTCAAAATAAAAATGGCCTCCTCTAGATCCCTAAGTTTTCTATCACCTTCCCATGATGCTCTGCTCTTCCTGTAAGTAATTGCATTCTGGAACTCAGGCTATAATTATATATTATTTCTCCCAGATTGCATTGCAGTCACAGTTTGACTAAATTACAGTAGAATGCTATTCAGTATTCACTGCTGGTTTACAGAAAAAAAGTTTTACAGTGTTTTTTTCAATGCAAATTAATGTTCGTGTGAGTGTGTGTGTGTGTGTGTGTGTGTGTGAGTGTGTGTGTGTGAGTGTGTGTGTGTGTCTCCACCTTCCCTGTGATGCTGGGTCCCTTTTAGTGTGTCACCACCCTCCCTTCTCTCTCAGTACCTTTGGTTTATACAGCTGCTTCAGAACCACTCACACACGCGCACACACACACACACATAATGTGGAGTGTGTTCTTCCATGTGTACGTGTGTGTGACAAAGAGAGAGAGATCATGTGTGAGTGGATGAGAGGTGTATTTTCTGTGCTTAGAATAAGATAAGAGCAAAAGAATGCAGAGAGGGGAGAAAAAGGGAGCACCCTCCTTCCTCTCCTCCTCCTCCTCCTCCTCTTCACTCCTCTCATCTACGCCTGCAGCCTCCAAATGCAGAAAGCAGGGATCCAGCCCCTCCTTCCACCTCCTCCTCTCTCCCCCCTCTCATTCTTTTCTCCCTCGCTCACCCCCCGCTGTGTCAGCCAATCACATTCTTCCATGCTCTCCCTCTCTTCCTCATGCTCCTCCTCCCTCCCTCCTCCTCCTCCTCCAGAGGCACAGAGAGAGGGAGCAGGAGCGGTGGCTGGAGCAGACGAGGAGAAGTCTCTCGCGCACACACCGTGAGAGGCAGAGAGGAAGGAATAGAACTACTTGAAATTAAGTGGGGAAAGAAAAATCCACTCCACTGCACAGAAGTGAGCGAGAGAGAGAGAGAAAAGGCGAAGGGAAGGAAAGAGGAGAGAGTGGAGCGCGTCCTTCCCGGTGCGCTTTAGAGCTGGAGCGCAGGAGCTGGATGAGGTGTGAGAGGACGGAGAGAGGCAGTCCCGTACGCACAGAGGAGAGCGGAGAGGGAGAACGTCAGGATCAGGACTCCGGGTCCGGCTCTTTCCCCGATCCGAGGAGAACAAAGAGAGGAAGACACGGAGGAGTTTTATTTCTCAGTGCGCACCGGGCCGACCCTCACCCTTCATGCGCGCCTGAGCGGATCTGCTGCCGGGGGCACTAACCCCTCAAGCCGGGCGAAACTGGAGTTCCCCCACACACAAGGTAGACCACCGGATCCCTCTGAGCCTCATCCCCCTGTCCTCAGGATACGGCAGGGTTGGCTGGGTTGCCGCGCACGTGCGCGTGTGTATGTGATGTGTGTGCCTTTGTGCGCGCGTGCGCGCATACCTGGAGAAAAAGCTTGGCTCCGTTTGATAGAACCTATTAAGTCATTGACAGAAACACACGTGAGCGTGCGCGCGTGCGCGCGCGTGCGTTAGTCAGACCGGGCCCCAACAGTTAGACTCGGCGAGAAAGTGGGAAAGGGTGCACCAGGAGAGGAAAGGAGAGCTAGGGAGAAAAAAATCCTTCTCTGCAGGAGGATGAATATTTACCTCCACTCTCACCACGTTTCTCCTTTCCCTCATTTTTCATCTTTTTTTCACCCTCATCTTCATTTCATCATTGTTGGGCTTTTTTTTCTTTCTTCTTCTTTTCCCCCCACACTAAGTACCACCAGGCTAAAGTAAAGCTGCAGGTTATTCTGTCAGGCAGCCATTGGGTTTTATTTCATCTTTTTATGATGTTTTTTTATGTTTCACTCAGTCAACATGACAACCTGCTGTTAAAGTGTGTCAGCTGAAGGCCAACATCTAAATCACTGTCCCCTACTTATCCTGCCAATCAATTTCTTCTATTACCACACACACACACACACACACAGACACACACACACAATCTCTCTCTCTCGCACACACAAACATATATAAATATTTCAGTGGTTAATCATTCTGCGAACATTAGCTTCAAGGTCTGGTTTTGATTTTGAAGCCATTATGAGGGAGTGATATTCAAAGAGAATAGAGATGGGGAATATTACCTTGATTAGGGAAATGATCAATGTGGAGGACAGGATGACACGCTATCTGCTGCCAGCTATACTTAGTTTACATTTTTACTCATCCAGAGAAATGATGATGCCTCTGTCTGACAGCCAAGTGGGCTAATATGATGTTATATATATATATAATTTCATTAAATCGTTTTAAACACAGGTGCATCCTTTCCTGTTATATCATATTCCAATCATAATAATAAAAAATCCCGCTCGCTCGACTTCTCCTGGATTATAACCACTTTTAACTTAATTCCAATCCGGATCCGATTCCGAATATTCCTCCAGGAAATGTATTCTGTGACGTAGCTGGTGTTAAACGTCGGCACAAACTCTGTTTATTGAGACGGAGAAGCAAATTGTGTTTTCAGCTTTCATTGTAATTTGGCTCTCAGGCAATAAGTGGAGAACTGTTGCGCCTTGGCGGAGGTATGCGCTACACTGAGTGCCCCTTTATTTGCGTTGTGGTGTGTGTGTGTGTGTGTGTGTGTATGTGTGGTGTGTGACTTGAGGTGAGGGTTAGGGTGGCAGGCCTCTGTGCTGCTGCTCAGACACAGAAAGAGAAGACGGGCTTTAGCTTTTTGCCTAATCGCTTCCAGACACAGAGTTTCGTTCCACTGCGTTACGTGTGTGTGAGCGTGTGTGTATGTTTCTCTCTCTCTCTCTCTCTCTTTCTCTCTCCTCCTGTCTTTCAGCCCTCTTTCTCTCTCCTCCTGTCTTTCTCTCGCTGCCTCCCCTGTGCTACTTTTTCAATTAGAAACATAAATTTTGAGGCACTCCTGAAAACGTGTGTGAGAGTAACAAAGTACAAGAGGAAGTGGGTGATGGATTAAAGGAATTAAACCGTCACTGGGAGAGGAAACGTTGCTTAAAAATGACCGTGGATGGACAGATCCCACCTAACGGAGGGCAGGGAGAGTGGCAGGGCAAAGAAAATGTGTAACTGATTAAAATTCCAGCCGGCCTATTAGGACTGATAAGATGTAAGAAAGCAAATAAAGGCGGTGTATAGAAAACGTTTGATTTTATAGATGATTCAAATGGTGGCCCTGCAGACGTATCTGCCTCTACTTCCTGTCTGTGTGTGTTTGTGTCTTAAAGGTCGGTTTGAAGTAGGGCAGGATGAACTTTAAGAACATCATCCTCCAGTGTTTACACTTCCAAGACTGCGATCTGCGCCGCTTTCCAAATTGTTTGTAAGCAGAATCGAAAAGGCAGGTGTAAATATTTTTAAGACGCTGAGTTATGTCGAGTGTCACAGCGTCGTAACGGATGCTGTGTGACATACGTGTGGGGAGTACTCAAAAAGGATTACCATGCACTCAAATTCTATTACATCACATTAATAATTGTGGGTATTTTTTTGTTGTTGAACGTCTCAGTCCACGCGTCTTAAAATTGGAATTAATTTGGATTCTGTTTTTACCGGATCCTTCGTCAAGGTGATTCTGTTGCTGGTGTTTGAGCTGCTCCTCTGGAATGTTTCGGCAGATTAGCAGCTCTGTGAGCTTCAGACCGACCGCTGTGACGGACAATGCAGTCAGCCAACCAGCACAGACAGCTGCTTCTTTCCTCCAGCGCTCAGAAGAAGGGAAACAACAAAACTGAATTAAATGTAAAAAAAACAAAAAAACGTTCAGTATATTTTTAGGATTATGGGGGCCTGGAATTGTTCTGAAGTCCTGAATTGCTCATCGTTGAATTGGTAGGAGCTCATAAAGTCACAGCGGGATGGGAAAAAAAAGGTTTTACAAAGGGATTTGAACACAACACTGATTCCACAGGAAATACTCTAGGATACAATTTATATCCTAAAACACAAAAAAAAACAGAATGCAATACTTTCCCAAATAGCTTTGCATGTATTCAAGTGAAAGGAGTTGAAATATGTACCTCAAAAGCGCCAATAGGGGTAAATGTACCCCTAGGACAGGATATAGTAAGAAGCTCTGCGGCAGTAACAGAAGTTGAAATAAAATTTTGAATCCTTTAAATCAATATTACAGTAATATACAACCAGGTTGAGTGGAATAGCCTCTAAACGTTGTGTTTTTTATACTGCATACTTAAAGTCGTATATTAACAGCGTCCACAGGTTCTGGACTGAAAGAATCGTGTGATGGCATGTAGGGGAGCCCAGGATCTCCCCCTTATGATTACTACCTCAGATTAAAGATACTTTTCTTTAATCGTAATTTAATTGTAAATTAAATAAATTAGGGAAAAATGAGAAAATTAGTACAAACTAGTGTAGTTTGAACTTTGAAGCGGTTTAATGTGACCCTACGGGGGAGGATGTCTGTATGTAAACATAAACCACTCCTTTTCACCACTTACAGGCTCATTATGTGACTGCAAACATGCAGAGGATCCTACAGAGAAGCATCTGGGTCTGTTTACCTCCGAGTCTAGAGAAAATGACTGATTCAGTTCCTCTTTCTCTTAGTTTTTAGTCTCTGCTTCTCTGTAGTTTCTGTACATCTTTAGTCTCTACTTCTCTGTAGTTTCTGTACATCTTTAGTCTCTGCTTCTCTGTAGTTTCTGTACATCTTTAGTCTCTACTTCTCTGTAGTTTCTGTACATCTTTAGTCTCTACTTCTCTGTAGTTTCTGTACATCTTTAGTCTCTACTTCTCTGTAGTTTCTGTACATCTTTAGTCTCTACTTCTCTGTAGTTTCTGTACATCTTTAGTCTCTACTTCTCTGTAGTTTCTTTGTCTTTTGTCTCTGCTTCTCTGTAGTTTCTGTACATCTTTAGTCTCTGCTTCTCTGTAGTTTCTGTACATCTTTAGTCTCTACTTCTCTGTAGTTTCTGTACATCTTTAGTCTCTACTTCTCTGTAGTTTCTGTAGATCTTTAGTCTCTGCTTCTCTGTAGTTTCTGTAAATCTTTAGTCTCTACTTCTCTGTAGTTTCTGTACATCTTTAGTCTCTACTTCTCTGTAGTTTCTGTAGATCTTTAGTCTCTGCTTCTCTGTAGTTTCTGTAAATCTTTAGTCTCTACTTCTCTGTAGTTTCTTTGTCTTTTGTCTCTGCTTCTCTGTAGATTCTGTTTGTGTGCAATTTTAATTTCTATTTGTTCTTAGTTTTTTCTGTAGTTTCACTTTCTTTTTGATTGAATATTAATTGTCTGACATTGATGGTTTCAGTTGCCCATCATTTGAATCTTCTTCTTCTTCTCTCGGCTCGTCCAAATAGTCCCGTCCCGTTCCACATATTCATTTTTCATAGGTTTTTTTGTCGGATGCCCATCCTGACATGACCCTCCCCATTTGTCCGTGCTCGTTACCACAACTAGAAGTACACTGGCTTACGAAACTGTTGTGGCTGAGCTCTCCACAATCGTGTGGATATTGCTCGTTTTTATTTTTAGGGATTAAGGTCATGGATGGGACAAAGAATTTGATTTGCACAGAGGGTTGATCTTCGCCAACCTGGATAAAAAAATGTTGGACGAGCTTCTTCTAAAGACGTTTTTTTGTGTCCACATTCCTTACAAATCTTTGAGAATTAATCCATTTTTTTCCTATAAGGAGAATGGCTCCATGTTGTTGATCTTATTTTAGTTTCGGTAGGACGGACATCTGCGATGTCTGTCTCCCGTCGTTCTGCTACTGACTCTGCTGCAGATGTGTTTGACGTCCGATTAGGAGTCTGACTGGTAGCCGCTGAGAGATTCCCATTTTGATATCACCAGTAATAAATGTTCCTGATATTAGAACCATCACATTTTAAACCGTAGCGTACCATTGAACTGGTAACCGCTGCTACTTTAATGGATTTAGGTGTGTTAGTGCCCAAAGCATGTGTCGTGACTGTGATGGTGTCGGGGCGTTTAGAATGAACGGTACAAACAGGTTGTGAAAAATGAGGTCTCTTAAAGAGACTCTGCTGCTTCTTCAAGAAAGAAGACGCCAAACTTTGGTGTATCATAACTCTGGAGTGATAGTTTGACTCCGGTGTTTCTTAAATGACAAGGTGATAAAACAGTCACACGACAATTTGGGAACATTTACATTTTTTTTTTTTTTACTGAATTGATCATCGTTGGAAAAGTATTTGAAAATATTTGCACTGTTTTGAAGTCGCCATATTTAAAATGGGTTGTGGCGCTGAAACAACTTAGCGGAGCATTAAGCTAGGGCGCTACGCATGCGCAGATACAACTCAAACAGAAAGCTTTCCGATACAACGTTTTCAGGCAGCGACTGGCTGTTGGAAAGGCTTTCTGAAAGGATTTAGGCTACTACCTCCTTCCAAAGGAATGAAATCTAATTCTGAAATGTTTTTTTACATTCGGAAAAACATTTACATGCAGCATTTTCTTTACGATTAGACTTCTTTTCCGAATGTAATCGGAATTAGGTTGTCCATCTAAACCCACATACTGAGTTGAGTGTTGGTATCGTTTCAGGACAGTTTCTTTTGGCCTAGATATCCAGAGTCACACATCATTACAGGCCTGGAATTGTTTTACAAGCTGCACGTCATAGAAGCATCTGCCTTTGATTCATTTAAGGAAGATGATAATTGATAATCATAATTAATTACCACAATCATTGCCAATGCATCAGACTTATTAGTCACTGTCTTTTTAATTAAAATCATTAGGGAGTGTTACGTGAATAAATCAAAACTGTTATGCTGCTTTGACTGAGAAAGTTCATCCATTTATTACTGTCAAAATGTATGATTGACTTGTGGAGCATGGTTGAGTCGTGGTTAGCACCACTGTCTCACGCCAAGGATGTTCTGGGTGCATATCCATCTTCCGGAGTACTGTTTTACAATCAAACTACCTTTATTAATGCTTTATTATTGGTTTATTACTACTTCACTAATAAAGTTTACCTGCTGCTAGCCAAATAGTGAGCACCCATTTATATGTATAGCTTAGTCTCAGAAGACAAAAAATAGTGAACCCACTCAATTGTTATTGAGCGCTATGGTATAAGCTGTTATTAACTGTTTACAAATGAGTTATAGCAAAGTTTTTACAAACTAAATAATAACTTTATTGTAAATCCTTTATAAAGGTAGTCTAATAATCCTTGGGTTTGCATCCAGGTGACTTGGTGACGATAGATTGTCTGTAGGTGTGAATGTGATTGTTAACGGTTGTTGGCCCTGTGGTGAACCGCCGACCCGTCCAAGGCGTAGCCCCGGGGTAATTCAAGATAGGCTGCAACCCCTCCCCAACCCTGTGACCCCACACAGGGTAAGCGGTTGTAGTTTGACCTCAGGGATCAATGTTCCCATCGGTTCGAGGGAAAAAGAAACGCAGTAACAAAGATATTTGAGAGATTTAAAGCCACAATAAATTACAAATTCCTTCAAAAGTTGCATCAGATTTCTAATATGATTTAGCACTACTAATGTCGCCAAGCTTTTCAAGATCAGTTATGACAGTCCTGCAAAAATATCAGTGTTATGGATTCCCATGTAAGTGTGAAATGTCACTTTTGATTTCATCTATGATGGTATGTGGTGTTTGTGGGCGGCTACACAGTGATACAGTCTTCGTTTCCCCCTGTAGACCTGGTGTTTTGGTTACGCTGCGTCAGATAAGGGTTCCATATCAGATTCATACCTCCTCTGAAGAGTCCAGTCAGAAATCATCGCCTGCCGTTTTTTACAGTAGAGACCCTTCAGCGACAACATGGGAAAAGAACTTGGTGGTAGTTGCAGAGAAAAATCGGGCCTTATAACAGAAGCAAACATTGGACCATTATGTTTTGGTGCTGATCCGTAAACGGTGGCCGATTCAGGATTTTACATTTTGGATAGTAATTGAGGTTAATCGCCACATTAAAGTAAAACATGATAAAATGTTTATAAATCAAATTGTACAACTACTTTATGCGGGGATCATTTTCTACTTAATGTATTGTATTTAATGTGACTAAATGATTCTTTTACAGCGTGACAAAATGTTTTGACTCACTGAGGATACCCATCATATATTTATTTGAAGCTTTTGTCCTGGCTTGATAGCGAAACTGTTTCTTGATAGCCCGGGTTTAATGACAGCGGAGTTGGCGGAGGTTTAGTTGGCGGAGGTTTGCACTCTCTCTCTCTCTCTCTCTCGCTCTCTCTCTCTCTCTCTCTCTCTCTCTCTCTCTGCTGTCCAGTAATAGATGTGTTTGCTGATTGCAGGAGACTGAGTGTGTGTGAGTGAAAGAGTGAAGGACTGACTGCTGGGGCCGACAATGTGACCAATCAACCGTTACATTACATATGACCTGCTTGAAGCCACCACTGCTGCAATTGGAGTAACACACACATACACACACACACACACACACGCACACACAAACAATAGCCTTCATGTACAAGGTGGACACATTCACATGCAGGCACACACACATTGTATAGCCAGTCTTGTGTTTCTCAACAGGGTTTGGGAAAGAAGCCATCGCTGGTTTTCACATGATGTGTGTGTTTGTGAGAGAGAGAGAGAGAGAGAGAGAGAGAGAGAGAGGGAGGAAAGACAATTCTAGAGAGATATATCTTGATCTATAGGAACTTCACTCTACTATCTGCACTTTTTGCACTTATCAAGTACGTATATGCATAAATAGCTATAGACTAGATATATACTGTATCATATGCTATAACTCCGTCGCTCTCTCCGCAAATAGCACAGTAAAACATTATCTCCTAGCAACAAGGCCTTTGAGGATGATGTGTGAGATAGACTGTATGTCTGTGATTTACGGACCTGTGTCTGTGTGTGTGTGTGTGTGTGTGTGTGTGTGTATACGTGCATGTCTTCATTTAAACATCCTTGTGTACTGCCTACTAAATATGGCTATCACTTGAAGAATGAAAAATAAAACTTCAAAATTCAGTTGAAGTACACACACACACATTCACATACATACACACACACATACATACACACACAAAGGAATAGAAATAGCCGTGGTGTCACAGCTATCTCTATTATATTATTATAATTTAAAAAACATTTTTTCATTATCTGATCATAACGCTTCATATTTATATTTGTCCAAAATGTTTATAGAGTATATATTTCTTTATAATATTGTTATTGCTATTCTCATATGAGTTAATTGGTTCAGCTCTTTGCAAATTATTGTTGACTCGTCTGATGACACGGATTGAGGTACTCACCAACCAGAAGAAAATATTATAATAAATAACAAAAATAGAAAAGATCCGAATGATTGATCTAATTTAAATGTGGTCTAATGTTATATTATATAAGATGACTCTGTAACAACATTTTTAATTGCGTTTCTTTAGAATCCATTAAAAGTAATGAGTTTTTATGTATTTATATTATAATGATATATATATATATATATATACATATATATTCTTATATTATTATTATTATTATAATCTGTTTTCTGACCTTGTGTTATGTGTTTTTTTGTGCCAGTGTGTTTCATCCGGTTTTCCACTTAAGTCAAGAATAGACAGAACTTCCGCTCAGTAGAAGTGTGTGACTTCAATAAATGTCAGAAAAAAGTTGAGTTCCTTCTCAGACTATTTCTCCATTTATTAAATCACCGCACTCTACCTCCGTCTGAACCACCACGACTCCTGACCTCTCCTTTTTGTCCGCATGAGTTCTTGTAATTCTTTCACTCATCTCCACTTTATCACTTCCTGTAGAACAACCTGACTGAATATCACTGCTGGAGATAAAAAAAAAAAAAAAACAGAATACTAGCAGCGAGCCGGAGATTCAGACTAGTTTATACAAGGCAGGGAGGGAACTTGAGAGGGAGCCATCTGAGTGATGTGGTGCGAGCTGACAAAGTGTTTCTTATCAGGGACTGAATCCAGATGGTTTGCAAACACACTTCCTCTTCATCTTCAACTCTCCGAGTTATCCCTCCCCCTCTCCGTTCCCCTCTTCCTCTCTGCCCAGCACCTTTTAAAAAGCCTGTTTGAGGTGAGAATGTGCCATAATTCGGCCTCCTGGTTTTGCCTGAAAGGCAGGAGGATTGTGGGTATTGTAGTTCCGCTTCTCTGCATAAAACAGTCTATTTTTGTTTCTCATCTCTTGAAAATGCTATTGTCACCATATCAACTGATAGTGAGCGTGTTGCCAGCATCTGGTGTGACATCTCCTATGTGTGTCGAGCAGCGCTTTCTAAAAATAGACATGAATTTGGGTAAAAAAAAACAATCATCTACCTTCAGTGTTCCATGGCGGCTGATCTCCGGGACCTCGTTTTTTTTCTCATTTGCTCTCTGCTGCCAGCTTCTATAGGTCAGGTCTTCTCTGTTGAGAACCAGTCACACATTATACATGGTCAAAATGTCACACCCTCTTTTTACCTTTTGAATTTTTACACTTACTGCCCTTCTTTGTCAATCTCTCAGAGGTGGGTCAACTCAGACCCCCCCTCCATCGCACCTCCACTGCTTTTATACAGAATACAGTGAAATAAAGGGGCGCCATGCCCCTTTCCTGCTTTGAAAATGCTGTGTAAAGGGGCTTCTTGTGAAAACTGTGATGACACCCCCCCATCTTGGGCTCCACAGCCAGAGTTTTGTCCCCGACAGAAAGAGCTTTTAGAGTAATATACGAGATATACATGACAGATCTTCTCGAGTCAAATCACATCCACTAGATTTTTACTGAATGACGCCAATGGCTAAGAAATGATGTCTGCAAAACAGCATTTTTCTAAAAAGCTCCCCCTAGTCAGTAAAATTTCAACAATAAGTGTAATAAACAATGTATAATATAGAGATATATTCCAATCAATTAATTTGCACCAAATTTGGACTAAATCGGGCCAAGGATCCACAAGTTTCAGAGAAAAAGCTCCCCCTGGTGTCAAAAATGTACAACCGACCTCTCCCACATACAACCCAGTTCTTCCTCGCACTGAGGTCTATGCGGCTATTAAATTTGAAAACGATTCATGAAATAAGTTTTTGAGTAACTTCGTTAACACGAAGGTTCCGCGGCGATGGATGATGATTCCTTAATAACCCCAAATATTTGGAGCATAATAATAATAAAGCAGCGTTCACTTCGTTTTATCGGATCTGGAAGATTATGAAACAGTTAATGCCTTCAGCTTGTAGTCAGGCATTTTTATGCGGATCCATCGCCGTCCACCTTCATCCAAAATACATGAAGCTGCCTTTCAATGAGCCCAAGGCAGAAACGGTCGGTTCGCCGGCATGTGGTGTTCATCTGTGCTGTTTATTTTGGAAAGTTACACCTCCGACCAACTGGCCTGGCACTGTGTTTTTAATCATTTCTGTGGATTAGTGTGCACACGGATTGTTTTCACGATACGTTCTTAAAATATGAAAAAGAAAAACCTTTGGAAAACTTTGCGTGAGATGAATGCACGTCTGCAGGAGGGGCTCACGCTGCTGTGCCACACATCATGCGTCTTTTCTTCCAGGATGCTGGCACGCCGTCTAAAATCACAATAATAGTAAGTCTGCAGTACTTCTCAGTAAAAATGGTTCTCCTCTTGCTCCAAACTCCCGTAATTACTTCACTTTTTTAATCAATTTCTACCTTGAATACTATCCAGGATTAGATTCCTTGTGGTGAGCATCAATGTGACCTCCAGAGTATAAATCATGAAGTACCTGAGATAAAAGCTGACCATGTTGGTACTAATGAAGGCTTTATCCAGAGAGCCTCCCTCACTGGATTACCGGACGTAACGGACAAAGCCGCTCATCAGGTGCAGGAGGAGGGGGCGGAGAAACGGGCCAGAGAGCTCAAGCTGCAAGCACAATACGCAGTGTTTTTAAAAACCGTGAGTGGAAACAGGGCTCTGTTTTCACCACAGTTTACACATAAAACAGACCTCTTTAGTTGCGATTTAACCCTTTGTTTACATAACAAAGCCTTAAGGGGCCTGGTGGTCCGCATTTGAGAACAGGTTCCAGGATGGGATCTTGTGAAAAGGCAGTGCATTTTCATCCACTTGTAAAGTGGAGAAGTGCTGAGAAACGGAAAGTGCAGTCTGCATCAGGAGAGACTCCAAAAACCTGTCTGCTGTGGTTGGAAAATTAATATTTTACACACCTTGTTTTATTTTGCCCTTGGCTTTATGGTTTTATAGCTAATCCTGTGGGATTACAGCTGCACATGTCTTCAAATAGCCCCCAAACACTGACACAATGAAGAAGTGGCCATGACCACAGCGTGTCAAACCTGAAATGGTAATTTCATGCTTACTAACCAGGCCTATGCTGTCGTCCTGACGGCAAGGGTAGTCCCCAATCGCCTGCGTTGCACAAGCAGTGTGTTACGTCCACTGTATTTTTTGGAAAAGGAAAAAAAAAAACTCCACAAAATTAGGTAAAGATGAGATATTAGAGTCAAATATGAGATATACATTATGGATCTCCTTGAGTCCATTCATGTGCACCGAATTAGGACTAAATCACGCCAAACGTAAAGAAGCTATGTTTGAAAAAAGTTCCCCATAGTGATTATAATATGAATTTCTAGGGTCAAACAATATGCATTCAAGATAAATCTCCTCAAGTCGATTCATGTGCAGCAAATATGGATGAGAGACGGAGAAATGCTTGAGAAACTATGGCCCGAAAATGTTTAGAGATAAAGCCCGTCCTAGTGTTTGAATTATATAACTGATATTTCCCCAAATCACTCCAGTTCTTCCTCACACCAAGATATATGGTGGTAAAACATTTGAAAATGATTAATTAAATAGTTTTTGAGTTATGTCCGTGAAAGCAGTTTTTTTCGTTTGTAAGACATATTTGTCTAACTAGGGGGAGTTTTTTTACAAACGAAAAAAACTGCTTTCACGGACATAACTCAAAAACTATTTAATTAATCATTTTCAAATGTTTTACCACCATAGATCTTGGTGTGAGGAAGAACTGGAGTGATTTGGGGAAATATCAGTTATATAATTCAAACACTAGGACGGGCTTTATCTCTAAACATTTTCGGGCCATAGTTTCTCAAGCATTTCTCCGTCTCTCATCCATATTTGCTGCACATGAGACAAATATGAAATACTAGGGTAATGTTTGGTATTTACTCCTGGAGTGTACTAATACACCCCAAAGTTGAATGAAATCCGATCAACTTTGTGAAATTATGGCTTGGAAACCTTTGGAGATAAAGCTCCTAGTAGTGTTGGAAATATAAAACCCACTTTTCCCAAAATCAATTCACCTCTTCCTCTCACTAAATTTCATGCCGGTATAAAATCTGAACGTGATCCGTGAAATCGTTTTTGAGCAATCGTGCTCACGTTCGGCGGCGGTGATGATGATTACCTTAATATCCCCATCCACCCCCGACTTTTCAGGGATATATTTACACTGAAATGCTTAAGAATAATGACAAAGTCATGGTGGAAAATCACTCTAATATACTGCTAAGTATCACGGCATTAAGAAATAATGCTAACATAATAGTAATAGTACCCTCCACATTACACACAGTCACTCACATAAGACCCTTGTATTACTGGCCGGCCCCTCTCAGGGCTTATCTCGCTGCTCTGGGAATAGAAGACAGATGATGTGATGGGAAAATGAACCATGAGCACCTGGAGGTGGTGGTGTGTATGTGAGGAGCGGTGATTAGAGAGAGAATGTGTGTGTGTGTGTGTTTACCTGTGCATTCCATTGATGTGTTTGGGTGTGCGCATGTGTGTGTGTGTGTGTGTTTCTATCTGTGTTCTTGCTGCGGCATATTTTAACTGAATCCTGCAGGGAGCCACGTCTCCTCTTTGTTTATGATGAGACCAAACGTATCAGGCAAACGTCAACTATTCTGAGAACTTTATCAGTCATGCAAATATATTCTAATTACATAAAACTTCAGCGAGAGGGGCTAAATATGTCACTCAACGGCTTTATCTTTAATTAACAAAACAAAGCATCATTTGTCTTTATTATCACTCTGGCCTCTGTTTTGTGTGAAAGGTAAATCTTAATTATTGCGATAATGGACTGTAATAGCGCTGTAATAATATTCACCTGATCCACTGGAGATGTTGGGCTGGTAAATTGGGAGCGGTTAACCGATCCTTTCGCTTGTCAGATTTATTATTTCCTGGACAAAATTTAAGATTTAAGATTCATTTTATTGTAATTCAGGGTAACCATCAGACGGGTACCCAGCAGGGTGAAAAGAAATCGCAAAAAAGTAAAAGGCAATATCAATAATAAAAAATGATGCACTATTATTGCAGGTGGTCAATTTGCATAAATGAAAACAACGATAAAATTCTAAATAGAAATAAATTATAATGACGTATCGTTTCTAGGGCAGCAGTAGTAGTTTTTTTTGCTTTAGAAAAATAAGCCGCACAGGACATAAATAATGCTGAGAAACAATATTCAACATTAAGGAACCTATTTAAACCCCCGATTTAATACTCAAGGTATTAAATCAATGGCACATTCTCATTTAGGGCACGCCAAACTCCCTTCCTGCCAGTTCAATGACATATGATCTGGGGCAAAGTAAGATCCAAGGCACAGCGGGGTTATTTTTACTTCTTTAATTATTCATTGGTGTGTTTGGGCCGTAATAGAGTTGAACCAATCATCTGCTATTCCCTTTCAAAAGCAGGTGTGCACGATCTTGGCACCTCTCCACATAAACGTGGCTCCCATGTCTGCTGAGGGACAGGTATGTGGTTCCCCGTCTCCAAACCCTCTGTCCCATCAACAGCTCTATCTTGTCAGATAGACAAATGCACCCGTACTGAGAGGAGGAGGAGGAAGAGGAGGAAGGCTGCTGCACATTCCTGTGTTTGTGATGCTCACGGTGCTCTCAGTCCACAGATCAGACAGGCCGGGTCATAAAAATGATCATTCTGATTAAATGCAGACAGAATGTGGGTGGATGAAAGAATACATAATTAATGAGAATAATATTAATTCAATTCCAATCCATCGTAACCATCCCCGACCAGCAGAAACAATAAGTGAGTCTTCATCGTTTGAGCAATTTACCAGCCGAGCAGGATGTGTAACACTGTTAGACTCAAGCGCACACACACACACACACACACACACACACACAGTACAATTTCACATAGTGAAATAGTTTGGGTAAAAGTTGCCGTCCTCCTGAAGTCACAGACCAGAAAGTCAGTGAAATGCTCGCGGGTCACAAAGGTAAGTAGTGAGTGGATCGACACAAGCAGATTTGGATAATACCACGTCCAATCTGTGCATCGCTGTTGTGTTTGCGTCGATGCCATGCTGCGATCTCACCTGTAATAGGTGTGACTTCCTCTTTGAGTCGCCCTTTAAATATTGAGAAAAACTGTACACCGTTGACTTAAACCAGCTTTCTGCTGCTTCAACGTCGTAGCGTAACCTGGCGATAACTTAATTTAATCTTTTTGTTACTATTACAGTACATCTGATACTAGCAATGGAATTAACAACACTGAAAAATTAGCCCACAAACAAAAATCAGGACATAAACGAAACACCCTCAACCTCGCCGTCCGTGCTGTACGACCCATGTGCCGTTTGCTCACTTTGCATAAAATTGGAAACTTTCATTCAAAACTTACACCCCCAGCTTCTGGCCCGGCCGAAGTGGTACAGCATTTTAAGTCACCTGTGCATCGTCTCATCTCGAATAAAATGTAAAGGAATAAAGTTATTAGTTCTAAGCAAAAGTGTAGTTGTTGAAACATGACTTGTTTGTATCATCCACACATATATGGTGGCAGATACGGTCAGAACTGGTGGTTGTTGCTCAAATGACGGATATCATATTATTTCGGAAAATTGGTTGCCAGTTGCCGTTGCTGTTAGACGCGAGACAAACTCGTTTCCACAATTACAATCCAGACAACACCTAATATGTTCAAGAAGTTAGGTGAGCCAGCTGAAGACAGTCCTTAACCAGCAAATGTACCAGCAAAAAAACCCACTTTAAACCAGCCAAAGTTCACAAAAACACTCTGCAAAACAGCCAAAGTACCAGCACTAAAACACTCTAAAAACCAGCCAGAGGATCACCACAACACACTATGCAAAACAGCCAAAGTACGAGCACGAAAAAAAGATCAAAAGATTGTTTGGGCACAAACAATCGTACGATAACAAAAGCAAACGGTGACAAGAGATAACGAATGCTGTCATTGAGAACACTGCGAAAATTTTTGGTGAAAATTTACGGGGCTACTAGACCGCTACTATAAAATATGCTTTTATGAGAATAAGGGACAGATTGAGGTCAAATGAAAAGAGGAAAAGATGACTGAGAAGTGACTCCTCCACATCTCAGAGGAGAGGCAGTAAAGGGACGGGGACGAATGAAGGAAAGACGGAGGAGGGAAGTTTATTGGATCTGTTGTTGAACATTGTTTCATCTTACGACAGTCATAATTATTTATTATAATGCCAGAGCTCATCAAAGTAGTTAGATCAATCCAGACTGGGTGAAGTGGTTTCAGAGAGAGAGAGAGAGAGAGAGAGAGAGAGAGAGAGAGAGGAGATAAGGCTTTGGTGTCTTTGAAAATAAATTGGTCTCTTGAAGTTAAAAGGCTGAAAGCTGCAGAATTAAGGTCGCTGGTTTGGTTCCCTGCCGCTGCACTCCACATGCCAGGGCGTCCCTGGGCTGGTTACCGAGCCCAGTGGCTGTTCCACTGGTGTGAATCATTGTGTGGTTTCTGCTGGTGATGAGCTGTGAGGCCGCCTCGGCCCCCGCTGCATGTGTGGACGCTGGCTGGCGTTGTAAAGCGCTTTGAGCGGTCACTCAGACGAGGACGCTTCTACATAAACACAACCCATTTAGTCTTTACAAGCACCGAGTTAAAGACCCACACACACTCTTAACCCCGTGTCCTCCCCATGGTTACCCTCCTCCTCCTCCTCCGCACCTCCCCCTCTCTCTCTCCATCTATCTCCTTTGTCCGGAGCGAGTTAAAGTCCCAGCAGGCCCTGGGGTCATCTTACAGAGCGTGACCTGTTTGTGACCTGAGATGACATATGTTTACCCCCGACAACATCAAAATGATCGGGGGGATGCAGGAGTAAGTACGTCAGTATGCCACAAATCATTCATGGAGTTTCACATTTTACAGTTTCCATGGAAATGTGACATTTAAGGTCAATCTGTAGGGTGGCCATCTTGTCCCGAGCTAATCTCGCAAACTAGTCATAGCGTCACCAAATGTTGCCCGTAAATAACCCATGATGCTTAGTTCTCATTTTTTCTTTAACCAATGCCGCATGGCAATGTTTTGTTTGTGTTGGTTTCTTTGTTGTTTGTTTGTTTGTTTGTTTGTTTATCTGTAATATGGCTGTTGCTGTAAGGATTTTTTTTTTCAGAGGGGACAGAAAAAGCCACATACAGCCCCCAACCACGTAACAATGCATCACAAAAGCTGTATATTGAAGGCTAGTCTTTAAACATTTAAAATTCAGGAATGTAATGAAAGCTTCAACCTGGGGAGAAGATAATTACATTCACTTCTGCACGGGGGGAAATCTTCATCTCGTTAATGGACCAGCTAAGAGTGAGGCGGACGGTCAGTGGGGGATAAAACTGGTTGTTGGAGCCATTTCCACAGTTCCTACTGGGTGGTGCTGTGAGCGATTATGGAAACCCTCATAATTGAAAGAATGATTGAGGCCGGCGTGTCGGAAAAGGAGGGCTTTTGTTTTTTTTGATCCTGGCCGATTTTGGCGTGAGGGCCATGAATAGCATTTTGGGTCCTTTAGAACAAAATATACATTTTTTTTCTCATAATGCTTTTGTAAGTTTTTAATAAATGGGTTGATATAGCCAAACCTTTTGGCCTTTGGGCCACAAGACGGAGCCCCGCGTACGGCATTGGACCAAAACAAATGGTGCATCTAAGGTAACGAAACATATCTCAACTAGAGATGAAAAGAAAAACAATGTTCTACAACACATACATATATTACCCCACATGCACTCCTGCAGCTTTCCCCTGCAATAGGAATTAAGGTTATAATAGTGATGATATTCACATGAGCGAGGTTCTGATGCCATGCAGTTATTGTCATTGCCCGTAATGACAGATGTTTACGCCGGACTTAATTTACATACACATATAAAAAATAAGAAAATTGTAATTTACATGTTTACATTTTTTTCTATGTATGTATGTATTTTTGTATATATATATTATATATATATTGTGTATATGTATATGTATATATATAAAACACAGACCTAAACAACTACAGACACTCGATCAATCGGGGCGCCGTGTAATGCACCATCGGCATCTAATGCAAGATGCAATAGTCCCGCCTCCAACAGGCCGTGCAAGAGGCCAGATATTTGTGAGTGCCTGTCTGTCTCTCTCCTGGGCATTATTTTTGCCTTGACATGATTAAATATCTCCCTTTATTCCTTCTTCTCCCTTGTGTCTCCTCTTACTCATTCGTTTATCCCTACAGTACGTTCCATCACTGTTTTATCCCGATTAGTTTTCGGCTTGAGTGAAAAACAGGAACCTGGAAATATGGACATGTACGGAGGGAGAGGAGGAGGTGAGGAGGGGGATTTGATAAAGATTAGTTGAAGTTGATTATCTTTTTTCTGTTATCTTTAAGTTAGAGCTGCTGCGCCGTTTTCATGGTCCAGTGTTCTGGTTGAACGCAGGGAGGTTGTCTAGTGAGTCTGTGTTCTTCCGCCTCCTCTGAGGCGGCAGTGCTGGTAGTAACAGAGTCGAATCGGACATTTTTCTAAAAGTGAGGCAGACAGGTGGTGTTACTCATAGAGGATATAAATCCTAAAAATGGGTAGATGCCATGACGTCCAGGAGCTTCTGAGAAGAGAGGGAGAGCAATCAATGAATATGCAACCGGATCTTAAGTGATGGTTTTTCCAAACAATGTTATTTTATTGTTGTTTGCATTCACTTTCCAAGATGAAGGGAAATAAATATTTCAAACTCAGCTCTAGATGCAGACAGCGCTGAGTTATAGTCGCTGTTGTAGTTTTGTTCAGTGCAAACAACGAAAGGTGACGTAAGCTTTCTACACAGATAGTGCAACCAAGCCACAATAAAGACCCTTCTCAGAGACATCTTTCTGTGATTCTCTTGTTTGCTGACACCAAAAACACACCAGCCATATGCTGGTGCGTCGTTCTGAAACAGCGAGCTGGGTTTCGATAAACCAAAGAGGGATAACGTACTGCAGGGCGGCGATAGAATCTGGTGTAATGTCTCACACATCGAGCATCGCTCTCAAGAAGGGATTAACACGGGAAAAAAACAATAATCTACCTTCACTGGTACACGGCGGCTGCACGTACCCTCTTCTGCTCAGAGGGTAAGGAGCTACACGGAGTTGTGCCGTCTCCTCGACATGAAACCCTTTTCAGGTGATGTTTTACTTCTCTGAGTTAGCGGCTAACCGCTACTACCAGACGTCCGGTTGTGAGCCGCACACTTAGCGGTACCTCGTCCCAAGATCACACACTGTACAAAGAATACCGTGTTATTTTTACCGGTAAAATTCCAGCAACTGTGGTTGCCAGAATTTCCCTGTGAAAAATAAGATGACCATGTACAAGACATTACGGTAAAATACTGTAAAATACAGATGTACTGTAAACTTCTTTACAAGGAGCTTAAATAAAATGACGGTAAATTACCAAAAAAATGCACTTTTAAATCAACAGTATTTCACAAATGTAATCAGTATTTGTAGTGTCTCGTTTCTGTAGGGATGAAACGATGTTTTAGGTGAGTGGTTCATTGTTTTTGGGGGGTTTTTTACGGTAAATTTGAATGTTCATAACAGAAATATAGTAAATAATACTTATTTTATTTTTTAGTTCGTATACTTAACGTAAAATTACGTTTTCAACTTCCGATTATTTACTGGCTTCAATTCCATCATCACTCACTGTTACCAATGACAGTTTTTAAGCATAATTTTACATTATACATTTTTAGCTCAGGCTCAGGCTACCTTCATATGTGTCTCAGAGTTTCAAAACTTGGACCCCCCTCAACCCCAAAAAAATCTCCAGCACCACCTTGCAGAGGCGAAATACAGGTGATTAAAGCGGCTTCTTTCTTCCAAACACTTTTGCACAAATCTGTGTTTAAAAATGGCTGATTCTCTAGAACCCAGCGGAATACGTGATGACCCTCAGAGAATGACCACGCGAGCCCTACATGCAGTATCAGATGTAGATAAAGTACCTCATAATCATTCATGAGCACAGATTTTCCGCCTCTTGGAATATAGATTTGATTATTGGACAGCTCTTTTTGATGCACATTTTCCATTTCCACCTCCGTTATTAAACTTGCCAGCTGAATAAATACAGGAAGCGTTCAAGTGTAATCGAAGGCCGAGTGGAGTCGGTGGGGAACTTTGAATCTCGCCACTTCTTGAGCAGTCAAGCAGCTGTAACTAATTTGCCAACGTTGTGATATTTGCTGCGTATTCACTAATGCATACTTACAGTAAAACGCTCTCAAATTAACGTTAAGCGCTGCCCGTGTGAAGGTGGCTTTTGTTTCTCGAGACCTTCTTCGGCACATGTGGTTTGTATGAAGAAAAAATGCAGACAATTCTGCAGGAATGAATAATCAGCCAGAGCTTACGCTAGAGTTGACGGAAAATAAATGGTGCCATATTGGATCCATTCTGAGGATGAGTTCTTTGGGATTGTTTTTGTATAATGTCTCAATTTCAACTTTTTTTCTACGGTAGGGGAATTGTGAAGACTAGAATAAGAGTCCAGGCAAAAAAGTGCATCATTATAAGCTTATCGCTCTTCGTCTTTTCTCGAGATGTTTGCACTTTCTAGTAGGAGAGGGCCAGTGTGCACCGAGTGGACTCTTCACGCTGCCTGGGAATACTCCGTCTGACTGGAGAGGTTTATTTCAGGATGCAGCCCTGGGCTGTATTTTGCAAAGAAGTCTTGCTCTGCCCTTTTGTACCGCAAAAGAAACAGAGTCCAATAACCCTTGCAATGCCAGTGTGTTGCTTCTGGGAATGGAACTTCTAACCTTATCTCTGCTCTAAGACGGTTTCTTCTTGAACCGCTTTGGACTGACCGCTGTTAAATAAAGCATTTGAGCGCCATTAACTCACCACTGGACACGCATGCTGGTGCCAGATCGTATGAAGACAGAACAATAAGTTCCTTGTTCACCTGCAGAGGCGCAAACACAGGCGGGCGGAGCAGTGGGTTTTAGGGTTTTAGATGAAGTTATAGTCTTACTTTGAAGAGAAGCCTTTGATATTCTGTTCTCAGAGAAACCTCGCTCTAATAGCTACATAGTTAGCCTCCCTGGAAGAACAGTCCAGGGCTTATGTAAGGGTCTCCTCTCCACCGGCGCTGCCGGGTCTTCTTTGTCCGGTATTGTTTGTGGTCGTGGCCCTCGTCTTGATTTAATTTTTGTCCCGGAAGTTAATTCGCTTGACTTGTCACCTATTACGCTGGCATTTCTTAAATGTTCGTAGCAAACTGATTTGCGACCGAACCCTATTGCACCATTGAATAAATCAAGATTAAAAACATTGAATCACTATTATCATCATAATGAGTTTTGTGAGCACCCTTGAGGGACTTTATTCATATTCAGCCTTTTTTTCTGAGGTAAATTTTGTTTTGGTTGCATATCACCTGACTTTGAGTGGGAGCTCTTGTTGTCTTTGAATGCATGCCACTCGAATTGAATATTTTTTATATATGTCAGGTGAGCAAATCATGAAAGCACACTGCAGCATCGAAAATAATGTGCCGTAAAGCAATTAATTAATCTGCACACTTCACTCTGTCACTTATCCTAACACTGGCTGGTAGAAATGCACGCGGTAAAGCTAACAAGTGGCTAAGCGCATGCTAGCTAAATGACTGACTGGTAGCCACAAACTCCATCGGAAGCTATTCAGTCAATAAAAACGAGTCTTGATTAGGTAAAACTAAAACTGAAACTATTCATGATAAAAGGAGAAGCATCAAATCTGACATTACATCTTAAAATGGGTTTTCCTGACTGAAAACATTTTTTCTTGAATTGAATCGGACGAGATAATACTAATAATACATTTTATTTATAGAGCGTTTCTCAAAAATACTCAAAGCGGCTTTACAGTTACATAATATAATACTAGTGAAGTCAAAGTCAAAACAATAAACTGCTCAAATAACAATAACAACAGCGATAAAAATCACCCGTGGAATAGTGCCAGTGCCTGAAAAGCAGTCCAGTGACTGTGCTGGAGATGGCGCAAGTTCAAAAAGAAAAGGTCATCACTGCCACAGATCTGTAAGAGAAACCTGCTGACTTGGAAATCTCAGATATCTGCAGGAAGAAACCCTCGATTCACTCAATGGGACTCGGTGCTGCGCTGCGATCGCTCCCTGTAGTTGTGTGATAACTCTGGCCGTAAAGGTTCCATTGAGATCTTCTCTGACCCCCATGGCCTCCCTGACACATTTGTTTCCCTGCCAGGAGATAAAGCGGGACTTCCTGCATCTCAGAGCAACAACAGCTGATTTGTTGCACTTACAGTGTGTAAAGTAACTGACTTATAGGGTAGAGTCTTACTTATTATCAACCCTTTAATCTCCTACTAAACTGTTTGGTTGAGCTCAGTTTTATTCACCTTTTATTGTTGGAAACTATAGTATAATATGACCCAGTATCAGCATCTATATACTAAAAAAATGTTCTTTTCTTTGAATATCAAGGGGTTTACAATGGGCGGCTGTTGCTCCGTTGGTAGAGCAGGCGTCCCCTAATCGATAGACTGATGGTTTGAACCCAGCCTCTGCTGCCGAGATGTCCCAGGGTCCTTGAGCAAGAACCTGAACCCCAGTTTGCCCCTTGGGTGCTTCCCACTGCATCCTCAGGGAGCGGTCGAATGTAGATAATAATGTCACAATGTTGTCCCGTATGAGTGTGCATTATAACGACGTAGTAATAAAGAGTATACATTATTATTAATATAATATTTGTAGAATATTTGTGTAGAATTTCCATGAGCATTTACGAGCCACGGCTGTTTTTTGGTAGTGGGCGGCTGTGGTTGAGGATGAAGATGAGACATCCACTTTTATGAGGGTAGCTGGAAAAATCCATACTGCAGCAGCAGCCCTACCCTAAAGCCACGTTTTTTTTTTTACTAGGCAAGCATGTATTGTTGATCTTGTTGATTTTTCTTTCGTGCAGGAGTTCCCCTCATCTACCTGCCTATGAGCTCCCTATCGCACAGCCGCCTGATAGAACGCAGAATACAAACAGTGTAAATATCTTTCATTTCAGCACCATTGTGTACTTGTGTGACTGTGCGTGTGCGTGTGCGGCATATGTTCATGTGAATTGAGAGTGGCTACCTGTAGACAACCAATTAAGCCGACATGCATATATAACTCTCTTCACACTGCGTTTCAGCAGATATATGCACAAGCACACTGCGAAACACTCACACACACGCAGCCTGTTTGGCTCAGCCTCTCTTCCTCAGCCTCTCTTCCTCTTTTTAATTACACTCCCAGATAGTTTTATTTAATTTATGCATTTCATTTGAATACGCGGTGCAGAGGAATTAATATGGCTTAGTTGTATTCTCGGGACGTTTGTTAAGTGCTCTCTAGTGGATAGGAACAGTGTAGTATTAAGGACAACAGGAAGTGAGCTTATAGTAAAACTGCCTCGATTAGCAAATTAATCAATCAGCCAATCCAACAAAAACATTTTTTTTTTTTAAATTGACATCCATTATTTTCACAATCAATTAATCATTTAATCGTTTATTAAAGACAAGTCACACATGTACATGAGTTCAAGCTCTGATATTTAAGTCCCGCTTTTTTATATAGATTTTACAAATTAATCAAAAAATCTAATGAAAATCGATGGTTGGACAAAGAAGAAATTAAATGGGGACATTTCTAATTTTAAAATGGACCTTCTTATATTTAAGGGGCCACTTGATCAGTTTAAAAAAAGCACATTTATTTGTGCTAATTATTTTTGAATAACCATAAAAACAAGATAGATGGCTGCTTAATACGCTCTTTGCACATGCACCTAGTGACCATTGCTTGCATTGAAATGTGTGTTTTATTTAAATGCAGGGCGTCTATAGTGAGCAGAGAATAAGATAAATGCCCTTATGTGCTTCCATTAGGAAAAAAAGAAAGGAAAAGGGACAGTAACCTAAATGAACTCTGACGTAAAACGATAATTTCTGATTTATTTATTTATTTGTTCCTTCATTACTAAAAAACAAGCTATAATTTCATGTAAATGAGTTACATTGACCATATGGAGCCGTTTGGTGGACCACCTGTCGCTAAAGGTCCACTCCTTCTGAAACGGTAAGGGTGTTTGGTTCCATTCTGGTATCAAACGAAGCAGCACAAATTTCCATTTGTCCGGATAAAAAAAAAAAAAGATGGCTGTGAAGTCAAAGTCGTACGCAAAATTTCCATGCGACTTCTTCAGCTGCTCTTACTGTAGCGATGACATCACCCGCTATAAATCTGATGATTTCAGCATATCTCATCGTGTTTAAGGCCCATTTGAGGACAAAGTATAAACGGTACAGACGTGTTTGAATGACAATGTCAAAGACGAAGGCTGTGTGAACATTTTAAAGGTCAAATGAAAATTTAAAAAAATCCACAATGAGGAACGCTAAGTTTGAACGAAACTGACTTAAAACGTGTAACGCAGAATTGAAAGATAACTCCTCATTTATGTTTTATCAAAAGCCAAACCGGGTCTATTTGACCCGAGAGAACAAACCTCACCTGGTCGATTTAATGCCAGTAAGATGGTTGGATGACTCCATGATAATAATGACCAGCTGAAATCTCTGTCTCCTGCTTTCTCTTCCTCGCCTTCCTCACTCGAGCACACAGGTACTCATGCATTTGGACCTGGCATTGCTGACCTACTTCTTGCTCTCGCACAATAGTCCCATTCTTCTCAATTTCTGTCCTTTGTCTTGAGTGTGTGTTCACAGCAGGACTTTGCGTTGGTTGACACTCAGACTGGCTAATTGCCTTGGAACTAATTGACCTTAAAAGCAGATGTCTGTGAGGGAGTTACGCTGCATTCTGCAGGAAAACACAACTCGGCTCTGAACTCATAGATGTACTAGACTAATGCTTTTATTGTGGTAGAGGGCAGAATGATGTTCTAGACTAATGCTTTTATTGTGGTAGAGGGCAGAATGATGTACTAGACTAATGCTTTTATTGTGGTAGAGGGCAGAATGATGTACTAGACTAATGCTTTTATTGTGGTAGAGGGCAGAATGATGTACTAGACCAAAGCTTTTATTGTGGTAGAGGGCCCGCAGGTTTGAATGACAGCATGAATTGTTGTTTTGTCCCTTTCTATCGGCTCTTTGATGAACTGGTGTTTTGACACTGCCTCTTGCCCAATTTCCTTTGGAATACGCTCCAGCCCCTCCTTAGACCCTGATCAGGATAAGCAGTTAAAGGAAATTAATGAATGAATGTTGCAGAATCCAGGATGTTATGTCCACGCTCTGAAATATGACCATCGTCTGACACGGTTTGGATTCATACCAGTGTTTAAAAGTTAAACTTCCACGCATTTATTGAGTAGGGGCTCAAGAAGAAAATTGCTGACACGTGTTCTGACTTTGAAAAAGTCTTTAAAACATGGAAAGTTTGAAGCACAGTACTTAAGGTCCCCTGGAATGAACCCGTGTCTTTGTGTGGCTTTAAGCATAACGTCACGTTTGGCTCATATACGGCCTGAAACATCTGCATGCAAATTTGACACCTTCTTTGTGGGGTCTAGCTGAGGTACCAGCTGAGGTACTAGCTGAGGTACGAGCTGAGGTACGAGCTGAGGTACTAGCTGAGGTACTAGCTGAGGTACGAGCTGAGGTACTAGCTGAGGTACTAGCTGAGGTACTAGCTGACGTACTAGCTGACGTACTAGCTGGTGATGCCAGGGATTACGTTCCGTCCACATCCGCATGCTTTTCCAGCAGCAACAGCATCTCAGTCCTTCGTCAGACGGATCCATCAGAGAGTTAGTTCTACGCGACTTGTATGATATGTTTCCATCATATAAGGCATCTTTTCAATATTCTCAGGATAGATATTCGGCTCACATTTCGCTGAATATAAAAGAAAGGAAAAGATGGCGAAGGAGTCCAGCTGGCGTGTGTCCATTGAGCCAGGGATCCTGAGTGACTGCAGCAGCTTTAGGTGTTCTCTCCAATGTTTGTTTTCCTCACGTGCAGCAGTAAATACCCGGTTCCACTCCCGGAGCCGGGCTCCCTCAGTCGGGGCTATTTGCCCATAGGGTCGCAGCCTGCCATAAAACCACTCAGCATTCATAAGAACGCAATTCTGGTTACTTATTACCTCCAGCGAGGAGGTTAGGTTGTCATTAGTTTGCAGGATAAGTATATATTTGAAGGGACACATAATTGCTGCTGCTGGACTATTTTGTTTTTTTTTGTTGGGTATTGTCTTCGGTGTTGCCAGACCACATGGTATTATATTTCGGATAATGCTCCCCCTGGTTACGAGCAATTTGTTTACTGCCTGTTTGTAATCATGTCATCCCTGATGCTTTGCATGCACCTTCATCTTCAGTGAACCCCATTTAGCCTGGGAAAATATGGTCCTTGCAAGGAGGAAGAGCTGATTAGATTTGGAGGCAAACCCAGTCAAAGATGTGGATCCAGATTCTTTTTTTCTTTTTCTTTTTTTGCAGCCTGTATAGAAATGTGTACCCCTCCAGATTGGTTTCATTTTGTTGGGTTGTTTGGAGGTGAAGTGCACGTTTGAATTCTAAATTAGTTTCAAAATAACCAATTGGACTGATAGCCTGTATTTTATTTGATGCCTGAGCCAAAGCTGCAACCAGAGATGTGTGTGTGTGTGTGTGTGTGTGTGAGTGTGTGTGTGTGTGTGTGTGTGTGTGTGTGTGTGTGTGTGTGTGTGTGTGTGTGTGTGTGTGTGTGTGTGTGTGTGTGTGTGTGTGTGTGGTTGGGGGGGTTTGGGCGGATGAGAAGGGGTCAGTTTCTCTATTTAAGACTGCTTGTTGCTTTTTTCCCTGCCAAAAATAGGATTGCTCTTGTCTTCCCTCCTATCTCCCCAAAGACCGCCGCACAGAATTCAATGAAATTTCAAACTTTTTTTTTTTATTATAGGGCCTCTTAAAGTCAGCATCTCATAATTGGTTTATTCAGCTTTTTGGTTATTTTTACATTTATGTGTATTTTTGAACTTTTCATGTCATGAATTCTAAGTTTAATGTCAGAATATTGAAATTAAAGTCAGAATTCTGAGAATTAAGTCCCAATTACCCCCAAAAACATCACTTAACTCTATGTGGCCCCTAAACCTCTTCTGTTCTGAAGTGCTTTGCACTGTAGGAAACTTTTTTTTCCCTTCTTTTTCTTCTATGGTTACCAATTTAAATTACTGTGGGCTCATTCTGGGACTGGGATTTGTCTAAGATGAGAGATCTGAGGTTATAACTCATAATTGTTCAATATCTCTTCTCCAAACCTCAGACCCACATCTCTCATGGACTGGAGAGGTGCTTTTCTTGTTACTGAAAATTGAAGGTTGTTTCAGAATGTAATTAACCAGAATTGTAATCTGTCCTTCAGTGAAATGTGTTCATGCTGGGGCGTGCAATTATTTCATGATCGATAGTTTGGGCTTAATAACCTTGATTTGAGAGACACGCTGCATATATCTTTTAATTCATTGTATAGATGTTAAATGCCGTCCTATGAGCACCAGCAACCCCGATTCCCCTCGCTTTTTCAGCCCGCCCAATTTTAATTTAATGCTTCAGTAGTTGCTGATAACATGTTGAATGAGCTCGATGTAAAAGCCGTCAAGAAGCAGAGCAGAAAACTGAACCGTCCAACTTGTTTCGGTCTTTTCAAAGATTTCTCTCCGTTTTCAGTTGGAGAAAATTGGGGGGTTTTTTAACATTATTTCCCTGCTATCTTTTAAACTTTGACTAATCTAAACTCTAGATTACTTTTCACGCCCTGTTATCAGATGTGAAGCCACATCAGCGTGAACGCTCTCGTGGTGAAAGCATCTGTTCGCTGCAAAGATCATCAAAAGTGACAGTCAGACCGGGAGACAGGTCAAAGATTCATAGCCAATTTATTCAGTCGTGTCATCATTTAAAGGCCAGGGTTTGCTCTTCTATTGACTTTACTTGTATCTTCACATATCCCTCTTACTGTGTGTGTGTGTGTGTGTGTGTGTGTGTGTGTGTGTGTGTGTGTGTGTGTGTGTGTGTGTGTGTGTGTGCGTGTGTGTGTGTGTGTGTGTGTGCGTGCGTGTGTGTGTGTGTGTGTGTGTGATTGTGTCCTCCCTTTTAATAGTTGATGGTCCACTGTTAAACTATGACTACTGAGTAATTGTGGGTGTATGTGTGTGTGTGTGTAAGTGTGTGTACGTGTGTGTCTGCATGTGTGTGTGTTTGTGATTTAATGTGTTTGTGTACGTCTGGTGTGTGTGTGTGTGTGCGGGATTGTGTGCTCACTGTTAATAGTTGATGGTCCACTGTAAAATTGTATGGACAAGGTTATTGAAACATCAGGTGTTTCATGATTGTTTTTATTTGTTAGTGTGTGTATGTGTGTGTGCTTGTGCATGTGTGTGATTTTGTGTGTATGTGTCTGTGTAAATGTGATCGTGTGTGATCTACATGTGTCTGTGTGTGCACATGTATCCGTGTGTGTGATTGTGTCATCCCTTTTAATAGTTGATGCTCCAATGTTAAACTATGACTACTAGTCATTGTGCGTGTATGTGTGTGTGTGCGTGTGTGTGTGTAAGTGTGTGCGTTTAATTGTGTGTATGTCTGTGTCTGCATGTGTGTGTTTTTGATTTTCTTGTGTTTTTGTACGTCTGGTGTGTGTGTGTCTGTGTGTGTGTTTGTATGTGTGTGTGTGTGTGTGTGTGTGTGTGTGTGTGTGTGTTTGTTTTTGTGTGTGTGTGTGTGTGTGTGTGGGATCGTGTGCTCACTGTTAATAGTTGATGGTCCACTGTAAAATTGTATGGACAAGGTTATTGAAACATCAGGTGTTTCATGATTGTTTTTATTTGTTAGTGTGTGTATGTGTGTGTGTGTGTGTGTGTGTGTGTGTGTGTGTGTGTGTGTGTGTGTGTGTGTGTGTGTGTGTGTGTGTGTCCGTGGGTGTGCGCACATTTGGCAGTATTAAATTCAGCTTTAATCATGAGCTTTAGTACCCTTCCTTTCCCGAGGCATAACACTCACGTTAAGCTAAAAATTCATCACAAAAACTCACAAATGCACATTGGAGTTTTTGGACAGAGCCTGCAGCCGTGATTTGAGAAAGTGAACCACGGCTCAACATCAAGTCTGTTTGTGCCGCGTCCCCACATGCTAAAGTCTTTATCTCTTGTAATGAGCCAGGATCCGAGAGTAAGACAATAAATTATGCATTTAGGTCATGGACTCAGAAAAGTGCGGCATTAAATGGCACAGAGGTAGAGCCAAATAAGTCTTCAAGGTCCGCAGGAGGTGGACTGAACTGGGCCAGCCGTAGAGAGACACCTCCTCACACGGGCAACAGGTCCATCATTCGAACAAGATGCATTCACAGTCACATTTCAAAGCAGTTTCTACCACAGCTACCTGTGGGAGGAAGTCAGACAATCATCAGATGGTGGATATTTCACAGGAAAATGGCTCTGATCATTTCCCTACTTGTGTCTTTGTGGCCGTCCGGAGTGAAATCATCGTAGTTTATAACGAGAGCAGCTGACGATGCTGCGAAGCAGCGCTGAACAATTTAGCCCTTGAGGCTAACATTAGCTCAGCAACCTGCCGTTGACTGATGTTAAACCAACAGTCAAAACCAAACCTCCGTTTCTCCCTGAATGATAGAAAGTCCTTGTTGCCTCCTCATCGGCAATCATTTCTTCTTTCTCATGTTTCTGGTAAGTTGTTAAGGCAGCTTCCTCAGTCATTATACGTTACGTAATCGCCATAATCCTCCGCCGCAGGTCCTTTGTGTTAACGCGATAACTCAATGTATCTTTCACGGATCATCTTCACATTTTAATAACTCCATAGACCTTATTGCGTGGAAGAACTGGATTCGTTGATCCACTCATCAGACCAAAAACCATTTGAATATTACTGTTTTTAAATTTCCCCTGTGATAAATATTGATATTGATCACATACTCATAACATCGGCATTAACAAAACTGATATTAATTCATGGATGTTGATATATGCAATTAATTTAGATTAAAACTAACAAGTTAATTTGATGATTTACAAATTTTTTGAATACTTGGCAGCTCTAATGTGAATTTTTTCATGTTGTTACATCTGTCATTTACTTTTTTATTAAAGTGAGAGTCGGGAGGAGAGAGAGTCTCTCACACAGGAGTGGAGATGTGCTTGTGGATTTTTCCATGAATGAACAATGGCGGGTTCTTTAATTTGAAGGCAGCCCATCTCTGTGGAAGCAGATTAGTGACCTAAATCACTCATTCTTTGGCAATGTGTGTCTGCATTTGTGCACTTTTTTCTTGCCTCGGCGGACACGGACACAGTGTGTGTGTGTGTGTGTGTGTGTGTGTGTGTTTATGTGTGTGTGTGCGTGTGTGTGTGTGTGTCCATTAGTGATTGCAGTGAGTGAAAACTGTACGCGGATGTGCTTATAATAATGCCAAGCTTTTGGTAAGCATGCTGTCAGCATATTGCTGCATAAACAAAAGCTGTGTGTATATTTCAATAAATACACTCTGCATAGTAAACACGTTAGGGGTTATAAAGGTTCACAGAGGGACAATGTGATGCACGCAGACTCATACATTGTGTCTCTGATGTGTGCACGGATGTGTGTCTGCATCCCCTCCTCAACTTAATCTCTCTTTGATTATTATAAACATGTGCTTGTTCTGAGCAGCTTATCTCATAAAAGTTGTTCTCGCGGGAAAGTTGAGGAATGCTCAAAAACACCTGATTGAGCCATTCAGCAGGTGAAAAGGATCATGGGTAACTAGGTGGAGGTGTCACGATTGAGTATGAGAGGGACATCCTGGAAAGTTTCCCGAAGAAAATGAGTTCTAAAGATCAAATAATCATCAAAAGAATGAGATGGTTCTGTCACACACATGAGTGTATGTGGGCGCTGGTGCCCAACGTTGACTTTCACGCTGTTAGCGAGGGTTCCATTAACGCTGGCAGCTCCGTAAAGGTTCTGGAACGACAAATGCTGTTTTTCAGATGACGTGTTTTTCATGGACGTCCCTCTCATTCCAGTCAGATGATGAAGTGACATTCTGCTTTGTGCAACAGGGAGGCTTCAGGGTAAACATTCTGGCTACCAGACTGTCCTGCTTTGATCCAGACCTGCCCCCCTCCCCCCTCCATTGGAAATATGAGGCGCATCATGAAGCAATAAAGAGAGATGACAATGGAATCCTAAAACTGTAGAGCAGCTGCAGTCGTATATCTGGCAGGAATGGGACAGAATTCCACTTTACATACTCCAACAGTTGGTGCTCTTGCTTCCCCTAAAGAAAAAGTTGATGTCACACAATGTCCCAGCTTGTTTTTAAAAAACCTGTTGCATCCATCAATTTGAGAATGTGCGTATATTTATAAAAGCAATATCGGTCGGAGCATCTAATAATTCAATTTCAAGCCTTTATTGCCGTGTTTCAAACAGTTTTGCGACGACATTAGGAGTGCTGCTTCTGATCGGTGCCAAATAAAAGACAGATAAGAAAAACAAAACAAAAGACGGACAATGATAGAAATGCAACCAATGAATGAATGAAAGACCAAAAGAAATGCTTTTTGCTCTGACTTATGGCACTTAATGGCATTGGTTTGCTCATGATGACAGCACGTCATAAATAATGCACTTTATCGGACGTTTAGGACAGTGCGACTTGTCTATGTGTGAGAGAAGAGTGTCTTTGTGCTTTTCTCAGATCTATTCGGCAATTATGGTCGCACAAAAACAGTCTTAGATAGCTTATTGTTCACCGACTGCCTCTGAATGTCCACCAGCAGTCGGTTGACATTAATTGAATACTAATAGAAAAATTCTAACTGACATTTATGGGCTCACAAACACACACACACACACACACACACACACCACTTCTTTCCCTCCTTGCAGGTCGCTCTAAATAAGCTTCTCCTCATCACTTAGACCACTATGACCTCCTTCTCCCCGCTCACAATGTCCCTCGGCTCCCATCGCGATCACTCTGTCTCTCCTGCTGGATTTCCACTTCTGGATGATCGGCCACCCCCCCACTTTCAAGTGCCCCTGAAAGCACCGTGTCGCACACCAAAGCGGCCCCTAGATTTTTAATCACCGTTGCCTGTAACTTCTCGGCGCTTTGGTTTGTCCATTCTGCTACCAGACGCCCGGTTCCTTCCACAGACCTTTGGCTCAGAGCCACGGTATCTAACAAGAGAAGTGAGGGAGATGAAGAGGGAGGGCCGGTAAGAGAAAATGAACCGCTATTCCTCCTCCTCTACCGGCCAGTCTCCGGCCATAATACTGAGCAACTGGAATTAATGATGTCCCAAGGTGCATCGACCCACTGGGATGATGCTCAGCATGTCTTATAGTCTGTCACGCTGGTAAAGATCCACGTGACCAAGCAAACATTTTTGCTTAGTCAGCATTCTGAATACATTAATGAAAAATAAACCATTTATCTTCTCTTCTATCTCGTAAATCTCACCCGGGACGCACGACCATCCACAGCCTACTGATATGACCCGTGCTCAAAGAAGGACTTTGTTCCTTTTCACGAGAGACATAAGAGAGGAAGCATAAAGGCGACTTCTTCACGTCTGTAGAATATTTAGTGTTAACACCTTTTTTCTTCCTCCTCCTGCTTACAATAACCTTGTTTTGTTTGCCACACCACCGACGCAGGAAGTGAACAGTTCCTGCCAGATAACGCCTTGTCTTTTTTTTCTATAGGTGAAAGGATGAGTGTGCGTGTGGATGCGTGTGTGTGCGTGAGAGTGTTTAATGAACAATCAAGGTTTGTGCTTGTGCTGCGATGTGTGAAGTTTTCATTGTGTCTCGGAACAAATAG
This sequence comes from Lophius americanus, assembly GCA_037951165.1. Classification (NCBI taxonomy): domain Eukaryota; kingdom Metazoa; phylum Chordata; class Actinopteri; order Lophiiformes; family Lophiidae; genus Lophius; species Lophius americanus. The sequence goes on along the minus strand of JBBDHG010000082.1, from coordinate 1,851,544 downwards.
GAAAACGGAGGCTTGAATTGTTAATTGGACGCCATTGTTTTGCTGCCGATGGTTTAAGGTGGTGCTCAGGGTGGGAACATGAAAGATAAATGCAGTGTGTATGGACAATGTGTGAAATCTATAGCTTGAAATCCTGCATGTCTGAACCGTCAGTGGAAGGAATGCATCGTTATTTTAGAATGGATGTAAAACAGCATCGTAGTTATAGTGAGCTACCTGGTTAAGATCACGTTACTTAGTCTAATTTTCTACTAAACCTGCCGCTCTTTCAGCCCTTTCTATCAGCAGGATTTATTTTGTCTGTATATATCTCTACTTTTACAGTGGCGTACATTTTTTTTATGAAATTGAAAAGCAGCACAAAAAAACAGTGGGAGCATCCAAGCGAGACGTGACGAATGTTTACGGACGCAAACGAATAAAAAAGTGACATCGACTCCATCGACAATCGCTGCCTCTGCTTTTCCATTGTTATAGTCCAAACTCATCAACAACGAAATCATTTTCTATGCAATTATTGGACTTAATGGCGATATGATGATGGATAATGACAATATTAACCATGAAATGCTCAGCATTTGTAAGTCCCTTCTGGGCTACCGTACAAAAAAGGCGTCATAATGTGGTAGCCTCCGCAAGAGTAGCCGCTCCCTCTTTAAGTTTAAAGGGCTGATTTTAAGCCGACATAAACACAGTTATGAATATTGCATCCCAAGTATTCTAAGAGAATCGAGAGAGTGCAGTGAGCCTTTTAAGTAATGGATGCACGGACGTATGTGGGCGTTGATGGATACACATTGGAAATGGATGCGTTAATGTTTATTCGTAGATGAGATATAAATGAGCCTGAAGAGTCACTCTGTTTGTGAGTGTGTTGTCAGAGTGATTGGGATTTGGGGTGGGGGGTGTTATCTCTCCTGCTCCTCTCGACGTGGGCCAGATGGCCGCCTTTATACCAACCATATTTCATTTATGATGATAATGAACCAAGGCTGTCTCCTCAAAACCTTGAACTGCATGTAAAAGAGGCGCTTAAACTATAAAACAGAATGAAAAATTTTGTTTGGAGTAAGTAGTGAAGTCAGTAGCCCTCCTTATAAAGCTGTAGTGTTATTTTAAAAAAAAAAAAGTGAATAAAAAAGATTATTTTAAGAAAAACTATTTTTTACTGCAACCTTTTTGCACAAAGGTTCTCCACAGACAAATGGGTGGAGATTTTATTTTGATATTTTGAGAATCTCAACATATTTATTTATTTTGATATTTTGAGAAACTCAAAATATCAAAATATCAAAATATCAAAATATCAAAATATCAAAATATCAAAATACCAATACAATATCAGAAAAACAGATACCAGATTTTTCTCCCGGTATATTAAAAGAATTATCTAACTTAATACAATTCGAAGAGAATAATAAAAAAACATGGTTTGCCAAATTCTTTGTGGTTTAATATTCGATTAAGAGTGTCTGAGATTTTAAATGAAAGAAATGCCCTAAAGAGAAAACATGTGCAAAGAATGTTTTTTTTTTTTTCTTCTTGAGGACATTAAAAGTTTAATAGAAAGCGATGGGAAATGTTCTGTCTTCTGATCCGCAGCACCAGCGCTGGCCTGTTATAATCGTGTAACTACATCACTCAGCCACTTAGCCAGCCTCGCACCAACAGCTGTGCTTGTGCGTTTGGCATTTGCAGCGTAGCCCAAACAAAAATACAAAATAAAGGCAGTAAATGACTTTGACTTTTAGAGGAGAGGGTTGAAATCAGACTGAGGTTAGTTTCTTATTCTGTGTGTGTGTGTGTGTGTGTGTGTCCCCCCCCCTTCTGTTGACTTTCACTGTCAGCAGGATATTTTAAAGAATCACCCGAGAACACGACGGGCGTTTTTTTTTTTTTTTGTTTTTGTTCATCCACAGCAGGTGGGCTGCGTGGGGACGATGCTTGTTAATTGAATCTAAGGTGGTACTAAATGGCGTCTCCACGCCTCACATGCAGAGAACGTGCAGGAGGGATGCGGCGGCGGAGAACCTTTCTCTCCCCGCGTTTCATCGCACGCATGAACTCCCTTCAATTAAGGGCAGCTCGTTTGTTGATCATGTTGTCTGTTAGACTGAATGAGTGCAAAACATTTCAAATGGGTCGCCAAATATGCTTCCTCTGCAATCAAGTGACAGCGAGACGCTTCGAATGCAAAAGGGTTCCATTATTAGAAATGTAACATGCGGTTGCGCGTTAATGCTGATGTTGTGGCAGGTCACGAAAAATAAATGAGCACCTGGGAATCCTTCTAATAATAAACTTTGATTTGTTCTGGAGTACTTTAATGAGCATGAATGATGATAATACCGGCTTTATGGGTTACTCAGGTGCACATCTAATATGCGTTTACAACATTTACATAATGAGGAGCAGAATCAGCATTTCACAGCGATGCAAAATGTTAATATTAGTATAAATAACATTTTTATGGCTCGATTAGGGCTCGGATTCATGTTGTGGGCGGTGGGGAACTAGTCTAGTTAGTTTTAATGATAATATTGAACCGTCTTATAACCCACACCTGCTTTTTGGTCATGTTTTTATATAGTTATTATTTTATTTTTTATTGACGCTTTTATCTGCTTTTACTTTGTAGCACTTTGAGATTCGATCCAAATGTAAAGTGCATTATAAATTAAATGTATTATTATTATGATTATTTATTACCTCATAGTTTCTGTCCGAACACCTTTTGGTTTTTACAACCTTCCACCTTTTGCGCTGTTTAAAGACATCACGACTTCCTGGCATGAAAAGCACTTATTTGTTCGTTAATTTTCTATAATCGCTTATCCTGCTCCGGTTGTGTCAGCCCCCTGATATCGGGAGAGGTCCACCCTGAACAATTCTCCGGTTCATAGAAGGGTCCACACTTGGTCTGTAGGAGGAAGCAAGACTACCTTGAGGAAGAACATAAAAGGCCCTCAAGGCGGAGGTGGATTTGAAGCTGGAGCCTTCTTCTTCTAGTAGAACAAACAGATTTTGTAGAACGCTGTGTTAAAGCACGTTATATGCTTTCTATTCAAGGTCAGCGGTTTGACTGACAGGGCAGGGCGGATACTGATGTTGTGATAGCTGGATATTCATCTCACTTCCAAAACTACACTCCAGTTCCAGCCGAAAGATGAGATGGCATCAGGCTGAGTCACTCAGCCAGATTCCATCTGAGCATTCCGCTGATTTATAATTGCATTTTCACAAATATGATGTCAGCTCCATTTCTCTGTCAGCGCTACAAGCTAAGCTGCTCATAATGAGAGGAGTCGTGCCAGGACCACTTGACGCTGTGCCGTGTTTTCACCTTTGCTCTGTTGTGCCATTAATCACTCAGCGGCGCACTGAGACAAGTCAGATGGCTTAATGGGATGAAGCTGTTCGTAAGGAACTGTTTGTTTTCAGCGTTATTTATTTCATCGAATTATGACGCCTATAAATGGCAGGTACCGAGTCTAGCCTCGTGTGAAGATTTACATACGTGTACTTTTCATAAATCATGCAGCGGCCTGCTGGACTCTTGGTTCTTGTTTTTGCTTGGAATTTTATTATTTTTATTTTTTTCATGTTGTGATAGGTTAATACAGGATATTGCAATATTCCTATGTTGGCATTCTATTTGCTATTTAGACTATTTTTTATTACGTTTTATGATTAATCTGCTGATGTTTTTATTAAGTTGAATGAAAAATACTAAAGACGAAATGTTTCTGATCTCTTCCTCAGATGATCGTAAAAGATAATATTAAAATAATGAGTAATTGGTTTACAGTAAAAACACTGGCTTAATGACTCGTAACACTCAAAAACTCAGCAGTATTAAATCGGGCGTGTTTATTTCAGCATGTTTAGGTTCTGATTTTCATATTCTCAGGCCGGAAACCCAAGACTAGTTACAACTTCCTGAGTGGAATTATGTATTTGTGGTTAGATTTGCATTTTTTGCATGGTTGACCTTTGACCTATCCCTATTCTTTTGCTCTCAGATTGCGACGACAGACCGGCATCACGTTACGTCTTTCAGGTTTTGCAATCTGCCATGTTTTCATCAACTGCATTGTCCAAAACCGTTGCCACACACTCCTTGTCCGGTAAAATCCTCCCTCACCATCTCGCTGTCATCGAGATGTGACTTGTGGAGCAAACAGAAGTCGCAAAGTTTCTCAAAAGTACTAGTTTACATGAAACAGGTTTATCGCACACCTTTAGTGGACACCATTGGACTCCACCCAACATTACTGGGTCACTGTGTTGTGTGTGTGGGTCTGTGTGTGGATGTGAATGACTCAATATTTTTATTGTTAGATCATATTTAGTGCCATTTGTTTCTTGTGATTAAATGTGATTTCTGGAATAAAAAGTATAATCAAGATATCAGTGGAATGAGCAATGCTTATTTGGAGCAATTAAGAAATGAGTACAACTTAAAATAAGACTGTCCTCATGTAATAACAAAGTTATAACAATAATGCAGGTCCACTATTAGGCAAGTTAATCAAACTGATATATGTTTTTTGTTTTATTTATTGTCTAATGTCAGATCTCTCATTTTCAGCCCACATATTGTCTAGTGTTCATACCCTGATTAATGAACTAAGTATATAGAATTCATAAAGCCTTAGTAAGAGCAGGTATATTATGTTGCAGACAATTTGGCAATATTAAGAAATCGTCACTTGTCCGTCGCAAGACAAAAACTCAAAAACTGTTCATTTTCAAACTTTAAAGCCCTATGGACTTAGTGTGAGGAACAACTTGATTGATTTTGGGAAAGATCAGTGGTATATTTCTCAACCATTGGTCTAATATCACCCAGTTTTCGTGCAGGTGAATCGACACGAGATCTTTCTCGTACAGCTCATAGTTTACTCTGTAAAACTGTGTTCTCTCGTACAGTGTCAATATTTTATGCAGTTAAAATATTGAATTCTTCCAGAAGTGACTGGAAAGTTATAGAGGAAGAGCAAAGTTAGGATCATAGCCAGAGGCGGAGACCAGAGGAGCTGAAAATTAGACAGGCGAGAAGTAATCTGTGAAATGCTGTGGCTCATATACACAAAGCCGTTCGGCACACACAGAGGAAAACACTAGTTAAGCTCGGAGGATGACAGAGACTTTGCTTTGTTATACGGTGTAATTTCTTCTTAAAGCAGGGATAAAAGGGAAAGATTCGGAGCGGGAGGTACGGGACAAATTAGAGGAAGGCAAAAATAATTTTGTTTGGCCTCAGCAACACAGTGAGACAGCCTTGCAGAAATATCTGAGCGCTGACAATTAAGTAACTCCAAAAGAGAAGATGCAGAAAGGAGCATATCAGGACAGGTATCAGTGAGATTGAAAGATACAAAGAGATGCAGAGGGAGGGCTGCAGCATTATCACTCTATAAAAATGCTAATAAAGTGAAATTATCTGTCCAGTCAACTGCTTTGTTCTTGCATGTATTATCTCTTTGTCTTAAGTTTTGACTTCACTCACAACCACACACTCACACACACACGCACACACACACACACACACACACACACACACACACACAAACATGCACGTCTGGCGGTCGGGTCTGGATGGAAAGTGACAGCAGGGTCAGCGTTGGCATTTTAACTGCTGACCCATTTGTCTGCGTAAGGAGCGATGTCTTTGTTTGACAAACACACACACACACACACACACAGGAGTGTGCGGCCGCGGAGACACACCGACACACAAATCACCCAGATTGTGTTTTAAATCACACACCCACATGTCGTCAAGCATTCTATTCATCCCTCCAGACTACATTCCTGCTGTAAGTGAGTGCACTTGTGCATTGCATTGATTCTCTTCCACACTCATGTCCAGACAGCACCTTAATGCAACCATGCCCCCTCCACCCACCCCACCCCCACCCACTCACACACAACCCTCCCTTCTATGGGCCTCCTATACAGTCGACTGTCTTGAGTAGATTTTGGGCTTTTTGTCATTACAGACAGTAAAGTGAGACAAGCTGTGCAGGAGATGTTTCACGACTCCTCGTTACTCATCGTCACGAAGAGCAGGACTTCACTTTTTTTCCTTGAGATACATTTGTTCTTTTTTTCATTTCAAACGGTTGAGAAAGGCAGAGAAACAATCTATACACTATTATGCATACACATTTATCATAACAATAAGATTAGAAAAACCCGTTTGAGGTTTGAAGGAGACTGTAAAGTACGTGTGAACATCTTTTGGCGTACTGTAGATAAGGAAAGTGCCGTTCTCCTCTCTAGGAGTCCAGACTGAGAGGTGCTGATTCCCACCTGGGCCTCAATGCTCTCGGTCGTGTCTTAGTTGGTTTACGTTTTAGGTAGTGACCGAGATCGGAATTAAAGGAGACAAGCGGCTGAAATGAGCTTCCTTTGGAGGAAGTCTGGACTCAGCCATAGAGATCAGATGAGGAGTTCATACATCGGGCGCACCCGACTGGGACGGAACCCCCGGTGTGGACCCAGAACCTACCGGAGGGACTGTATATCTCATCTGGCCTGGGAACGCATCAGAATCCCTCCCAGGATGAGCTGGAGAGTGTTGCCGGGGATAGGGATATCTGGAATACCCTTCTCAGCCTGCTGCCACCGCGACCCGACCCCGGATAAGAGGAGAAAAAATGAATGGCTGGTTCAGGTTTTGAAAAGGATCTGGTTGCGACAGTCACAGGGAGAGTTATGAATAGTTAATAGTGATGTCTTCCACAGGGACTCCCGGTAATATGCAGAGCTCGAGCCGAGCCACGCACCATTTCCTTAATGTGCGTCTAAATGAGAGCAATTATGCAGAAACTGAGGATAGATATATATTTATCTATTAGCTAGGGCACTCGCGGTTTTTAATATTGCTTCATCAGAATTTCAATAAATGTCTTGAGGGAGGAGAAATCCTACATCCTACCACAGCGCCGTGAAATCCTGACACCATGAAGTAGTCAGCTGCATTCACTTCAGGTTCTTTTTGACCACCAATCTATGTTTTTTATATTTGTTGTGCTTTTTGTTTGTCCTATTTTAAAAAGGCATCATTAGGACCATGGGTCCCCCCTCGACTCAGCGGCTGCGGGGGGGGGGGCTGCTTCACGGGTCAGCAGCCAGAGCTGGTGTGTGTTTGAGTGTATGTGTGTTACTGACTACATGACCTGAGGGTGTATCACTTCGTATTCAGTCCGTTCAATCAATCTTGACACAGGACGAATCCGACGGAAACGTAAAGAATAGAGACGGCTCATAGAAAGGCTCTGTGTGTCCATCAGCGCCGCGTTCTGTGGGACGGCGCTCCTTTTTGTTCCGTGAATGCACTTCTGTAGAGCTGATGGATTGCGTAGTGTGTGTTTTTTCGGGTTTTCTGGCTCGCAGGCCTCTTCCAGCCACTCGACGTATGTTTGGGCAGTTTGACCTGTGTGTGTTTTCTGAAGCTGACACAGATATTTTTAAAGTCAAGCCCCCCGGCTGCTGATTATTTATCACGTTCATGGAGGGCTGTGAACAAAGTGGCTGTGGAGGAATAGACAGCCTCTAAAGGAGCCTAAAGAAATCACATTTTTTCCTGAACAGTTTAATTTATTTACATGTTTAATATACTGTTTTTTTTAACAGTTCTAGAAAAAGGAAATCACAGAAAGTAGATTTACCAGAAGTTTCACATTATAGGTATATTCTCTTACAATTTTACTAATAGGCCTACACTGTAAAATAAATAAATAAAAGAAAGTCCACAAAACTTACTGTAAAATACCGGCAGCTGTGTTTGCCAGAATTTTACTGTAAAAAATAGGGTCACCTTTTAAAAGACATTACATTAAATAACAATAGAAACAGATATAATGTAAACCTTTTTGTTGTTACTTATAAAATAACATTATATTAAATGAATTTAGACTTTTAACCCAGAAATTAACATTTTTTTAACAATTATATACCGTTTTGTTTTGTATCCTCACTCGAAATTATGGGATGCTGTTGCTTGATGGTCAAAGTTAGTTATTTATGTTTTCATACCAGTAAAATCTGTTATTTATACAAAATTATTCTTTTACATTAATGACTGACTTGTGACATTATGACATTAATTATTAACAACACAGTTATATTTCGTACATGGTGACCATATTATTTTTACGGTAAAATTCTTGCAACAGCAATTGTACGGATGTTACCGTAGAATTTACAGATTTTTATTATTACAGTATACTGTCAATGTTAAAGACTGTTTTTCAGTTTTTTGAAATCGCTCAGTGATTAAAAAAAATCTAATTAATGACATGACTTGTGATAAAATTAATCTCACCTTAACTACTTATGAACATTCACAGGGAAAAGCATTTCAAATATTTGACCTGGAACAGTTTTGGGTAGACGAGTCAATCAGTGAAGAGATAGATATTTTAAGCTTCCGAGTTCAACATCCACATTTTATTTAACATGCTTTGGGAGATTTTTAAATCACACACATCGGGAGAATCTCTATCGATAATCTCCTCTTCAATCTCAAACATGCTTCTCTATATGCGGGTTACGGTTATCATTTTATCTATCCATATCAACCTCCAAGTCATGTTCACTGACTTGGAGGTCACTGTATGTTTTATTTAAAACAGAAAGATGTATTCGCCACAATAGTTTTAGAAGGGTGTCATCATTCCAGTTGGGTTCCCTGTTGAGCTTCAAGAAGTCTTAGCACTCACCTTTCTGCATGAATCTATTTAATGACCCAGAGTTTGTGCTGAGAACGGCGGTGCGGTTGAGTGTGTTTATAAAAACCGTGGCCTCTATCTAAATGTGCAATCATCACGCGCTGGTGTTAAATGTGCGTCAGACTAATGTCTTATCCTTGAACTACTGTCTACCTGCACGGCAATAAATCACCTGGTGCGTGTGAGAGAGAGCGTGCATGAGTGACTGTAATAAATCACGTTCCTCGGTTTCCTCCGGTGCTGTGCTGTTGCACCCTGATTATAAGTAGGTGGAGAGCATCAGATGCAGGAGGAAAGGGTAGAGGCAAACCAGAATGGGAGTCAAGCGAAGGGAAGGGCGAGACGGGGAGCTGGAAAGGAGGTGGGGGAGAGAGAGAGAGAGAGAGAGAGAGAGAGAGCGGTGATCAAGCTTTGTATGGATCTGGAGAAATGCAGACAGGATACAGACACTCGCACTCATAAGCCCGGTTGGATGTAACAGCTGGAAACCATAACCTTGGCAATGCTTACGTCTTACACCGGGGACTGGAAACCATAACCCCATCTATCCATAAATTATTTATCTTTTTGGGTTAATCCCAAGCTTGACTTTGTTCAGATGTGTAATCTTTGTTATGAATATGTGTCGTGTGTAATTATTATGTAATTATTATGTAATTACAAACATGATCATGTCCAGCAGCTGAATAAACTAAAGGTATAGAGGAGATGCTGAAATCAATCCTACAGCATCAATGTGGGGCAAATATGAGGATATACTTCATATATACTGATAATGTATAAAAACTACCTGCTTAATAATATTGTGTTGGTCAAAACAGCTCTGTGATGTCACAATGTGTTCTGAAACCTTTCTATCAGAACCAGCATTTAGCTTTTGAACAACTTCTGCGACAGTAGCTCTTCTGTGGAATCAGACATCATGAGCTTCAGTCCTGGAGGTACTCTGACCCAATCAGACGTGCTTAGATCCTCATACTCGTCCATTTGTCCTACTTACAATACATCAATTTCCCAATAAAATGATCCCTGGTGGTCAAATACATCCCACCCTGCTGCCATGGTAATGAGATAATCATTGTGTTTCTGACATCATCTGTCAGTGGTTACAATCTTATGGCTGATTACTCTATACCATATATGACATCATAGCAGCTAACATGCATGTATGCTTACATAGAATCTGTATTCTAACCATCACCACACTATTAGAGCCAAGATTTTAGCCTTAAGGCCTTATACGTTTTTTTGTATCTATGAAACAAAGTGTGAGCATGGCTGAAAAGAATGTGATCAGACTGGAAGAGGATTTTAGCGTCATGCATATTCACCATTATAATCACCACAGACTGAATGGCATGTGTCACATGTCACAGTCAGTCAGGCAGCATGAAGCTCCAATCAGGATAATTATGAGTTAGTGAAATATAGACGATTATTGCAAATGGTAATCTGCACAGTACCATCTGTTCTGCTCTGTTACACACATACTGTATCTCTCTCTCTCTCTCTCTCTCTCTCTCTGTCTGACACCCACACACACATACACACACACACACACACATACACACACACAGATACAGATACACTGCGGTAAGGCAGAAAGAAAGCACAGATTAAAAACTGACAAATAAAAGATGGATTTCATTTTCTTTCCTCGGTGAACAAAACAACTTCACACTGCAAAAGTTTTGGTGGAAATCTAATCTATCAATCAGTCGCATTTGCCTGCCTCTATTTTATTTATTCACGCTCTCCCGACTTGCATTTTGTGTATGAGATATAGTATATACTGAGCAGACTGAACCGCAACAATACAAACCAAAACATTGTATTTTTATAGACCGGGAATGAAACTCACAAACCTTCTCCGTCTCTCAGCCAACCTCTAAGAGGAAAGTATTTCAGGTCATGTGACGTGGTCATTAAAGAGTATGAACGGACTAAAGTCAGCACTAAATGCTAGGACCAGCCCAAAGTGTGTTAGAGTGGTGCAGGATATGTCTGAGAGCAGTTTGACAGCACTGACGAATGCAGAAGGAGTGATGGATGGCTAAAAGGTGGAGATGGTACTGCATCAAGGATTGGCTCTGAGCCCCTTCTTGTTTGCTATAGTGATGGACAGGCTGGCAGATGAGATCAGGAAGTAACTGGAGGATGGGAAAATGGACAAGGCTCTAAACAACTTTGAAAAGGTTGACATTGTAAAGGCTGCATGTCTGGGTCAGAACATCACCACAATTCTTTCTGGGTCTTATGGCTGTGAGAGGAACGTTGAAGTGTTGGGGGGAAAGATTCTGAACCCCGGTGTGCTCCAGATGGTTGAACGATTTGTGTACGAATGATTGTGTGTTTGTTTATCCACGCGATTGGCAGGTCGTGCCTGGTCTGGTTAATTGTGGTTCTGATAGAAAGGTGTCAGAACACCAATGACATCATAAATATATATTCTTACTATAAAAAAAAAGGGAGCTGCACAATATTTGGCATGTTGTTATAATGTTATGGCTGAGTCTTCATACCAGCACAGTTATAATACTGCTTGTGCATTTGCCGCCTGGAGTTAATTATCTGACTGATCTGGGGGTTTTTTTTAAAGCTTTGGATATCTGCTATCAAATCTGTAAATAACACATTAAGAAAAATGTAATGATTTTCTTTTTTTAACCAGTCTCTCAAACAGACACATAAATATGTGTCACTGCAGGGGAAACTAGCGGGAAGTCAAAGCCGAACACTCGCATGATGGCTGACGGCTTAAATTACTTAAGTACTTGGTGTTTACTGCGTTGTCAGTATTCCTTCGGTGTTTGAGCTGCTAAGTACGCTCTCTGCATACATTCCTGCTAGGTTTTGGTATTCCTCTAGCTCTGTTATGACAGGAGAGGTAGACCAGGTCCAGAGGTGATACTTGGAGTTCTTGTAAAGTCAGCACATGACACACACACTGACACACACACACACACACACACCACATTCACGCACACACACATGGAGCAACTCTACTTGGAGGTCACTGCCAGCCTGAAGGCAAAGGGCCCCACACACACAAAGAAGTGTGTGTGCCTGGATTTCTGTGTGTGTGTGTGACCTGGTCTATTAGTTATACACTAGGATGATCAGTAGGATGTTGATGAGGTGGAGGCGGAGCTTATCTTAGCTATCTCTGGAAACCTGGAGCCATCTGTGTGCACTGCCGGAGAATGACGTGAACTCAGACATGTTGCCGTTTTATTTTTTCTCACATATCTGCGACCCCCTCAGCAAATAGACTTGTGTTCACTTCCATCATGGCTGATGACGAAACAAAGTGACGTGGATGATGTTGGGACGTAAAGTAAAGCGTGCGGAGCGAGGTAGCACCTTCTCAAAATCCTTTATCTCACAATAAAACTGTATCTAAGGTTAAATTATCAAGACGAGAAATACAGTTGAAGAAAATGTTTGTCTGTGCTTTCTTTGTTTAGAGATTGGTCACAACATGACAAGCATATTTATATAGATGGATTAGAATTGAGAAATGTCTCTAATATTAGGACTGAGTGAAAATAAATGAATAAACATTTTATAGAAAAGCTGCCCCTAGTGAGCAAAATATGGACTATTAGAGTAAAATACGATTTATACAAGATGTTGTTGATCTCATGGAGTCGATACATGCATTTGGTCTAAAATGGGACGACAATTGAGAAATTATGGCCTGAAATCTTTAGGAGATAAAGCTCCCCCCTAGTGTCGAAAACACACAACTAAAATGTCCCCAAATCAATCCTGTTCTTCCTGGCTCTAAGGTTAATGGTTTTATAAATTTGAAAATGATCCATGAAGTAGTTTCTGTAGTTATTGCACAGTTATTGACATGCAGGAGCTCCAGTGCGGCATCTACGATTCCAGAACATCCCCAATATGTAGCGGTTATGAATAAATTGTTGAATTTTCTTAATCCAGATATATTAACAATTTACACTAAATGTAATAACACTATTATAAGACGAAAAACAGACATGCCTCGGCTAATGGCAGCTTCATCTGTTAGACACGAATTATGGCTGTTTAGCGAACTAAACTGAGCAACACTAATTCAATTAAAGGCTATTTATTTTTGATTTACTAAACAGTGTTTATTATGTTCTAGGGGAACAATTCTATGATTAAATCAATGAACTCTTCAGTCGTGTCAAACCAATCTTATTTTGTACACTTTTCAAGTCATAATTCCTAAGTCATAGGTTAATTTTTAAGTTGCAGAAACTAACACATTTATATTAATTAAAGCGGGTATCACAAAGTACAGTTCTTTCAGTGAAGTCCATGGACAGATGTAATCCACTGCAGTCATCCCAACATTTTCCATTTCCTCCATTTGACATTGAGTGACTAGGAGATTTGTTTGCCGCTTTATTTGGTAGGTCAGAAAAAAAACAAAAAACTTTTTCTGGACATGGAGCATCAGCCCTGCAATAAAGACACTTTTCCAATACTTTTACTTTGACTTTTTACTTATATTTGTTTGCATTTACATTATCAAATAATGCAGTCTATTTGTACATTACATTACATCTGTTGCATCTGTTACTACCTCCACTGCCGTCTGAGCGGCGAGCCAACTCCGAGCTTCCACTGGGTGGAATAAAGAACCAATAGGCTCGACTTGAAATGTTGTGTAAGAGGGTGTAGTGTGTGGCTGCTCAAAGAGAGGGTAACATATTTATATCTGGTGTGATTTCCCCCCCATGGATGGAAATGTGAAGCTCAGCATTGTGTGTGTTTGTGTGTCTACACGCTCATCTTTGTCTGTCTGTTTGAGGAAAAACTGGAGTATTTATATTACAAGCATGTTTTGATTTTAGGGCTCAATAATGTTAATCACCTCCGAGAATAGAAGGAGAAGAATCCTCGCAACTTTCTACGTGGTGAACCAGATGCTGGTAGCAGAGCAGCTAGTTCAATCCTCAATCTCATATCGGCTGCATGCGGTGCTCAGTCTGGCGCTGCTCAGCGTCTTGTGGCACTGATGTTTTTCCTGCGGAGATAATGCTGCAGTGGTTAAGAAAAAAATTAATAAAATAAATAAAAAATACATAATTGGATGAAGGTAATTATATTACACCACCTGTCTATCCAGAAAATCAGTCGACCATGAGCAGGTTATCTGAATATATATGAAAACACATATAAGTTTTATTATCTGAATAAAACTTACTTCATCTTAATATGTTTGTCTTCAGTTTGTCTGAGGTCATCTCTTAAAAGTTTTCTTCGTTTTGTTAAAATGGTACAAATTAATCCTAGTTGAAGGAATAAGAATCTGTTTTGTCTGGTTAATGAACCAACATGGTTTCGATCGTATATTAACATCAGTCTATTTGTTTCAGTTGGTCGTTCATAGCGCTTTTTAGCTTTCATGATAGTAATATTAATAACTTCAATTTATGTAGCGACTTTAAAGAGACCCAAAAGCTTTACATAGTGTTAAAAAAGAAAACATAATGAGAATAATAATAAGAAAAACAGCAAAAGATAAGAGCTGGAAATAATGATAAGAGCAATGGAGCAACTGCAATTGTTATGCTATAAATTAAGCACTTATTTTGAAATGAAATGATTGAACAGTCTGCGGTCTGTGACACAGATGGCTGACTTTTTAAAGTGAAAGCACTTCTTCCATTCATTGCTATCAGAAAGTTAGATACATTCCGTAGAAGAAAATAGTTTCATAAATAACAAAAAGGCGGCTTGATGCCTTCTAGCACTCAACAAAAAACAATTAAATATTTTGGAATGCACTTTTACTTCCAGTAGCAAATACCCCTCTTACCAATTGTCCAATAAAATATAAACATTTATGTTTATGAGTATTCAAAGTGCAATAATATACAGTATATTAAAATTATAGATGGAAAACATGAATTATTTCCACCCCAAAGTCGAGGATATTATGGAATCATCCTGTTCACCGCACTTAGTTTGTGTTAACAGGATAACACAAAAACTATGTCATGGGTTATTTTCAAACTTTAATTTATAATGCACTTTACATAACTATATAAAAACCTGACCAAAAAGCAGCAATGTTAATTAAAGTTATAGGTTCTGCTAAAAAAGAAAGTCCTTTTTTTAATGTCTCTGTCGTCTGTGGGGCCCTCAGATGGTCAGGGAGGATTAGGTTAGGTTAGGTTATATCCCCAGAGACGTCAGTGTGAGGAAGAACTGGATTGATTTTGGGAAAGGTCGGTTGTTTATTGTGGACACAAAACGTTGGTCTGATTCAGTACGAACTTATATACTCATATGAATGGACGTGCGGAGATCTATATTGCATATTACTGTGGTAAAGTTCAAATTTTAGATACCGTGGGCATTTTTTTTATAAAGAACAATGTTTTCGGACATAAATATAATTTGAGTAATTCAATCAGTGGGATTTCTTGTACAACACAAGGGGCTCGGGCGATTTTTGGGGGATATAAAGTTATTAATACGTTTTTAATACGACTAAATTATTTCAATACGAACCACAGATAATCTATATATGTGCAGTGTAATTAAAAAAAAATCAGAGATTGTGAGTACTGTAGCCTAGAATTGCTTTATACGCATCAAACTCAAACACTTTTAGCAAGATATGGCCAAATCTGATGAAAAGGCGAGGTTGTAACCACAGGACGGGATTGTTGGTAACCGTATAGTGATCCACCAACACATTAGCGCCACATACATGCCAGGGAGCATGAGCATGAGAAATATCTTTCCGTATCAGGATCATTTGATTGAATGGACATCAATCTCAACGCATGGACAATAATGAAATTAAGCGATCCAGATTTTCTTTGGTTCATGTTTGTTGGACAAACACAAACAAAATAAACACATTTAATGCTAACATAGTTGCTAACATTCTATCTGAGAACTAATCTCAACCTGCTGAAGGTCCATGGATGCAAAGGTGTGTTTTTGTGGAGATCGTTGTTATCGGATAAATGCGTTTTAAATGTTGCGTGAATCTCTAAGGACCCTCCTTTTCAAACTCCTTATTATAGCAGCCCTTTTCAGACCGGCCATGTTATGTAAGTCCCCACGCCCTGCATTAGCTACTTGTCACATCCCATGAATCGCAGGCAGAACGTTTTGTTAAGCCTTTCTTTCCACCAATGAGGCGCACCTTTGTTGACCCCATGACCGGCCCAGAGCATCGAAGACTGAAGGAAAATCCATTTTCTACGTGTTGTCTAATGTGATGTTAGAATAAAAAAGACGGAACGGATCTGCGGGGGCAGCAGCTGGGGTTTGAACCGCGCGCACACACGAGAGTTACCTCATAGTTCAACATGTGTAATTTATCTCCCAAATAAAGCAGTGTGCAGTGATGAAATGACTCATTAAGAAAGATGAAAGGGAATATGTTAACATCCTCACCCAGAGGTCAACGTAACCGTAGCAGAGAAAGGAGCAAACAAATCCAGCTGCACACACACACACACACACACACACACACACACACACACAAGCACAAACAGAGGAATGTTCAATTACATAGAAAAATAATACATTCCAATTTACGTCTTTAGCCTTATAAATTATAAACGCTGCACTCTGTTTGATTCATCTTACCCCTTTTTGCGCCATATTGCATTTCACTCTACTATTGGCAGTGTTGATTGAGTTGGCGCAAAAAAATGCTGAAGCACGGCATTGAAAATTGCTCCACATTATCTGTTCATCCGCAAATCAATCCTGAATCGCATGGGGATCCAAGTGCTTGTGGTCGCGTGGAGCACAGGGAGAGAAGCGTATCATCACAGGCCTGCATTTTGAGTTTTACATACCGACATTCCAGTGATGCTCCACATAAGAGTTGGAAATCTTTCCAGTGACATCTGTTGGTTAAGCCTGGTTGGTTGGGAAAAGACGCCGGCCCCAGACTGTCGGCTTTAGTCATGAGATACTCCACTGGGCCACCACTTTTTCTCCCAGCAACCCCTGTAATTGCATGATTTTCTTGGCATTTTTCTTCATTCATACAACTTCTTTCGGCTGTTGCCTTTGGCGGTCGCCACAGCGGATCATCTGCTTCCATCTTGCCCTGTCCTCTGCATCTTCCTCTGTCACACCAACCAACTGCATGTCCTCTCTCCCCACATCCATAAACATCCTCTTTGCTCCTTCCATTCTTCTCAATTCTTCTCAAAAAATGATTATGACATTTACTTTTGCACATAATATTGAAGATTAAGATTGCAAATGGCTTCTGATAAGACGGGGTGAGAGATGGTGGAGAAACCGAGAGATGGTGGAGAAAACACACTCAGAAATGGATCATTTAGTCAAGAGGGTTGATGTGAAGTCGCTATCTTACTCACTCATGTTTATATAATAGCAAACATTGTAAAGGAGAAAAATTGGTAAATGGATTGAGCAAATTAAATAAATGAAATCAAATAATGACCATAAATATTGAAATAAGCTATGAGACATAGAGTTCTAATAACAGAATAGACACATGGGTGCATTTCAAACATTCAGGCTTAATAGTTTACAGATGTGTGTCATCACAGATCGACATGGATTTACAAAGTAACTGCGGCCTTTCTAAAAGATTATACTCTAGAGCCTGATTCAAGAGTTTGTTTACAGACCGCAATATGTTGTCATGTGAGGAAAAGGTCAGACTTCAATGAAATGTTTCCATTTTATGCCAAAAACAGAAAAAGGAAAGATTGTTGTGTGAACGGCCCATAAATCTTCTTTTCCCTCCCGACACTTGTGCACACGTGTCCTGGATCAGCCGCGTTCCCTGATCCATGGTGACAAGTTTTGTTTAGTCCTTTCTTGCGCCGGCCCTCCGATTTGTTAACGTCGTTGCTCGCCTCACTTAAAGCAATCAAAGCGAATCAAACGAGAGCTGAGTTTACGTTGTGGATGTTTCCTCTCCTCTGCCTGCCTCGCACTCATCAAGATTACATTGCTGCGTGAATGTGACAAGATGGTTTTAGCATGTGTCTCTCCTCCACCACGGTTGTTACTGTAACTGCACCCTGGGGACGCGGTGACTTAACGCCAGTTTATGGCCGGCGGGAACAAAAGGCCGACCTGATCTCACAGATCCATAAAGCACGGCGACAGCGATAATGACTGAGGTGGATCGGAGAAGACATATTGGGAAGTACCGAGTGTAAAACTTTTTATATCTTTTCCATCCATCTCCGCTTTTAGCTAAATCCTCCTGCAAGAAAGGAAGACAGGTGGAATCCCGGCGCGGCCGTTTCCTGGATGTGTGTGCAGAGGCACTGTGGGAGGGATTTACTGTATGTGTGCACACTTAATTAGCCTCAATTGGACTGGTAAGACAGTTCTGGGTATACAGAGAGGGAGAGAGCACTCATATAATTAGCATGTATGTGATGGCTTGGCTCCAGGCCACAATTGTGGTATGGCACACACAAACACACACACACACACACACACAAATTGGGCACTGGCTGACAGTACA
Organism: Lophius americanus; assembly: GCA_037951165.1. Lineage (NCBI taxonomy): Eukaryota > Metazoa > Chordata > Actinopteri > Lophiiformes > Lophiidae > Lophius > Lophius americanus. The sequence continues at coordinate 1,833,313 of JBBDHG010000082.1, read as the reverse complement.
ATAACCTACATGCACACATACTCATCCTCCTAAAACGATATTGGTTCAGGTCCAGAGTTGGTTTCGCCCTCAAATCTTAAATTTTCTAATAATTTAGGGTGTTCATGTTGAGCAAACTGGATTTTTTTTTTCAGTCCCGGCACCCTTTCAAAGTCCTCGGGTCATTCCTATCGAAAATTCATTTTCAACCGTGCGCTCAGCGTCCCTGGTAGAGTCAGCGCTGGTAATATATTCACACAGTAAGTGATTACAGAGAGAGAGAGAGAGAGAGAGAGAGAGAAAGTGAGGGGAGTAAATGTGACTTACTAGCATTGTGAATTCTGTTCTGTCAGACAGGGAGGTCCACGGGCCTCAGTAGCTCCTTGTGCTGGTTCTTGATCTAAGTCGGACTCCTGAAGCTCAGCTCATTCAATCGTGTCTGTGATAAGGGGGTCAGAATTTCATTTCCTCGACTTGTAACTTACGTGTTCCCCTTCTCCTCTGATATCCAAAACCTGTCCAAAGCCATGTCTTTAAAATTTTATTTGTATTCTGTGATCTTCCCTGATCCCCGCCAGTTGCTCCTGTGCCAGCCGGGGAAAGTCTTCAGAGCTTTTCAGTGCACATGAGCTCAAAGGGTCATGACCCCAGCCGTAGAGGGCAAATGTCAATGGAGAGAGGTGATTAAATCTTCAGAGCGCGGCTATAAAACAAAGCTGAGCTGAGAGGCCTTATTTCCTGTAGCGCCATTAAAATGACGGTGGTCCTGAGAAATTTGGCATCACTCAAAGTGACAGTGAGAAGGTCCAGGAGCGTTAGACTCCACATTTCCATGGCTAATTCAAGAACAGAGGAGAAGCGGGAAATGGAAAATGTTCAAACAGCTCAACAGGTTTACTAGAGGATGGTGTCCTCATGGCTTCTGCTCCACACGAGCCTTTCTCTCCTCGTGCTTGCTATAGGCTTCAGGTGATCTTATCTCCTTTTACGATGGATGATACGATCAGAGCTGAACACCACGACATGGTGCCATAAATGAAACCTCTCAGAGCTGACCTGTTGCCTTCATTCCAAGAACATGAAGAAATACTGATGAAATGCTGATGAATACCCCAAACACATAGTTGTATGTGCCAAAGGGGGCATGAAGGGGGACCCTTATCCATAAGTCTATCCACAACCCCCTGAAAAACCTCTGCGCAGAATTCAGTGGAGTTTCAAACATGTTCTGTCGGAGCCTTGAAGGCCTACATCTCATGACTGCTAAAATTCAAATAGCTTATTTGACATTTTGGTGCTCATTGGAGCTCAAGTGCAATTAGTTCTTCTAGTAGTCTGGCACGAGGTTATGTGTTCCCTCCTGTTTGTTTGTTTGTTTGTTCGTGAGCAGGATTACTTAAAAACTGAAGGACGGATTTGCTTGAAATTTACAGGGGATTACATTTTGTTGACGTTACGTGTTTTTGCAGCCTTTAAAATAAAATAAAACGATAAGCTGTTTGGAATCGTGGCGACACAATGTGGCTATTGCTCCCTTTGTTCCTCTGATGTTTCTTTGGGGGTTGAAATGGGGGCTGAACAAAGACGCTGAAGTGGAAGGCCCAGGAGACAAGCGGGTACAGAGTATTAAAGAGACATTCAGAGAGTTTGTTGGAGTAGGCGGTAGATTAAGAGGCTAGCAATAACTCTTAATGGAGAAATCTGCATGAATTGTTGCTAAACCTTGGGTACTGTTCTGCCTTGGCAGAGGTTTTTTTTGCTCTCTGAGTTCTTTATCTAGTTTTCTATTTCTTGACTTCACTATAAACAGACACACTAGTTGCTCTTTTCCATTTTTTGAGCTAGTAGTAGCTCCACAAATCATGTTTACTTCAACCAATATGATTTTTAAAAAAAAGTCATCATTATTAGTCCCCGATGCTGCCAAATGAACGTGTGAAATCTTAAATAGGATATTTTCATAGACAAATTGAAATAATTAATTCCAAATACGTCTAACTAACAATGGTTTGGTGGAGCTGCAGCCGTGTACGGATGTCCCCGCACAGCGTGTGAAAACCGATCGCTGCTTTCTTTGACTAATCAAAGGAAAACAGAGGCCGTTGTCACTCGTACGTAATTCATGCCGTGACTTTATCTTTTCCAATTTTTTACGGCTCCATAGGTGGAGTCATTATAGCTCAGAGCACACTTTGTGTCACTTTAGGCTAACTAATACAGTTGATTATTTATAGATGTCTTTTCTCGGCTTTTCTGCAGCTAGTTTGCATAAACTCTCACTCACAGAGTGTGGTGTTCAGGTGTTACACCCGACAAGAGGGTTGGAAGTGTGTGCGTGTAAAGGCAGTCGTTTTAAAGGCGTCCGCCGCCACGTCCGCAGCAGATCCTTTGATTTAACTTGATAACTCAAAAACAATATAATGGATCATTTTCAAATTTTACTACTTACTTTTATTTTATTTTGACCGTTGATCTCATTTAGTCTAAATTTGGGGCATTTGAATTGACTTAAGGATATCTACATATCACATTTTACTCACTACTTTTTTCCCCTAACTTCCTAACCGTTTGTCCAAATTAATTAAAATTGTGTGCATAGGAATCACCTGGAGGAGCTCTATCGTGTAAATATATATTTACTCTAGTGGCATATATTTGACTTGCAAGCAGGAGTTTATTTTTTACGAAAATAACTGTTTTTCCAGCATAACTCAAAAACTATTTCATTGATCATTTTGAGATGTATACAAACATAGACCTTCGTGTGAGGAAGGACTGGATTGATATATAGGAAAGATCTTTTTGGGGACCTGAACATGCTGTCCGTCACCAGGTCTGGTTGGTGCCTGTGAATATGAATATACGCACTATAAGATGCTTCATAAGCCTCAAAGCACTTTATATTCCCTTTTTTTTTTTTTATGAAGATTGTTTTTATAAACACAGATACGTGGACGTGTTTCTCTTTACCGAATCATTACTTTGATTCCTCTCTTTCCAACATTTCCCGTGCAGAACCCTGAGGCGTTCCTCTGCTTCTGACAGACTTCTCCCTCGGAGTCGCTCTGCATCACAGTAATGTGTTTTACAACCGTCCACGCCTGTAGAACCATTTTTTGCAAATGCGATTACGAGGATAGAGGGACAGTTTACCCAATCAGACATAAGGCTCATTAAACCGCTTACATACTGTGGACACAATATGCACCAGAAGGCATTGAGTATGTAAATACGAGAAAAAGCATTTTCGGAAAGCATAACATCCAGACATACCCCGCCTGATTAAAGCCCCTCAGACGAAATCTCCACTCAGTCACTGTGATCACAGCTGAAGTGTTGTTTTCCTCTACGCTGAGAGATGACATTAACCAATAGAATATAACTTTGTGCGGGATTTGAATTAAGGATGCAGGCATAGGTAATTGCAATAGTAACGCCTTTAAATTGAATTTAACATGTTTTTCAAACATACATGGAACATTAAGGCTAATGCAGCATGTTTTGACATTAACTAACGTCGACGGTTTCCATTGTGTTATGTTTAATTCATGACACTGCATGTAATCAAATCAATCGTAACAGTTTAAGCTGGTGTTTTTGGAAGCCGAAAAAAGTTTAAGAACATGAGTGGCTTTGACAAGGCCCAGATTGTGGGGGCTAGACGACTGGATCAGAGCATCTCCAGAACTGCAGGAGTTTTTTGGGTGTTCAAAGTGGTTAAAGGAAGGTAATTGATTTAGATGGGGAGGGAAAAGAGCTACTGTTGCACAAAATGGTTTACAAACGTAATGCTGGTACTGGATAGGAAGGTATCAGAACACACTGGGACATAACAGAACTGCTCTATTCAATATAAAGCAGGTGGTTCTAATGTTATGGCTGACGGTTCCACATTTCTGTCAGACCACCAAACCAGAGGGTTGATATTTTAACAAGCCGGGAATGAGGAGACTCAACATCCAACTATCTTCCAGCTCGCTTGCACCTGTGTGTGTGTTCGTGTTTCGGTGTGAGTGCGTGTGCATGTGTCTAAGTGTGTGTGTGTGTACGTGCACCTGCGTGTGCTGGATGTGTATGTGTCTGTCTTTGTGTTTTTGTGTGTATATGGGTATGTGCACATGTGTGGTTATGTTGGGGTGTCTGTGTGTGTGTGTGTGTGTCTGTGTGTGTGTGTGTCTGTGTGTGTGTGTGTGCGTGTCTATGTGTGTGTGGGTGTCTGTGCCAAAACCAAGCCAAGCAGGGATGAAGGATGAGGAGGCAGTGAAGGAACCAGGTGTTCAAAACATATCCGATATCATCCTCTCACACCGCCGCGCTGCACAGCAGCTGGGTGAGATCTAAGGTTGCACTTGTTTTGCGTGACAAGGCGACGGAGGTTAAAATGTCCGGCAGATTTTTCCATCGAGGCATCCGTGAACCAGTCGGGGCTCCAGTACACGAGGGCCCCCTTGAGCCACTCACTGACCCCAAATATGTCCACTTCATACCAAATATATGTCACTGGCACCCTCTCTAAGAACAGCAGAGAGTGAGATTTAGTTAGCATTTAGTATGCTCAAAGGAATATCATTCCAAAAAAAAAACAATGTGCAGACTCATACAAAATGAATCCCTCTCAATTATATGTAAGTATAGGAAATCTTATCCAGAGTCAATGCACTCTGCCTACATTTTATTTCACTTATTTAATCTTTGTTTTTCTTCTTTAAAGCCTGGTGTCCAGGTTGGACCTGGGCAAATACAAAGGTTTTTTTTTTTATTCTCTTCTGTACGTGCTTCATTGGATGGAAACACTTCAGATAAGGTTTTCTTTTTTTACTCTAAATATCGAAGATATGCCCTTAAAGTTCATTTCAGTAGTGGAGACAGGAGATAAACTTGAGTGAAATGGCGGTTGACCAGGATTCGATGCTCTTGAGTCTGTGGTTGATAGTTTCTTGTTTCTGTTTTTTTTTCTTCTGTGACTATATAAATGCCAGATCCCACAAATACTCCAGACCAATGTTCAAATTATAGTGGAGAGAAAGTCCGACACCTCGTTACCCGTAACAGAAGCCAAAAACATCCACTTGAACGCATCAGCCAACTGGAATATTCTTTCCGGGCCTGTGTGATAGGAAATAAATCTTCGTCCCTTTAGCGGATGTTACTCTCAAATCTATCAAACTTCAAATCTTTTCCATCTAGCGTCAATTCGCAATAAATGTTGTCTAAAGGCACTTTCCAAACAGAGAGTGTCTAGACCGATGTCTTTTTTCACTATTCTACAGAGACCCAACAGATTCTCCTTTGATTAAAAAAGAAAGAAAAAAACTGCCTTTTAACAGAAAAAACCTCGAGCAGGTCCCAGGCTTAGGGTGGACGCCCTACTGCCATGACCGTTTGACAGGAAGGGGGGATCGAGGGAGTGTGGGAGAAAGGGGGAGTGCAAATGAGTGGTAGAGGGTGAAAGAGTGCGAGGAGGAGAGGAGGAGAGGAGACATGGGAGAGAGAGGGGGAAGAGATACGGGACGTTTTCATGATGAATCTGACTTTACTCCCTATTTTCACACCACTCTCTCTCTCTCTCTCTCTGTCTCTCTCTGTCTCTCTCTCTCTCTGTCTCTCTCGCTCTCTCTGTCTCTCTTACCGTGGTGTCAAACGACCCTCGGTTGTTTTATTACAGAAGGTCGTGTGATTGTAGTAATATACTTGTTTTAGACTGCGGTTATTTCTCAGAATCTGTCACTGTTTCTCAGCACCTTGAGCCAAAAAACAAACAAAAAATCCATCGGGGTTGATTTCTCTAAGAAACAAAGCATTTTCATCAAAGAAAGATTGTGCCAAGGATACAGGACACTCTTTGCAAACTAGTTCTGACATGATCAGATATCCAAGCGTTCATACTGCAGGGTATTCATTCCACTGTAGGTTTTACTGAAATACTAATCAAATAGTTGCTTCAAATGATCAACATCTAATCACTTATTAGGATCGCTGCAACTCTTCATGTGATTCGCCTTTCAGAATAAATTGAAAATTAATGAATTCGTGAATGTTTGCTGAGTGAAAAAGGCCTTGAATCGTTTTCTCCGGGCTTCTCTTCGGATCTCTTCGGTCTTTGAAGCACAAAGTTGTCCGGCTGGTTGTTTTTCTCCGTGATTTGAATGCAGCGTTGCCTCCTTCCCTCAGGTACAGCATGAGGTGTCATGTCTGTCAAGTAGGGGGGCGCCTCCCTACTCGACAGACCTGAGTATTTCATTGTTATTATTTTTACGGCGTTGATCAGCGCATTTCAAGAATATCATCCGGAGTCGGAACAACAAGCTCTCAGACAATCAGAGTCGAGCTTAACGTCGTGTCCCGGCGGTGGGCCGCTGTGTCCGACCTTTGGACAATCACAATATCTGCCTCTGACCCATTTACTGCAACACACACACACACCTACATACATTTAAAAAAAACACACACACATACATACATACACAAACGAACAAACAGACACAGATATACAAACACACACATATACACAAAACACACCCACACATACATACAATGTATACACACACACACACACACACATACACGCATATACTGTATACACACACAAAACACATACACACACCTATACTGTATACACACACAGACACACACACATATTTCCTGGGATAACAGTAGGTAAGATTTTGGGACTTTTAAGACTAGGGACATTACTCCACGCTCTTCCTCTTTCCCTCTCCACCTCACTAGTCCCACTAACAACACATCGTAGCAGAGCGTCTTTGATGTGCAGAATTGCGGCAGAGAGTCCAGACAAAAACAGACCCGTTAATGACCAGGAGACGAAAGTCCATAACTATAATTCTGCTCATCCACCACGACTGGAACCTCTGCAGAAACTCCATCTCAGATTCACACTCTGACCAGATTATCCCCCCTCCTGAGAACGATTCCACAGGCCGTCAAGGTCCACCGTCAGATGACTAATCCAGCGTGACCCGATTCCAAGGGCAGAGCCGGACCGTCCCTCCTCTTTGGACCGGAACACATCGGTGGCTCTGAGACGTACTCGCCGGGCTGTCATCAAACCGGGCTGTGAATTCTGTAGATCAGGCATGACAAACATGAAGCAGGGACTTCGGCTTTTATGTCCACTATTTGAAAAGCTGCAAAATGACATGAAAGTCTTCATCTGTTGCATTTGCAGGCGCACAAATTGTGATTTTTAAAGTAAATGACACGTAGGTCTAATTTGAGATGAGGTCATTAATCTGCAGGCTTGAGGCACCTGTGTTCTCCGGTTGGATCAGTTTGTCTCTGGTGTCCTATGTCCTGTCCTGGAAAACAAATCTTTATTTGAGGTAGTTAAGCTGAATTACTCACTTATTGTTAATTTTTGCTTATTTGTCTACTTCAGAAAAACCAAGAAAGGCCATCTCTCCTGCTTTTGTTGTTTTATTGTCCTACTCTACATGCCGGTAGAGTATGAGAAATTGAGCTTTAAGAGCCTGTTTTAGTCAAACATCCCCTTTGTTTTTAGTTCTAATGGAAGTAAAGGGGGATGACAACAAAAAAAATACAAGCTGATTAGATGACAGACAACTGCTAGTAGCTCTACCGAGTGTCTTCATTTGCACAGAGTTGCAAACACACCGTTTGTTCCACGTTCCTGATGATGATTTTACACTTTTCTACTGATTTACTCCCTGATTTCTGACTGACTTTGAGGTAAAACCCGCGCCATCTGCCCCGTCTCATTCTCACCGGCATCTTCTGTCATGGAAACGTGGCGTATTTGATCAAAATATAACAACAAGAATGTGTGATTACGTTCAAATGATGAAATATAATTATCACTCCTTGAGGCACTCGTTACCCGAGTGCCCCAAGCCCCCATTTAAAGGGCGGTTGCAACGTTTTACTGCATAAAGTACACGACTGCGAGGTTTTGGTTACCTGAAGACACGACCATTTCTATAATCCATGTTTGCAATGCTTTTTTTAAATTAAAGAAAAAATCTTTTCCCTTCATCGTATCTCTTGTAATCCCCTTACATAGATTATTTCTTCAACCTTCTCATCCTCTTTATCCTCTTTCATGTGTGTTCTATGTGCATTTTATAGTATAATTGTGTTTGTCTATGTGTGCGTGCCTGCATGTGTATGTGTGTGTGTGTGTGTGTGTGTGTGTGTGTGTGTGTGTGTGTGTGTGTGTGTGTGTGTGTGTACGGGTGCTTCATGCTCAACTGGATAATATGCTCATGCAGTTGCATCTGTGTCTGTGTGTTCTCATGCCGGTGAGGGTACGCACACGGAAAGAGATGTGTGTGTGGGTGTGTTTGTGTGGGTCCTTCAGGCAGTATTGGCCCATTTGGACTACTGGGACTCGGCAATAGTTGGATCCGAATCCACACCCAGTGGCAAAACAATCACCACATTCTCTGTTGGCACAAATAACCAGTAAATGATGGTTTTATTACCTTCTCTCTGCAGACACAAACACACACACACACACATACACACACTCATACTGTTTCATGTATTGTATGATTGCTACGGATTTAATGTTAATTAGTGTACTGTGTCCCTCTCCTTGTCTGAAAGGTCAGATTGAAACAGCCTTGAAGAGAAAAGCAGCCGTATTCTGGATAAACTCAGATCTCTGATTCATTCTTTCTCAGAAATCTACAGCTTTTAGATTTGCCAGTTTAAAGGCTCAATTATATTTACTGACATGACATCACCAGGCTCATGGAAACATTTATAACGCTGAATATATTATATAACACAGGGAATGCAGAGGCAGGTATCAACACCTGAAAAAAAAGAGATTGATTTTTTTGGACGGCGGATGAATGAAAATGTAGATTTTGACAAATGAGCCGATCGCTGCATCCATGCGAGCAATTGGAGGCTCATAGTCTCCTCAAACCTGCAGTTACTAATCACTCCTGCAGCTCTTCTGCCGGATGACATCAACAGAACCCACCGGCGTCTGAAGTGATACAAGGACAGGATACATACAATTACTAAACCCAATAAAGGAACATGAAGTTTCTGTACTCACCAAAACAGGAACAAAAAGAATGAAAAAAAATAGTCTTTGCGACCATAAATTAGCCCTGAGTAGAAGAAAAATGTCCTCCAAACATGTCCTCATGTCCCCTGGTCGTCCTCGTACTTACCTAGTGCTTGCTTTGTCACTACGACTTATTAATCGAATGTGGATTTATTTTTTACGGGGGGGGGGGATGCGAGATGACATGAATTTTATATATATATATATATATATATATATAGAGAGAGAGAGAGAGAGAGAGAGGGAGAGGGAAGAGAGAGAGAGAGAGAGAGAGAGAGGGAGAGGGGAGAGAGAGAGAGGGAGAGAGAGAGAGAGAGAGAGAGAGAGAGAGAGATAATATGGTAATAAAAAAGGAACAAAAATCAGTCATCATAATCATCTTCACATTTAAAATAGGGATATTGAGTTTAAAATGTGGTTCATTGGACTTTCAGTTCATGCTTAACGAACAACAAAAGTGAAATAATTGTTCAAAATAATCTCATGTGGCCCCCATGCTTGTCTATTTCTCCTGCCTCCCACACATCAACTTGTGGACAAAATATTCATCGGCTGGCTACCTAATGTATCCCGCCCACTGACAGTTACCATGGTAACAAGATAATCACTGCTGATCCTTTTTAACCTTTCACTGGTTATAATGTTATGACTGATTGGTATTTGTATCTATCCTTTAATGCTGTCCTATCCTAAATCTAGTCTGGTTCTATTATATTTATTTTTCTCCCATTGTCAACAGACTCCATTGAAATTCCTTCATCATCAACTCATCGATTCTGCTGACAAATATGGCGTCTATCCAGCGCCGGATAATCTTATTTCTCTGTGGCACAGAGTTCCATTCTTGTCCTAAGAAGACATGAGTATATTTATTACCATGAGCATATGCACTGTTGTTATACTCCCTCCATTCCACGATGTGATGTACTTTATGGTCCCCTTGAGGGATTTTTTTTCCCCTCCGGCTCAGAGTCGCTGCATGGATCAAATGTCATTTCCCAATTAAGGATAACATCAGAAAGAATACATGAAAATAAAAATTAAACATATTGCAGAGCAATAAACAACATTGCACATGAACACAGTGTTGTGCAGAAGCATTTGCACACAAGGAAGTGATGTCACTGAGGCGCGCTAGAGCCTTCAATTCTTATTAATATACTACAAATGAAATATTTCCTCCTGACATTTGCAGAAAACTGCAGAGCCTTATTTTGCTCTAGGAAAAAGAGCAAAAGAGCAATTTTCTCTTTTTGCAGACCCTACTTTAAATGTATTCAGTGGAAGAATGTGATTAGAGCCAACAAAGCCTTTGTTGAACAAGGAATATACATATTGATTAATGCTCTAAGCTGCTGCTTTAGTAATATTCCACAAGTCGGAGTGAAATGTTCAATATTTCATGTTAGTTTAGATCTTAAGGGATCTAACGTAATGACGTTTTACTCATTACTGCTCGTTACTTTGCCTTCTCGTCGGGCTGAAATACCCTCTCGGAGCGCAGAACCGTACCTCAGCTCCAGAATTCTGCCACTTAGCAGCAGAAACATTCAGGTGTTCTTGCTGGGAAATCCAACATCTCGGGGGGATTAACCCAGGTGAACGGCTTTTTCTTTAGAAAAGCGCAGGGCTGCCAGTCACTTGTGCTCAAACTATGTCGGCCGTTTAATATTGCCCGCATGTAACACTAATCCTGCTGTTTTGTTTCTATCTGCAACATCTCTCCAGGGTGGAGGAGGCGGGGGGGGGGATGGGGTATTAAATAGAAAATGCCAAATTCTTGTTGTTTCCTTTCACAGCGGAAGCAACAGACCAAAAATCTTTCTAGTAAATAATCAAACACCAGATATGCATTTTACATTACTATAGATTGGTTGATTGATTGATTGATTGATTGATTGATTGATTGATTGATAGCTAGATCCAATCTATAATATATGGTACTTTACTCTCCTAGTTCATTATTTATTCACAAAAAAACTTAACCATTTGGCCCTATTCATTACAAATGTTGTGGATGTGAATCGACTCGATCAGATATCTCTTGTATATCTCAAATTTGACATTAAAAGTTCATATTTGACTCATTAAAGGGAAGTTTTTTTGTTGTTTTTTAATAAAAAATACTGCAAACTTTCCAATTAAATTGATAAATATAATATTGTTACTATCTGGAGGGGAAGAGGAGACTTCCCTCACCAGGTCATTACTATGAAAATCATTTTCGTTCCTCCTCTGAGGACCTGCTTCAGTAGAGGTGTGTGTTTTTTGGGTTGGAGTTGAGAAGACATGTGTTGTATTGCAGCTTTCAGCCTGTGTATGAAACAATCCCATCCAAACCAGGCTGGAACGCTTTTCCTGCAAATGTCCTTACATTGATTTTGTTTTCCCACTTCTTCACTCTCTGCTCATAAATGTGTGAGAGCTGACTAGATGCAGATAAAGATGTACCGTATTTTTTTTATCTGTAAAAACAGCCACCATGGCCACCAAGTGCTGTTATGATTTTTTAGTTTTCATCAATTTGCTTTTCAATAACTAATATCAATCTTTTGTTTGGACAACCTTGTGTAGAATGTGAGGCTGGACTGAGTTATCTCTCTGCACAAAATACTCACAAATGCACTCTAGCCCGGTGAGCCCAGCCATTTAGTTTCCACAAGTAGCTAAATGCCAAGGTTACCACATTGATGCACAATTGATTTCTGAACACTCTGCCTCTGGGTCCGGTGTCAGAGCAGCACAGCATGCTAAAGGCTAACAGCCGGCTGCATAGACAGGTCATCAGCTTGACCCTGAAGGCTTTCATGTAGGGCTGCCATAGGGGCTAAATTATACCTTAACACATGGGACGACATTCTTTAAAATGTCTTTACGATGTTCTTACGTCGCGTTTAATCACTCACTCTACTTAATCCTAGATTCATTTCTGCAAATGAATGATATCAATTCAAACCTTGATTATTTTTTTTGACACCGTAGACTGAATTAGTCTCAAAAAGAGGAAGCAGTGCGTAATGGGAGGTGAGGGTAAGGTACCAAATCTGTACTGGGAACCTTACTTAACCTAGTTATAGCCCCGAAAGTCGATGATTTTATAGAATCTTCATCGTCGCATCCGTTGGAGATAGTTCGTGTTAACGAGATAACTCAAAACCTGCAGTATGTCATGAATCATTTCCTCATTTTATCCCCATATAGAGCTCAGTGCCTGGAAGAACTGGAGTGATTTTGGTAAATCTCAGTGGAGTGTTTTTTACACTAGGGGGAGCTTTATCTCCAAAAGTCCGAGGGTGCTTAGTGGATAGAGCCTCTGTCTCCCAATCAGAAGATAGGAAGGTAGTCAACATGTCGTAGGGTCCTTGAGCAAGAGACTGAACCCAATATGCTCTCCGGGTGTTTGGATCAGGATTGGGTCATTTCACTATACAGTATGTGATTATTAATGGATAAATGATAAAGCTTCTTCGGGCTATAATCTCAATCATTGGTCCGATTTAAAACAAATTGGATGCATATGTATCGACTCTAGATGATCTGTCTTGAATGTTTCATATTAAACTCTAACAGTTTAGAAAAACACTGTTTTTCAGACATAACTTGACATTTATTTTGAGGAGTTCAATCACGGGGAATTGCTTGTACAATGCAGGGGAACGTGGTATTTTCGGGGATATACCCCTGTTGTCGGGGACGACAGCATGGATCTAGTTTGTAGTGTGAAAAAGAAAAATAGGAAAAGTGTTGTCAATAGGTTGCCATAACTTTCAGGTTCATACAAGCATCATCAGTCGAATCATCGACCCAGATCACTCACCACATGCTTCATTATTTCAAGATTTTGTTGTCTTTCCTTTTATTTATCCTTAAACTCCATCATTCATTTTCATTTTCTTTTTTTTGTTATTTTTTTTCTTTCATAGGTTCTCCAATGCCCTCCCCTTCCTGTTCATCATCTTTCATTGACCAATCACATCCACAGTCAGCCCAGCCACATGACAACACGTCGTTAGCCGACGTGGCTGAGCCCGACGCAGAGGAGGTGGAGGAGGAGGAGCAGGAGGAGGAGCAGGAGGAGGTGGAAGAAGAGGAAGTGGATTATGCAGCCCGATTGTACTTACCTGTAACACATGGTAAAAACACAGAATCTGATTCCTCACAGCTTTGCAACCCCCCCCCCCCCCCCCCCCCCCCCCCCCCCCCCTAAAAAAGAAAAGAATCGCTTGGAAAGACTTAATTTTAGGAATGTGCTCTGGGTTTTTTCTCGGCCATGAAGACGTGATTGAGATGTTCGCCATCAAGAGTGGTCACATGATCTCAATATCTCAATATTCAGGTATCTGCTCGTATTTCCAGCTCAAAAGATGACAGGGGGTCCCGCAGTGAGTCGTCGGTAATTGATTTGTTACAGAGCAGATATAACCGAGTACATATGTCCGCCGGATTCATCCCAACTTCCATTCCACTCTCACTGTGGCTGAGTTCCTCTCTGTTTTAAATTTCCCCCCACCGCCACATGAGCCGTCAGCGTTTTTCATATTGATAGCTCACGGCGAACGTTGAGATCACTCGTGACACTTAAAGCATGGAGGCTTGAACTTCGGATGACTCGTGTTCTGCTGCCAGTGGTCGTCCTCCACAGATCGGCCAGCTGCGGGGGGAGTCGGACCGTGTTCTCCATCTCTGTCACAGCTTTCCTCGGCCTCTTTTATTGCCTGCTTGCTTTCCAGCCTCTCCTTCCTTTCAAGTCTGCGTCTGCGTCTTATCAAACAAGCCCTGGAACTATTATTAATCTGGGAGATCTAACCGACAGATATTAACGCAAAAAGGTCTGATTTTGATTTAGGGGGTCCAAGAGGAGGTCAGGACACCGGATTTAAAAAGAGGAAGGGATGCATCTATTGATTGATTCTCGTTTGTTTATTCAACACAACTTGCAGAGAAAGCGGCGCCGTACAAAACATGATGAAAGCACGGTCGAATTAGAAGCTGTCGTTTTGGGAGCAGGAGCTGTTATCGGGAGTTCATTACATTATATCACATTAAATCATTGTTAGCGCTCCCTGACATTATTGACTTCATTTGAATCAGATGTTAATTTCCAGTTTGTTGGATCAAGTCTTCATATGTTTAGATGTGCATGAATAAAATGAAGCCTGTCTCTTAGAGGTTCAACTTCAGCCAAAACATTATAATCATCTACGTTTTCGGTGCCCATGGACAGAATGTAATGGAATTTACAGGATAATCAGGGCTTCTAAAGTTGAACCTCTCATAATTGGTTTCTTCTATACTTATTTTACCTTTAAGCCTTTGATTTCCAACTCAACTGTTTGGTTGAGCCTATTTTGAGTCACTATCTCTGATTGAAAAAGTGTGCCACTTGACTGAACATGTTTATAAAACCCACTGCAGCGTATTTGCTAAAGAATAAGGGGTGAAGGATAGAACCCTGGGGTACACCACAGGTCAAAGTGGCCACTGAGAAAGAGGCATTAATTAACTGTCTATTGAGAAAGCTCTATTGGATAATAAGTAAGATAGATTTTGTTTTTGGCATATCAATTTTGTTTTGAGTGGACTCACAAAACACAATTATGTAACTTTATCCAACCAAAAAAGTCCAAAAAGGTCGAGGGGTGCCTCACAAAAATGGTTGAGCTAATCGTAAATCGTAATAAAATTGATTATCATGAAATATTTACTTTATAAGTCTGATTTTTTTTTTACAGTTTAAAATGCTTGACCAAACAGTTTGTCATTTCAGGAGATAATGGAGAAATGTATAAATCCCCCAAAGAAATAAGAAGTTTGTTTTGTTTTCTTGATCAGGACATTAAAAGGTTTTAAACACATTTGAACTTAAACAGAAACCATCATTAGCATACATTGATATTGTCAAGTTGAGGGGTTACCAGTCACCCCATTTCTGAACTGATTTGATTGAATATCCAGTGAATTATGGGTGATGTGAGGAAAAATGGATCATTCACAAAAGCCATGCGCTCATTTTTACCCCTCATAGAAATGCAGAATGACGTTGTGCTCAGCATTTTCACCAGGCCTGGTGTTTTTGAAACGCCCATGTTTAGTCAGACTTCCTATGACCGGTTGCCGTATGCTAATCTTGATTCTCGCCTACGAGGTTAGGATGACATGAGCGGCTCTTGTAGGAGAACTTCAAACGTATAGCCTACGCCTCATCATCAGTCTATAGTGATCGAAGGTACCGTGTGCAGTGTATGAACAGAAAACCATGAATGTGTACAGTGTTGGTGCTGATTGTGAATATTGCTTGTGTGTGTGTGTGTGTGTGTGTGTGTGTGTGTGTGTGTGTGTGTGTGTGTGTGTGTGTGTGTGTGTGTGTGTGTGTGTGTGTGTGTGTGTGTGTGTGTGTGTGAGTGAGAGAGAAAGAGCGAGAGTAAGAGATCTGAGAGATAACCGCTTCAAGAAATGACATCTTTGTGATTGCTGGCGCTGTTGGAGCGGTAAAAAATGACTCCTGCTCTTGGGGGGTAAGGGGGGAGGTGGAGGTGGGGTGGGATATTGGAATATTGGCGTGTATGAAGGGTTGGCAAACGAGCGTTTCTTTCGTCAACTGTTCCAGAAAACAAATGAAATTCTTGTCAGTCAATATTTCACTGATATATTTTTTTCTTGAGAATGTTTACAATACCTCCGACATTAAGAATGAAGGGAGGATATATATTCACATATATATATATATATATATATTCAGCCTATCTTTCTGTCCTTCTCTTTTCTTGTCCATATATCTGATTAACGTTGCACGGTAGCCTCCCCAGACTTATTAAACTTGATAAAGCGTCGTCCCGTTTGATATTTTAAAGTTTCTATTAATTCTACTCCTGGTTGTCTCCAGGGAAAAGTGATTTTTAAGGTCATCCTGAAGGGTGGTTACCTTGTCTGGAAGAACGTATGTCAGGAGATGCATTCCAGCTTTTCCAAATGTCACATATAAGTTAACTGTGATAAATGGCTATGCAGTCTAATGTTTAAATTGTTTTAAAAATCTCATTTTTTGGGGGGGGGGTTCCTCATGTAGAGAGGATTTTAAGGTGACTCTGAAGGTTGCCCATCCCTACTATTGTTCACACGATCAACCATAACATTAAAACTATCTGCCTAATATTGTTTAGGTCCCCCATTTTATCGGCAAAAATATGATGCACTGTGTTCTGACTCCTTTCTTTCATGACCAACATTTTTCAAACGTTTCAGCAAGTCGTGTAATAGAAGGTTGATTGACTAGCTAGCATTCACTTATTCACACACATTCATATCGTGTCTCGGAGGCTACCTAGGCACAACCATCTGGAACAAACTTTGGTTCTATTTGGATATGAAGCCGTCCTTTTCTAGCGTTTTATCCCACCTTAGACCGTTTTGGTTGCTGTCCTGAAGTTCTAGAGCTGATCTGAAACTAGTTGTCTAGCCATCACAGTGTAGCCCTTGTCAAAGTCACTCAGATAGTTATGCTGGGCTGGTTTTCTTGGTTCCAAAGCGTCATTTGAGGACAGAATGTCCACGTACTGCCTACTATGTCCCATCCACTGACAGGTGCCATGGGAATGATATATTTAATATTTTTTCTGACTTCATCTGTCAGTGTTTTTAATGTTACGGCTCACCGTTGTGAATCCAAACCATATGCGCCATAAAAGACTTTGCTGAAATTTAACAACTGTTTGCTAGACATGCATCTCAATAGCGGTTTTCTCGTCTAACGTCTCTTGGATGCGCTTTACAACACAAGTAAAAATTCACTCACACACACATCCGTAAACACTGAGTGCACAGCCTCCCATCCAAATGTCCTTGTGATATTTCTGGGTCCGTTAGATGTTCACTCACACTGCAAAAAAACTCAAAATCTTACTAAGAGAATTTGTACAATTCTAGTCAAAATACTTAATAAACTTGATTTAAGACATAATCACTGAACAAGTAACCTTTCAATGATATATAAGGAACTTGTTTAAAGGCATTTTAACATCTTGTAATTTTGAAAACATCTCAAAAGCTCAAATGTAGTATTTCCAGCTGATTAAAAGAGAAATTTCATCATAAAATGCATGAATAATACTCTCTAATCTCATTTCAAAGTCATAATGCTGGACAATGTAGAAACAGTGTCACTGCTGAATAGATAGACAAATTCGAAATACCACAGCTAGGAAATTAATGAGGTGTTCAAGGAAATATGCTTTTAAAAATAAAGAAAGAATATACAAAATGCGCATATTTCTATAAAAAGAAAACAAGAAAAGTGTAAAAAAATGGGGGGAAACCCATTTTTTCCGTATTATTTGCTGATTTTGAGAAAAAAATGTCCTAATATAGGTCAAACATAGTTAAAACTGACCTGCTTAAAATCCAAATCTCACGTCTTATTTGAAGCAAAATTTACAAGCCAATTTTCACTCCTTGTATTGGCATATACTTTTTACTTATATAAATTTTAAACACCTTGTATGCATTTGGTTGTTACTTATTTTTGAAGGGGAATTTTTCCAGTGCATCAAAAGCAATTTATGCTCAGTGCTGAACTGCTCGTCCTCTTGTGCAACCGCCTCCATTAACAAGTCCGACTGCATTCATCATGGAGGTGGACAGGATTTCAAAGTTGTCAATACAGGCTTAAAATTCCATTTACACCTCTTCGCTCTGACAGCCTTCATGTGTTTGAACCCTTCTCTGCACACGTTTGCCTGCAGTGATCGTAGCTGGATTGGTTCGGACGGACAAATGTTCAGCCGGCGTATCAGGTTGACGTAAAGTGGCTCAAGAAGGAAACCGAGTTGAGCTGTAGAAATAAAGAAGTTCAGGAGAGACCTTGTGGAAAGACTAGAGCACATACTGAAAGTATTGTGTCATAGCTCGCTTGAATCTTTGGCTCTATCACTATTTGGGTTTGAGATTGGAGTGTAAAGAAGACGACTGTAATTCCGATATATTTCACAAGTTAAATCAATCTACCATGTGTTGGTCAACATTTTTGCTTCACGTCATATCCATCCCGTGCACGGATTTCATCTTTTCCATTTTAAATTCGCTGCCAAAGTAACTATAGATGAGTTCATATGTCAGATAATAATTTTCATTCTCGCACACCAAGGCTGAAAGCTGCCATTTCTGAGCACGGCCCATCCCTAAGTGCTTATTTGACTAGAATTTGGCATGTTGAGGTTGGAATCAGGCCCGTTCTCGGTGGCTCTCCACATGTTAAATGTTAGATGTTTGAACTGTAAGGGCCACAGGGGCTGAGTTTAGTTCACATCAGAGCCCTGATCTGTTTTCCTGTGGAAGTTGACAAGCACCAGATGCCGAGTCATGTAGGCTGGCCCGTGACCCGACATCAGAGTTTGTATAGTGGGGATTGTGATCTGTTAAAGAGGGCAACTAAGAAAACCACAGTTACATGAGGAGAGGGAGCATGAAAGGAAAGACGTAAAGAAGACAGGTTGTGGAGATTGGGAAGGAAGGAGGGTGAGAAAATTAAGACAACAGCATGGAGGAAACAGACAGAGAGGTCTCCTCATATTTACACCACCATCCAAACATCATCAGGCTCTGAAATAGATTCTTAAAGCGACTAAAAGATTATGTTTGAGGGAAATGTGTGTGGTCCCGCATTCCCTGAAGTAGCCTCCCAGTCTGACATAAGCCACCAATGGTCAACCAAAACCTGCGTTTAATCACTTTACCTCGAGATGTTTGGTCTGATATTACCTTGTTATGAAAGAGAAAGAGGAAAGTTAGTGTTTTGCAAGGCTGAGTCATGGTTATTACATGTTATTACACATTGCAACATTAAACCTATCATTTGTTCCTTCAAACAAACGGCCACATTTCGGATGAAGTTAACATTACAATGCTGTAATAATCTGTACGCTAACTGCCACCGCCATAATAATGATCCTATGAATTACAAACTCCATGTCAAGTGGTTTTGGTTTTGGTCGTAAAGCAAAAAAACAAAAACAGGCGTCTTTGTCAGTATCCTCATCCAAAGAATCCAAAAACAGTAACTATTTGGGTGCGTTTGAAGTACAACAATGTTAGTGATAATAGGACTGTCATTATCATCATAGATGCTCGGCTCATTGATGTCGATACGCCTTTCTGGTCCTGACTGAGTGAGCTTGTTGAACATAATTATAATTGCAATCATTGCTTGATGGATTTGAGTGGAACTGGATGATGTGGGATCGCATTCCCACCATTCCAGAGAGATAACAATCAATTATTCATTCATTCATTTTCTTCCACTTACCCGGGGTCGGGCTGCGGTGGCGGCAGGCCAAGCTGGGTACTCCAGACGTCCCACTACCTTGGACTCCAGCTCATCCTGGGGGGGGTCCCAAAGGCTTTAAAGGCCATATGAGATACATAATGGCTTCAAAGCATTATGGGTCTAGGAGTCTGAGTCCTCCCAGTTCTATGTGCCTTAAGAATCTCCAAAGGTTTGATGCATCCTAACGCCTAACCCGCCTCAACCGGCTCCTTTTGACCTGAAGGGCTGCCAGACCTGCTCACCTCATCTCTGATGAAGTTAGCTCATTTCGGCTGCTTGTATCCTTCACCTCATTGTTCTCGTCACGACCCAGAGCTCATGAGCGTAGGTGAGGGTTGGACTGTAGGTCTTTTGGTAAAACACCTTCAGGCTTAGCTCTCTTAACCATGGTGGACCGATGCATCAGACCCCCTGTCCATCTCTTGGTCGGTTTCCCATCGCTGATGAACAAGACCCAGTTACTTCAAATCCTTTGCTTTGAGGCCAACAACCTGAGAAACATGGCCTCAGAATTGAAAGCTGCTCCCTATTCTCTTCCAACCCAGTAGCAGCAGTCCAACCAAAATGGTGTTGTGATTCACCAACGCGAACAGTCGATTTTTATCCTTTTAGATTCAAAAGGCGCCAAAAGCCCTCCATCACGGAGCCTTAAGATGCTTCCGAGACGCCAAAGCTATCAGCTCAGAGCGGAAACGGCAACAAAAAAAAAGAAAAAGAAAAAAAAAGACACGTTTCTATGCAAACAGCAGGACGACGCCAAGACTTATTGACAACGTCTATACTAAAAGCAAACGAGAGGTTAGGCCATGAGGGAGAGAAAAACGAATAACACTTAAGGCTTTTTACTTTTACTCTAAGTAGGCAATTCTCCTCAACACCAGAACCAATCAATGATCCACTGAAATGGGAGGGAGGGAGATTTTTTTTTTACTCCCCTCACTACCAGATCTAATCAGTGATGGCGAGAGGAGAGGAGTGGAGAGGAGGGGAGGGGAGAGGAGAGGAGAGGTAGGAGAGGAGAGGTAGGAGAGGAGAGGAGAGTTAATCATTTATCAGTCTAATGAACCTCGGGCTTGTGACTGGGATTTAGCTTCAAACACATCCACATGTCCAAAGACCACAAAGACACAGCTCATGTCTGTGGCTCATTACAGAATGGAGTCACTTAAGTAAATCAAAATGTTGTAGCAGACTCCGTCCTGAGAGACGTGGAGACAGAGAGAGAAAACAGAGGAAGAGGAGGACCCCAGACAAAATGGTTTGAGGATACAAGAGTGTCTCAAACATTTATTTATCGTTCCTAAAAAAAAGTGAAATTGTGGTTTTCTTTTGCTTGATTTCCATCATCAGGTTGTCCATATCAAAATTATTATTATTATTATTATTATTATTATTATTATTATTATTATTATTATTGTTTTTTTCCAACTTTCCAAAGTAACACAAATAAATGACAAGAGATGCGACTAAGAGAAGTTAAAGCTAAGAGACTAGTTAAGGTTAGGGAAAGATTGTGGTCTAAATGGAATAATTAGGTTGGATTATACTCTTTTTTTTTTAAGTCACATTCAGGAGATTCTGTGCCGAGGAATCCACTGCAACTTTTCAAATCATTGTTTGAGTAACGCCGCGACATGCTCTCTAGTTCCATGAGGCTTTTCTGCACAAAGATCGTGCAGCATGCAGCAGACATTCTGACAGCACAGGACTGGTGGCCATTACTCGATGCTCGATCCGCTCCTCCGCTCTGAGGGTCAGGCGGTCCCAGACATCAGGCCGTATCCACAACACAGATGTCCGACCCTGTGCCAGGAGGAACAACAGACCCTATTTTAGCCCTTCTTGGCATTTACTCGGAGTGGCAGGTGGCACAATAGAACTCCAGTCCGGCCTTGAAAAGGCTGCGTGAAAGGCGCTACAGTATAATCAACCTGGACTCCGTTCAGAACTGCAGGATTAAAGTCCGTCCTGAGTGATCTGATCACTCGTCAGAGGGTGTGCGGGCCACGTATGACAGCGTGAATGTCAATGTGTCGGGCCAACGTCTCCTCCACTCGTGTTCTGTGAAACAACAACGAGCCACAGCAGACTGCAGGGTTTTACAGACGGTCTGACTCCCATTTGGTTAACTGTAGAAAAGATTACGTCTCTTACATCATCAGCAGATGTTAGTGGACACATCGTCTGTTTCAACTCATGTTAAGACTCACTCTTCAACGCTTTACTCTGAATAACAATCAGAATCATTCTCCCGCTGTATTACTACCATATTCTTTTTACAGTGCTACTCCATATATAATATTATTATTATTAATATTATGTACATTATGAATGAAAATTCTGCACCTATCAACCACAACATTAAAACCCACTGCATAATCCCTTCTTTGCCACCAATACAGCTCTAGAATGTGTTTAAGTTCTGACCCCCCTCTATCAGAACCAGCATTTTACCTTTTTTCAGTTAATTGTGCAACATTAGTTAGTTAGTCCTGTTTGGTAAACCCAGGTTAGCCGCTACCTGTTCACATTAAGACTGACTTTATAAAAGACGGTTCATAATTAGGTTATAAATTACATTCAAGTCGGCAGTACAAGTAAGTGTGCTCACTATTTGGCAAGCATCACGTCTCTAATACCCTTCATATCTAATGAGTAATAGCAGATTATTAATGTTTTTTTTAAGTGTTCAAGACTTAATTAGCAAACTACGTACAAGCCATTAACAAATCCTTAATGAGAGGAGTGTCGTATTGTAAAGTGGTACCGATTAGCCTTCTTTACCCATGAGCATTAATGAGGGTTTGGCAGCCTGTCATCCTGTCGCCTCACGTTTGACCATTGTTCCTGCTTCCATCACGTCAGCGCCCTAATATATCCACTGACGGGTTCCATGGCACCAAGATAATAAATGACATTTTATTTGTTTAATTTATAGTATTAAAATAACATTCACTTCATCTGTCATTGGTTAGTCACATGCTCGGACACCAAATAATTGAAGCAGCATCTTGTGTGTGTGTGTGAGGCGTGGAGAAAGAAAGTACCCAGAACGCCAATAAATCACTTTCGATGTTGTGCATTGTTGACTTAGGAGGGATATTAGAAAAACATTATGAAACCCTGTTTATGACAAATTAGAAATGATTTGGGCCTTCTTGTGAATTCAGATGAAGTTCTGTCCAGATAAAGGCAGCCTATCAGGTCACTGTCTCCGACAGCCCATCAATATGACGGTATAATAGCAAGAAACAAGCTCCGCCCACCGAAGGTTTTCATATCAGGCTCTGTTTCATAATATGTAATATTTTGATAGTGTGTTTGTTGGTATGTGGAGCATGTGTATGATGTGTGTATGATGACAAGCCACATCATTATAACTATGGGCAGGTTAAGTCAGAATAACATTTATTATCTCGTTATAATCGTACCTGTCTGTGGGGGCGACATATAAGACAGCAGGAGAACATTTTGTCATCACATTAATGTGATTGAAGCAGGAAAAACAGAGCGGAGATGTTCAGAGCGTACAGAGATGAGAACTATGTGGGAGAAAACGACTCAAATCGAGCTAGCGATGTTGTTATTGTGTCTGTATGTTGATCAGAGCAAACACAGAAATGCACTTATTGAGCAGATAATAGAGTTTTTGTTTGCTTATGAATATATTTATTCAAAATAGAATTGAAATGCTTGTAAAAAATATCTGTGCAAGGAAAAGACACAATTCGAGGTCAGGCATGAGGCACACATACGGTATAAAGTGAGTTAAAATGAACTTTATTATTTTTCATTTTGTATTTTATGACAGTCTATTACACAAAGCTTATTGATGGAAGGTTAGTCCGTATTATCCAATACTACAAAAGAGCTACTGTTTTTTTGTTTGTTTGTTTGTTTGCTTTGTAAGTTAAGATTCCAATTATTCTTTATTATTATTCTTTATTATTATTCTTTCTGGGGTCTGCAAACTTTACACGATGGCAATACAAAATTATCTTTGACACTGATCACAGTTCAGTAACACATCGATGAATAAATATCAAATTTAAAGAGCATAAATTCAAGAATTATAAATCCATGCATTATGTTCTTACTGTAAAATATTTATTTATAATTTTACCCAGAATTGCCATTTTATACTTTCACACCAAGCAATCATTATGAATGACTGAAATTTATTCTCAAATGGTTCCCTTTAAGCAATAAAAAAGAAAAAAAAAAACTATATAGCTCAGATCTATACTGTTCTGATGGATCGGTGTCAGACACCCAGTTACATCATAGAGGTGTTCTGGTGGCAAAAAAATCAGACACGGGGTTCTAATGTTACGGCTGATTGGTGTATGTATTATGAAGAACACACATGACATCAGAGAGCTGGGTGGTCCTAAAGAATATTAGGCAGTATATATATATATATATATATATATATATATATATATATATATATATATATATATATATTGTGGTCATGATTAGAACCCTTCACCCATTTGCCGGTCCACAAGAATCCTACCAGAGGTCATGGTGAGATGGTCAGCAATGCAAAACAGGTTTGGAGACCGCTGATATACGGAATGGGAGATACGATCGCGCATGATTGCTACAGACGTATGCGAGAAATGCATGAAGATGGCGGGTGTGAACCGTCTAGTAGTGATTGATGACCCAATAATATTAATAATGAATAAAAGCGGGCTCTCTGTCTGGTTGCGTAATCAATCAATATCCTGCATCGGTGTTAGTTTCCTCG
Organism: Lophius americanus; assembly: GCA_037951165.1. Classification (NCBI taxonomy): domain Eukaryota; kingdom Metazoa; phylum Chordata; class Actinopteri; order Lophiiformes; family Lophiidae; genus Lophius; species Lophius americanus. The sequence continues at coordinate 1,809,202 of JBBDHG010000082.1, read as the reverse complement.
TGACTGCGAGATGTTACCTGTCAGAAGAAAAATAACCGCCGCATAATTGAAGACACACCAGATGTAGAGAGGACACGGTCCCAAGGGGAACAATCATTTTGATTTTTATGGGTCGCCCTCTTGGTGAGCGTCTGTTTGTACCTGCCTGCTCGTAAACAACGGCTTTATTGTCAGCGTACAGTACTCCCCTCAAACGGGCCTGGCACTTTTAGTGCGACTATTATTGAGATTCACTAGGATATTATTTAGTTTTTCTGGCAGTAGCTTCCATCGGACGCTGAACTCAATAAAAGTGGTGGAGAATGTTTGGAAAGCAAAAAAAAGAAAAAAATTGTGAGGAATGGGGTATCGTGAGGAAAAATGGAAACAGAGACGAGAAGATTGTTTGGAGTAAAAAAAAAAAATCCGGCTGACAGAGAGGAGAGACAGGATAGAAAATAAAATGAAGAAGACTCCGGGGTTTAGTGGAACGCAGTCGTCCATATTAATGACTCGGCCCGAATGAAAGAGTGAGAGGACAGATAGAGAGAAGAGCGAGGGCACTGAGAGCTAACTTGGCAGGAGGGAATGAATTAGAGAATGACGGCGAGGGAGAGGGAGAAGAAAGGGAGGGTGGATGAGGGGTGACGGCGCTGGCGAGAGAGACGTCTGGAGGACTCGTGAGAGGTTCTGAGAAGGATTGAGATGTTTAAGGCAGGACGCGAAAGTCAGAGAGGGGGTCAAGTGAGGAGGATGGCACCACATGAGCAAATCTGCAAATTTAGCGCAGCGCGGTAGGGAGGTCAGAACCACTCACAGCAAGGAAGTTCTGGGTTCAAGCTCCACCTGCTGACCTGAGACCTTTGTGAGTGGAGCCTGCATCTGTTGGAAATGGATGGATAGAAAGTATAGCGCCTAAGGACCCCTTATATCACGTGTATGTCTTTCTCAGTGAGTAGATCTGACCCGGATGTGTTGGATCTGGGCTCAACGGGTCTCATTTATTCCGTTGCTCATCTCCTCGCCAAAGGTAGACCGGAGATTGACAGACCGGAGGATGGGCTAATTGATGTTCAAAGACATAATCCTTATTTTTTCCACTTCTCCGTGTCTGCTTTTCGCCGGTTCATTGAGCAAAGTTATTGTTCTCCCGAGAAGCAGAGAGAGAGAGGATACTCAATCGACGCGTTTGTCAGACGATCGTTGAGGGGAAAGAACGAGGAGCAGGCGTGCAGCTGTAAATAAATCACCGCAGTGTGAGGACAACACTTTGGTGGACGGCTTCAGCTGTTATTGGTCCAGCTGTCTTCCGAAGGATTCCCTGTCACGTTGCTTCGCTGGAGATACTCTTGAGTTTCATTCCAAAGAGGGCAAAAGATTAATTACCTACGAACTCGGATGTTTGCTACTTTTCAAAGTCACTATGGGAAACAGCCTGTGTTGGAATTTTATCTCAGTTTTAAGGGAAAAAAACGTCCGGAATTCACCACAACCTCTTTGTCACTTCAGAGCGGTTCTTAAATACAGATACGTGTTTCCCTGGGGGTGCTTTGGGGTACTGCAGGGGCTAGTTCTTCATTTATTTATCTAACGTTAGACACATACAATACTACTTTCTGAAATGTATTCTCTGCATTTGACCCCTCCCCAAGGAGCGGTGGGCTCCAACCCTAGTTTCCTTCATGTAGGACAAACCAGTGTATCTACTGAGCTAAAGCTGCTG
>JBBDHG010000082.1:1595000-1805000 GCA_037951165.1 Lophius americanus | reverse complement strand
AAAAAAAAAACAACAACCCTGATTTTCTGAGAAGTTGACTTTTATGGCTCTCTCAGCAGAGCTGTGCTATTAAATCACTTTGATATTCTTAATTACAATACTAAAAGGCAAAAATAAAGTAGTTAAAATGACCTCAACCTTTAACATTGACAGCAATAACACAGGCGGACAAATTCATGTAGCTGTAATATCAATTACCTTTAATTAACTTTATTCATTTTACGTCACAAAGTACTTTTACTGTGATACTTTAAGTAGCTTTTTGCTGACAATACTCTCACAATGTCACTTAAGTACAGTTTTGAATGCATTACTGTTACTTCCAGGGGCGTATATTTTAACTGTGTTGTATTAAAACATGTCAGAAACATGAGCAGAATGCAGAATGTGCCATGGTAAGAACAAAGCCCGTCACAGCAGCAGACAGAGGTGACAGTTGAGATATTTCTGATGCTGCAGAATTCTGAAGTCCATCCATGTGAGAACTTTCTGCATCTGTTTTACTCCCAAATCATCCGGAGTACAACACTGAGAGGCATGGTCATAATCTTTTGGTCACTTTAAAACCAACCCCATTCCAATGGAGCTATCGCGGCTTCGGCGCGTCTCTGCCAGCACTGGTTCCCTTTATGCCTCATGCGAGGTGGCGTTCAGCAGAGAGAGGCTTCCTCTCCACCCACAGACGGCGGCTCGCCTCGCCTCGCCTCGCCTCGCCTCGCTCCCCGCCTCTTCGCTGGGAGTCAGGAGGTGAAATGAGTTTTCACGCTTCAAGAGCCGCTAGTCCTAACTCCTCCACTGACCTCGTTCAAACTATGCCAACCAGCGACTTTAGCCAGGATCTGTTCGCTTTTATTTTTACATGCCCTCGCCAAAGGGTGCATATAGGGTTAACCCCGTCCGTCTGTCAGTCAGATGAACCGTCTCCTCAAAAACCAGCGGGCAGAATTCCGTCACATTCCACATTTTGCTCTGACAGGTGCGAATAGTTGTGCGTCTCGGATGCAGCTTCTTCAATTTTCATATTTTTGCCGTTTACGACACATTTGTGACACATTGTGATTCATCCGCATCGGCACAAAGTGAGTTTTTTTCTGGCGGCGGTGCAGGTCACTGGACCCAAACTCTCTCTCTCCCTCATATCTCACCAGCGTGGTGCGTTCATGCCAAGGTAATTTTGTCGCGTACTGTCATCGTTTTCAAACGTTCTCATTCCATTCCATTATATCCAGACAGATTGTCCCTTTTCAGGCTGTGTACTGTACAGAGAAATACATTCCTCGTGTGGTGGAGGAACGGTTAGGACCTTCACCCCGAGAGAGCACAATCGACAATCCGCTCGCCATGTTTGGAGGGCGAAACAATGGCGAGGGATGCAGGGAACGTATGGAGGGATTTTTCTATAGAACTGCACCAAATAGAGACTCAATTAACCTTCCTTCAACAGAACAATCGGGGACAAGATGTCGTATTTCAGTATCACTGCTGTGATTACAACCCGGGGCGAGGAAACACCGGACCGACCCGAGACACTGAGTGAACCACTGATGTGAGACATGACAGAACGCATTCACATGGGCACTAGAACTCATCTCATTGACTTTGATTGACAGCGTGATGGTAAACATGACATGAGACCCTCCTCCTATCATCCACACAGGAGGTGATTGCAGGCTGACAGACGTTTAATAGAAGCAGGTAGAATGGCTTCACTGTATGATAATGAGTTCAGCCCAGAAGCTCTTATCAGCCGACCACTTCCTGTCAAACACGTCTGCGATCACGTCATGGCTTCTTGCTGGCTCACGTTGCCTCCTGTTCTGGTCTCGTCACTCACATCCCTCCGGTTTCAGGCTTCCTGAGCCCCCGCTCCTCTCCTCGGCTGCCTGATAGTTCCCACCTGTGTCGAGTCGCGTCAGTCGGTCCGGTATTCAGTTCCTTCTGTTACTCCGTCTGTTCATTTGTTGTGACCTTTCATAGTATTTCCAAACTCAGTTCTTGCCAGTTTGGGTCTGTTAGATCTGCTTTTTCTGCTAGTGAAAAGATTTTTCTACCATCACCTGTGCTCCTGAGTCGAGCTGGGTCCAAATTGTGTGTGTCCAATTAAACTAGTACTTTTTATCATCATGATCAATTTTGCTGAATAATTGTTTTGTTTTGGCTCAAGCAGTAGTTCACAAAAATTTGTTTTCCTGGGGACCGACATTTTTTAATAACAAACCACCACTAGCAAGATCGCAATAAACTTGTGACAATTTGTGCAGAAATGAACATTCCTGACCATTTTTTTTCCTGAAGTTTGCGTCATCTTATTATCTTGAATAGTCAAAGTAAACATTTCAAAGTCAATGCCTATACATTTAAATCACAACCACTCACAACTTAATAAAAATGTATACCGTACATAATGTTAAATATACTATAGATATGACCAAATAAGGGCATTTATTTGGGTTGTGTCATATAATAGCGTTTATCTGAATACGAACATTTCATATAGGCTGCTTTATAAGTGAGAGAATGCACGAGTCGTTTACTGAGGAGTAAACAGCCCCTCCTACAAAGACACATCTTCACTTGGTAATCAGGCACACATCAGTGAGACATTTAATTCACATTTAACTACCTGAAAACCAGACAAATTAACTGCCTTTATAACGACGCAAACAGGCACTCATCAGCAAAACAATTACACGTTTTAACTTCTTTTTATTCGACAAATTAAGTGATTTTTAATTAACAGACTAGTGTTTCCCACCCATCGATAAATCTAGCAAAATATTACGAACGCTGCTTTTTCATGTTCGATCCAATGTTGTAATAAACCGAACAATATTCAGTTGAAATTCTGCCCCATCAACAAGTAGGCTATAATGAAGTTTTATGCTAATCACTTTATTATCAGCCCTTCTTCTGATGTTATGGAAAGAATCCGTGTCATCTGATTAGGCCCATTATATGCGCTACCTGGCTGAGGTGATAGCTTGGCCAGAACTTCAGTATTGTGATCCGGTTTAGCCTTCAGCCGAACCCAACGAGCCTGTGAGCCAGCCACCACCTGCTCGGTCTCCAGTGTAGCTCCACGCGCGGCGGCGCCAGAAAGGTGGTCCCTCATGTGGCTGAAAGCTGTTCTAGGTTCAAATGTTTTTACGCATTCTCCTACGTGGGTTCTCTTCTGGTTTTCCTGCCACAATCCAGAAAGATGTCATTTAGGCGGACTGGTGACACGAGATTGCCCCCCAGGTGTGATTGCGAGCGTGAATGGTTTCGACCCTGTGATCATCTGTAGGCCTGTCTCTCGCCGCCTTGGTTAGGCTCCAGCTTTAAGGGTTAGGTTTAATAGTTATGTTTATGGGCACAGACACACACACACACACACACTTGCGCATGCACACACAGATACACACATACATACACACATTCAAAAGCATACACGCAGACACACACAAACACACATACATACACCCACATACACATCCATCTCTCTCCCTCTCTCTCCCTCTCTCTCTCTCTCTCTCTCGCTCTGTCTCGGCACCATTCTGTGCAATGTTGTCTGTTCACCTTCACAATTGTTGTCGCTTCTGAAACTTTTAATTGACTTCCTGTGTCATACCATGTTACTTTTTTGCCCGCGCCCTCTTTTCTTCTCTCCTTGTTCAATTTTCTATCAACGGTGATAGAGTTCCAGCGCTGACCTCGGCAGGCTTCAGTTGTCCCTCCTCTCTCTCTCTCTCTTATCTTTTATAATTGCTTATTTTTGTGTTTCATGTAAACCTCCTACCTTTTTTTTTTATGCTTTTGTGTTTATAGCACTTTCAGTTTTGGTGTGGCTGTCAGTTCATTATTTAAATTGCCTCTCATTATTTTTTTCCACATATTTAGCGGTTTCAAACACCCAAAAAGATGAATAAAATAAGTCCGGATCTGAGCTGAATGAAAAAAGAAGTAAAAAAAATCATCGCAATTTCTTAGCCCTTACATCACATGTTTATGGTACAAGCAGCTTCTTTTGTGAGTTCAGATAAAACCTTGAAAACACATATAATGGAAATGTGTCATGGTTTATTGGAGAGAGAGAGAGAAAAAGAGGGAGAGACGGGGAGAAGGCAATGATGCAAAGAGGGTTCTAGTGCTGCTCAGGGCAGAGACTGTAGTGGACTTACAGTCTTACATAGATGGAGACAGTGAAGCTGGTAATCGCTCTGTCTTTGACAAATAACCTCTGCCCTCACAGACACCTCACCTCACTGCTCCGCCTAGATGCCAATTTACAGCACACACGAGTCCAACGGACTGCTGGAGAACGTCCACCACTCAGTCTCACCTAGCTGTTACCAAACATGACGTTCTGCTGCTGCACACTTCATCCAGGTCATCATGGACCACCTCACCCGCACACCACCCTCCGTTGCCAGGATGAAGTCATTGAAATGTGAGGGAGGGTCATTTGGAATCCTCATTGAAAGTAAAAAAGTCAAATCTTCTCATTTTTGACTGTAAATGCAACAAAATTTGTTGCCGTCCAAAGGCCGTGTGTAAAAAAAAATGCCTCCCCATAATAGACCTGAAACACCAGCCTGCTCTGCTCCCCGAGCCGGATGTTCTTTTATTTGAACATAATGAATTCAATTAAATTAAATTAAATGTATGAGTTTGAGGTTTGCAGACTGAAAGATCTATATTTGGACATTTCTAGGGCGCATCCGAGGTGATTTAGGTGACTTTCATGTCACTTTGCTCACCTTCAGGTGGGGCCGGTCCAGTATTGGGGGACGTCCATGTCCATGGACACTAATCGTATGATGACAATTCTTTTTTTATATGATATTTAAACAGTACATTGACATTAACAGAGGGATGTTTGCTGTGCGGTGTGGGTGTCCGATGACTTTCCCGGCACATGTATGGTTGGCCGTATCGCAGCATGAAAGCAAAGCCACTATAGGAGCTAAGTGTTCACTTAAAACATTCTGTCAGTTTTGGTTTGGTGTCCTTAGAGGGATTAAAACAGGACGTTTAGTTTTCTAAGGTTCGTTCAAACCCTTGAAGCCTTTGGCTACACTTGTTTACTTTTTGAAAATATTAGCTTATACCATGATTCTACCGCTATTTAATATTTAAATGCTCACATCTACATCTGAATATTCATTTTCCTTCTCAAAAATGTTTCATTGAGCCTATCATAGATTAAAAAAAAGGAAACATTTTCTTCAAATCGTTTTTTTATATTTTTGTGGGTATTTTGCTCTTGATATGAGGAAATAATTAGCGGCTCGTAGAAGTAATGTTGTGCTGGAAAGGAGACACCAATTATGAGCATGTAAAAACTTTTTTTATGTGTTACATAGAGCAAAAAATAAAAATATACTAAAACACTCTTAGATAGACTCCAAAGGGGTTATTAAACACTAGCAGCGCAGTTATCATGGTGGTCATTCAGACGACCAATTTGCCTTTTAATAGAGTAATTATGATAATTATCTCGCTCCAAAGTTCACTCCATTATTGAAAATGGCTCTTGGCGTTCATATGTGGACCCGTGACCTTGCTCCGTGTATGATGACTGCACATGGAGACGCGGCAGCTTTGGTGCAACAGCAGTTCTAAGTCAATCATTCGGTAATGGGGGGCAAAGACAGGGGGACTCACTCAAATGCGTCCGAAACAGTGGCAGCGGGACTCCAGCGCCACCTTTACCTCACAACAGAGAGTTGACTGTCCCCGTACGTTATGAGGTAAAATTACATCTATATGTATGTTTCAAATATATATATATATATATATATATATATATATATATGTGTGTGTAAATAGATACTTAATAAGTGTTTTAGGATTAGTTTATTTTCAGTTTTTTGTTTAAGCCTGTCGGTGATAAGGGTAAAGGCACAGATGGGGCCTGTATGGCCCTAAAGTTGGACGTACACTGTACGATTTCAGCCCAATTCAAACTTGCAAATAGCCTCGGTACCACTGGGCCGTCTGACGCTGTCAGTCATTCGTCGTTTGTCTTGCAGTATATGGGGGGGTCACGACGGCCAATTAACAACTCCTGGACAACCGTCAGACGATTCAATGGTTTTTCTGGCGTGTCAGAAATTTTGGCAGGGTCTCGACTCGATCGGCCGACGTCAGCGCCTTCTTTTCTGACTGCGCCTGTGAGAAGCGGCTACTGAGTGTCTGAGTTGCCATAGCGACAAGACGTGTTCTGTGGATAATAATATAATTAGTAGACATAAAGTAGAAAGGGCAATTTGTGGCTGGTGGCAACCGAACAGCAAGGGCGAATAAGAGATTTTCACAGCTGTCAGAGCGGTGGTAGCTTTCATGCTACGTAGCTCGCTTACCTCCAAATCTTTTTTCTAAATAGACCGGTCATACTGTCCACAGTGTTCTACACACTTACGAGTTTGTTTTTTTAAAAGAAGTACCGGCACTCAGGTAACAAAGAATAATAAAGACAACTCTTTCCTGTCTTGTTAGCATGTTGCTAACAAAGACACTTTTTTTCATTCAAACGAAACTTTATTGTCTTTCTTTCACCATCCTTCTTTACTGCACTTCCTGTTATTACTGGTGAAACACAAAACCCTTCACTTCCCCTTCTGTCATGCAGCTCCTCTGATACTCTGCATTCCTGTGAGTCCATTTGCAAACGTGGAAATAAACTGAACAGAAAAACAGCCAAGAGACTATTGTTGAACACAAGTCGCCATGATAAAGCAGCATGTCCCACATCCACGCCACACTCTCTCGTCACTCAGACGGTCAGCTTTGTTTTATCCCTAACGATCACGTCTTTGGAGCAGGTATGTGTTCCTGCCCGAATGTTCTTCTGCTCAGCACGTCCTCCTGACTTTAGCCTTTTACTTTTTTTTCCTCATTTCCATTTCTATTCTCATGCACCAATTGCTTTCAGCTGAACAAGCAATCACTGATGTCTCCCGCTGACCGGCTCCGTCGCCAATTTAACATGCTCCTTTGACCGAAAAGCCGCCAACAGAAGCCGAAAAGCCCCAGTGTTGGGGGACACATTGTCAGAACCGAGGCCACAGAAGCTCATTGATGACCCGACATTGTCTCATGCCCACTCACTGTGTCGGAACACAAACATACACGCTTGCGACAATGCGGGGAACCCTTGCAAACACAGCGAGAACAAGACCCGCCCCCATCAGGGATTCTGCCTTTCTGTGCGAGGATAATGCTAATTACTGAACCAGTGGGCAGCAGCACTGTCCTTAAACAGTCGCCGTCTCCCGTCCGCAGCAGGAAGACGGAATAGTGGCAGGCAGTTGAGGGAAGAAGATCTCCTTCCTCGCTCAGCATGCAGGTGTGGCAGCTGCTTGACCCAAGCTTAATTCTAAGCCATTTAATTAAAGACCATCTTGGCTGATTGAGACACTTCAGACGATCAAAGCCCAAACTGCCGACAGCCGTCATCTACCTTTTTTTTTTTTTTCAATCAGAGGAGAAAATTGATGGCGGTGGTTATTTGGGTAGTAATAGTTGTCGGTAAAAGAAAATACAGTATAATATAATGACGGTTATGGACCTGCACACTCGTGATAACTGAAGAAGCAGCAGTTGCTATGAAACAGAACTTAATTAGACATTTCAGTCTCATCCAACAGTTTGAGTACGTTCTGATATTGGTAGCTCCGTTTTTATTATTTCCATCACCGGGGTGGGTCTATTTAATATTTTGCGTGACACTATTAACATTGGGTGAAATACGGAACGCTCTTCTGTGAGCAGTTTTTAATCAGAGCAGCAATGTTGTTGAGTTGTTGGAACTCATTTGGACGGTCGTTTGTCCAAATAGCTACTTGTAACGGTTTGATTTTATTAAAAATCAAACCTCTGTGCAGCCAGTGGGTTACTCGTCTTCATATGTTGGTTGTTAAAAACGTGCACAGTTAAATATGAACCACATTGTTGTTGTTTTTCAGTTTAGTTCATATCAGTCCTACCAGTTAACCTCTGCTTAAAATACTTTAACTACCTTATAGTTGATTTCTAACGTTCATGTTCGGGTTCCAAAGTCATGCAAATGGGTTGAGTCGAGGAGATCTATCTTTTATACAGCCTAGTTTTTATACTAGTAGTTTATATTTTACTCACTAGGGGGAGCTTTTTCTATAGAAAAACTCTTTTTTGGAACATAACTTCTCAACCATTGGTCCGATTTTGTCCATATTTAGTTCGTATGAATCGAGTCGAGGAGATATATCTCTTCCACATTGTGTTTTACTCTAATAATTCTTATTTTACTCATTAGTTGGAGCTCTTTTTCTTTTTAAGTAAAACACAGTTTTCAGACATAAGTTCACATTTAAATTGAGGAGTTCAATCAGGGAATTGCTTGTACGATGCAGAGGTTTGGGGACTTTTTGGGGATAGACCCTTGCTGCTGTGGACGACAGCAAGAGTCTGCAGCAGCTGAAGAGTTGCCTTATGGTATTTAGGTTTTACTCATTATAATTTGTTTCTTGTTTTGGATGGAAAATATACAATTGAAATGTTTGTTGAAGTTATTTCTTCATAGACATCAGCCATGAGTGGGAGTGGTGCATTTTGCTATATAGAAGCTTTTACAGGTTTTTTGGTTTTTAAATTTCCCCTCCGACAGCTTAAACCTATTCTTTCATTTTTTCTCGTCGTCTTTGACAAATTGCATTACACGAACAATGGAAAATCTGCTTTTCTAAATACTATTCAGCATCAACCTGGTGTCGACTTGACCTCAGAAGCTGTCGAGGAAAGTTTCGGAGCATTGCATTCTGTTTATCATACATTCAGTACGCTGCAAAAGATGTATTTGTGTGACCTTTGCTATTGAACAAGAATTTTATCATGTTTATTTTTATTCAATTCTATGGTTACATGCTGATCTTTGACTTGAGGGCATTTTTGCGATTTACCCAGTTTTCATAAAGACGGCTTTGATGGGGGTTTTTTAAACTCGGAGAACTCACATTCGTACAGCTGGGGTCAGCTTGTCTCCGTGGGGGTCGGCGGGAGTTACCGTCTCACCACGCTCCTTCTGTAGCTTCGCCTCAGCACCGCGTTGGTTTTTGAACGTTTCAAGAGGCCGTGTCATGTACAACCGGTCTCCGCATGCAGCTGACCTCTTTTGTAAAAGGGCATTGCGTATAAAAATGTGTTTCTTTGCGACTTGATAAAGTATCCTGTTGAGGAGGAAAGTCGAGAGAGCCCTCTCAGGGGCGGGGAGATGGAGAGAGGAGACGCAAGGCGAGCAGATTCTGTATGCATGTGAAAGAATGAGGCGTCCCCTAAACAACAATTTCATCTATTTTCACTTCAGAAATCTCTTCTTATTGATTTGCATACTTTTATCAAGCCTCTCCAGCATACATTACCCCCTCCTCGCTGCCGCTCTGTCTCAATGGATCTGGGAAAACAAAAGGGAAAAAAAAACACAGAAAAAAAGGAAAAGAACAAAATGGAAGGAAAAGGAAAAGAAAAAGGGAAAAAATTGGGGAAAAGAAAAAGATCTGTGTATTCTTAAAGAAATTAAAATCCCAGAGTATAATGAAGTACAGTTGTGTGTGTGTGTGTGTGTGTGTGTGTGAGAGTGTGTGTGAGTGTGTGTCCTGATTATTTATTGTCCTGCAGGAGCTGGGATTTGGCAGTACGAGACATTATATGTGTTAGTTTCTAATCTACAGCCCAAGGAGGATTTAGCAATAGGCTGATCCCTTAATGATTTTTTGACAACGTGGTCAAATTAATTTGAACTCAATTAATGGACACTTTCCTATTTTATATTAGTTTACCGGGATGTAGCACCGATATGGAATTCGTCCTTAAATTTAAAAGCAATGGCTTAACAAGTATTTCTCCCCTCCGGAGAGCCGCAGCGGTGATTTAATTATTTTTGACGCTATAAGGTAAAGATGAGGCTGCGGCCGAGACAATCATGATGCATTTTAATTCTCCCATACGGGAGATCAATTCCTCATCCGCATTCAAGACATCATTTTTCTGGCTGCTGTAATTACCGTATGTGAGCATGCCATCAATAAGTAAAGTGGCGGCTGTTTTACAGATTGCATGAGGAATGATTTACGGTGGAAAGCGCGTCCATCCTTGGATACAAATCAGACTGTTCAGATAACCAGATACTATTTTTTAATCACATTTTCTTTTTTTTTTGTAAATGATGTTCTGTAAATTTTCAGTGAAGCAGCTGCTTCATTTGCAAAGTACAGTCTTTATGTCTTTATTATTATTACTATTCTTTTAGGACCACTCTATGTTGCTGTAATGCAAAATAGAACAGTTAATAACTTTACTTTTGTTTAATTCTGTTCTGTAGTTCTGTCAGTAAATTACGGTAAAACTGACAGAATGTTTACTGCGTTACAATCTTCAATATTTGTCTGTTTATGTTTGATGGTAAATAAAGAGTGTTAGTGTAGTATTCTTGCTAAAATGTGAAAAGTACCGTCCTTATATAGAACCTAATTAGTCTGACTTACCGCTTCAAGCACTTCAAGCAAACTAGTCTCGACAAAATTCAAAGACAGACGCAAGGTTCCATATCTTCATCAGGAGTGAGGACCATTCACTGGAGAAGATTTTGATAGACCACGCCCCTATCATAGAACAAGCGATAGAGGCGTGTTCCACCCAAGGGGGTGGGGCCATAAAGAAATGCTGACTTATCCACCTCTGTGTGAGTGCCCCTATCAATGGAGTCAAAAGACTGCTGAGCAGGTTGGAGCATCTGTTTCGTTTTGAATTTTAGTTCCCACTCTTTACTTTCCCCTTCCCATGATGCTCTGCTGTAGTACATTCTTGTAAGCCATGAATATGTTCATAAAATCTGGTCAAATAAGTGTAAAACGAATTCTTCTTGATAGGCTTTATGTCACAGCCTAACATTGTATTGCCGCCTAGTGGACAGTGATGGTATATTGCAACCAAAATCCCATATTTTCACAGTTTGGGTCCACTGGTTTTCCAACTGAGGTAAATGGAGAGTCCTCCTGGTCCTATTCCAAAACCACTGTGCAAAGTAACATGGACTTTGTGACATTTCTATCAAATTCGATGCAGTAGTTATCTAATAGTTTCTTAGCTTATTTACTGATTGTTTTATTTCCTGGTATTACTGTATAATATTGTTATCTAGCCTTTGTTATCTGAAAAATACTGAAAATCCTTTATTTTAGGTCTCACGTCACACCAAGGTCATGCAAATACACCTGATAGCTGTGAATTTATTTTAGATATATTATTTTAAAAGGCTTCAATATAAATAACCAATGAGAAGGCCAGTCGAGAGAATAGGGGTTAATACTGTAAATCTACATGAGAATTCTACAGAAAGGCAATTTATCTGAGACTCCAGAGGGGTCCTTTCTTTTTTTAACAAAACATATAAATTTTCTATGTATGGGACGATTTCTGGAATAACCCAAAAATAACATTTGTCTCAGTCTTATTTTTAACATTCCTTTGGGTTTTGAAGTCAGACTGATTAATGAAGAAGGAAATCTCTGAGGAAACATAAATACTCCCACATCAACCACCAGCCATCACTGGACTGCTGTTCTATTCGTCTCCGTCAGGCTTTGATGTCACCACTGGCGACAAACACTCAAAGCCTGCTCTCTCAGATTTGCTCTGAACGCAGGAGGTGGACCGACGGATCTGGAAGGACGTCTCACAGACTGTCGTATTGGCAGAAGTTGAGTCCGATGGAGGCCAACGGCTGGACGGCCTCCACCAGGAAGGAATTACTGACTTGGATGGAAAATGACAGAAAGACATAAAAACAACTCCCACATAGATTGTTTTAGAGTGAGTTTGATCAGTTCCATATGTATATATTAATCGCTTTGAGTCGGGTGCTCAGCTCCACATTTACATATTCAGTATATATTACCCTGAGATTGCTGTTAAATGATCCTGATATATCTAAAGAGTTTGTTTATTACCAACACTTTGATCTTAATGCAAAAGTTCTTTATAAAAAATGTTTATGATCGTAAAGGATATAGGTACTTTATTACTGGGACTTAGATCTGTGATTTTCATCCACATCAAATCCAAAAAAAGTATTTTAAACCAGTGTTTTTTTTCTTTTATCTGTGCGTGGTGGCTGGGATTGGGTTATATTGGCTAAATAATCAGCTCTTAGCACTTTTTTTCACTGAAAGTACACTGTAAAACTTAAATTTACTGTGTAATCTGAACAGTATACGATTGTTTTTATGTCATTCGGTAAACTGAAATGAAATCTGGCAGTAAAAATACCTTACATACAGGGATTGAATACATAGCCGTTACTTACAGGAAATGTGTTGTAAATTATACTGTTAACAGCAGAGCATCATGGGAAGGTCAAACAGAAGTTCAGGAGCTAAAATGTCAAAGAAAAAAGATTGTAGAATCTTCTCTGCCTTTTGACCCAAATGTCCAGAGGTTAATAGAAAGGAAACCTCCCTTGAGTCGCCATTTTTATCATGAGGGGGAGACATGTTCGTTTATAGGGGGCATGGTCTATATTCTGAAAAACTTCAAACAGAATGCAGTGAAATTTCCCACGTAATTTTCAAGAGTCCTAAATGTGTGGCTCTAATTGGTTTCTTGGTCCATTTACCACATTAGAACATAATTTAATTGAAATCAAGAAGTGAAAAAAAAACAATTTGTATTTGGTGAAGTGTAAAACTCCATATTTACAGGGATTAATATTTCCATTGTCATTTAAATGCATGGTAGTAATAACATTGTAATAACATAGTCCATACACCTGTGATAGGATTAGGGCAGTGTTTTCTTGATCAAAAGCAAGCGTATTCAGTAAGTTTATAGATTCCTGGTCTTGTGACGTGATGGATAATTGTCCTGTCAAAGTACACTGGAAAAACGTTCATGTCGAATTCACTTGATTTTTTGTCAAGTGGTATACGTTATATATTACGTATATGTATATGTATTTTTAAAACACGTGTTTACTTATATTTTAAAGTTGAATGTACTTTATTTAATTCAAACTAGATTTATAACTCAAATTTAAGCTAGGTCTTAATTTAAAATTACAGTAATTAAGTAAAGTAGCTGTATAAATATATATATATTTCTGGTATTATACTGTAATTCTGTAATTCTAGGGCACAGTGTTTTTACTGAAACTTCACAGGGAAAAAGTTTTGTAGTGTTTGGTTATTCTATTGGTCTTTGTACATTCACTATCGATCCACCTCCGGTGAACACACATTCTGACTGTAGGCTCATCACATTTATTTTAGGAGGATCAGATGTGAAATTGATCCTGAGGAACACAAGCGAATTTTCCTGCTGCACCGAGACAACTATTGAACCTCCCTGCCTCACTCTCATTGAAAGGGATGTTTTATTAGGCGAACAGTGCCCACAGTGTTGTGTTAGTGCATGTGGGTTAGTGCGCACGTGTGTGTGCTGGTGTGTGTTTGAGAGTGTGAGTAAGATGTGTTCAGCTTTACAATAACAGCGCTGACACAGATGTAGACCGTTAATGATGCCTGATACTCATCCAAAAATCCTGACTCTGTGTGTGTGTGTGTGTGTGTGTGTGTGTCTCTGTCTGTGTGTGTGTGTATGTTTGTGTGTGTGTGTCTGTGTGGCATTGGGTATTTAGCCTTGAAGGTTTACATAAGTAGAGCAATTACCAAGCCAGCAAAAACAGCATATGGGGGGCTCCCTAGATCGCCCACCGCACTTCCTCGCCCACTGCGGTGATACTGCACATACCTCATTGTTTTTCTCGCTGCTTTCTTTTCTCCCCAGCGAGGGTCGCAGAGAAGGAATAACGACAGGGCTGGGAAAGAGAGACTCAATGCCATTTATGCAAGTCAAACACCAGCATTGCTATTCATTTCGTCATGAGCATCTTGAAGACAGAAAAGAATCGAAAGAGACGTGGGGGTGGGGCGTGGGGGCGTGGGGGCGTGGGGGGGTTAAAACAGGTAAAACATGAGCAAACATTACAAGTTTGGGTTTGTGAGGTCCGATAACTGATCGTAACTCAGAGTGAAGTGTTGGGTTACGGTCCTCTCTAGCCTTCAGCAGTCAGAACGCTTCTGTCAAATCCACATAGTGAAGCCCACAGTCAGTGAACGCTGCATCGGAGCGATGCAAGCCCCTTTTCCTATCTTTACTTCAGGTTGATAGATGAATAAAAACAAGAAGATTGTGTTTGTAGAAACATACTATTTACCACGAGGCACAGGCATCACGAAGAAATACCCGATACATAACAGCTGATTTGTTTGAGTTGAATCTTGGTGCTTTGTAATCATTGAAAACAATGCTTCACATTTTATAGACACTCTTACAATGAATTTCCACATTTCCAGCGTCGTAGGAATGAGCTTATATCACTGCTGGATGTGTGAGTGTCCGTATTCAGCCCCCGGGGGGATTTAATTTGAGGGGCAGGTTGGCTTAAGCCGCGCTTCTTCATACGCTTACATACAGAGAATACATGCTTCCTTCCCTCTCAACCGTCACCAAACACAACCTCCCAGTTTGGAGGATCGTTTGATGCTGTTCGTGACACATGAGGAATTACGAGGAAAAAAATACAAGCTCCAACTCAGACAAATGATTTGAGAGCGTAGCTGTGGTTTTTTATTCTCCTTTGGAAATTTAGTTCCATGTTTCACCTGCATTACATAGTGGTATGGAGTCCACTGATGTGACGGGTGACAAAATGACGAATGCTATTATAAACCAAAGTATTCAACATGGTTGCATTCCTATTATAGATAAATTCGGAGATTTTACGGAGTCGTCGTCGCCACATCTGTGTCCGCCACAGATCTTTCGTATTAACTAAACATATTTAGCATAGAGCATATTTCCGCCATTAGGGAGAGCTTTATGTCCCAAATGTATTCATACCGCAATGTCTCACCTGTTGTAATGATTTAGTCCACATTTGGTAAAAGTTACTGTACTGTAGCAATTTTTGGCTACAGTACACTTCTCTTTGACTACTGAAAGCATTTTTACAACACGAGTCAGAATATTCTCATTCATACAAACATTCATACAGTGATGATAGAGGCTGCCGTGATAGGTGCCACCGGCTCATCAGGAGCTGTAACCATTCACGCCAATATCCCTGAACGGCCATTAGGAGAAAATTAGGGTTGAATATCTTGTTCAAAGAGGATACTTATAGACCGGAGGGGCTGGGGATCGAACCACTGACCATCTGATAAGTGGACGACCGCTGTAAGCCAGCGATGCCCCCTGCATAGGAATTGACTCGAGGAGATCTGTCTTACATATATCCTATTTTTCACTGACAGTTCATGTCACTCACTAGGGAGAATTTCTCTTTTATTGAAAAACACGGTTTTTCGCACATAACTTCCTAAAAGTTGTTCCGATTTAGTCTAAATGTACCTCATATGGACCGCATTGAAGAGATCTAACTTTTATTTGCATATTTATACAATAATTGTTCATATTTCATTCACGAGGGTTGACCTGGTTGCAAAAATGTTTTCGACTGTTACTTCCTAAACGTGTACAACTATGACTCAATTGTCTCATATAATTCTATGTACTCATGAGGGGAAGCATTTTTTTTGAAAACACAGGTCCTCATCCAACACTTCCCAACCATAAGTCCAGTTTTGTAGAAATTTAGCCCATATGAACTGATTTACGGATATCTTACTTATTTCATTACTGAGCAAAGAAAAGCCGTGGATCTTTGAGCAAATTGCTGACTGCATAGAAATAGTTAGGTTGAGTCAACGACGACTATTTGAGATTATTAATGAGTCACATTTAATTTGACGAGTTCAATTAGGGGGATTGCTTTAACAACGCGGTGGATTGGGGGCTTTTGGGGATATACCCTTGCTTTCTGAGACAACGGCGTAAGCCTAGTTATCTTATTATAGCTCTTTTATCCCATTATGATTGTATTAGTGTGATCACCCAGTATAAATTCACCTTCAGCAGAAGAGCGGACCTGGCTCTGTTTCTTTCATATTAAGATACGTGTTTGAAAAACTCCACTAACAGTCGGTCACCTGATGGACGGACCTGTGGCGCCGCTCAAAAGTCAGTCACTTTTGATGCTGAATGAAATGGAAGTCCTGGATCTGTGGGGAGTTCAATTTGATGAACGAGATGAAAGATGAAATAAGACCTATGATCTAAATATAATAATATAAGCATGAAATTAGGGAGCAGTTTTTTTAAGTGGTGAGAGACAGAAAGAGAGAGAGAGAGAGAGAGAATGTCCCCCGGTCCTTCAGGAAAAAAAAAAAACACCCACTCACTGTCGGCTGGACCGAAACAGTATAACAGCTTAAATATCACACAAAGAGAAAAACAGATTTTCATCTCATCGTCTCTCCCGCCACGTAGATGATCTCATCCGATCATCGCTTCTTTTATTCCGTACCGCTCTGTCATTGTGAAAATATCTGTGCGCGGAATGATAAATGAATCAAGACTTCTGTGTGAGTCCCGTGTATTAAAGGTGCAGTGGGTAAATTTCAGGGGTTTCACTTTCAATAAGTATTCAGCTAAAAATAAGTTTTTCAATCTGAACACCGGCTGAAGAGAGGGTGTTTCATGTTTTTCGACGAAGAATCGGTTTTCGCCGCTGAAAACCAATGAGGACGAAGAGGAATTAGTGAGAAATTTGAGGATTTTTAGAATCCAAATATGAAGAATGGCGGATGATACTTACTATAAAGCACAGGACAAATCAACGGAGCATGAACCCTCGCCAGGGAAACATAAAGGTGTGACTCATTTAACCGTTGAGAGGTTAAACCAGTGGGGTCAGCAAGGTCGGCCCAGTGAATTTAATGTGGAGGAAAGGAAGAAAAGGAAAAAGAAAATCTGTTAATTTTGCACATTCCGTGCAAAAAAGTAAAACAATGGGTTTCAAAGGAACAATACAAGTATAAAAACATAACATTTAGATATAACAACAATAAGAAAGGTTTTGGGTCTACCTTTAAAAGAACTGAGTGTTGGGGCATATATAAAATTCCATTTATTTGGATCATAGTAGCTGAAAGTTGCTTCACCTGATTTGGATCTAATGTGAGGGCCAACAATGTGACCACGGCCTGAAGATCGGAGGCTTCTTGTTGGCTCATATGGTACAAGCAGTTCCATGATGTAGTTTGGAGACGGGCCATTCAGCGTTTTATAGACAGTCCTAACCTACAAAAAAAAAAAAGAAGCTTTTATTTCTTTGCATATTTTATCTCTTTGTTAATTTCATATCGTAGACACTTTAAATACCGTAAAACGGAACCAATTTCAATTAAATTAGCTCACAATTACGTCTTCTAGTATAAAATTGAATCTATTAACCATTTTGGTGAAGAACGGTTTAAGTAGAAACAATTTGACCCATAGTAGAACTTTTGGTGCTGAATCATTGTTCAGTTCAGTGAGTCCTCACAATCTATAAAATGCCCCTGAAAATGTCTTCCTATCAAGTATGACGCTATTCCTGCTTGATGGCTCTCTGACATCTGGTGTCCCCCATGGCTCTGTCCTTGGCCCCGTATTGTTTAGCATATATATATGCTACCAATAATTTATATTATTAACAGGGTCACTTACATTTTTTGATAAGAAGAGTGACTCAAAATGTGCCCAACCTAACAGTTAGCCAGGTATTAAAGGATTAAAAGTGTTCTAAAATCATTCCTTGAATGATTTGGAACCGACTGCATGAGGGCACATTTCCTCGATAATGGTGTGCCACCAGTGGCACTAGGTCAGCATAAAAAGATTTGTGGCCTTGCTGTTCTGCCTGCGAGCTGGACAGCGCATCCCCGGGCAGATCACATATCGAATGTCAAGCAGATTATATCCATCTTTGACATTTTGTCAAGTGTAAGATATCCAGTACAACGACAAGCATCCCTCTAACCTTGCCTCTTTTCTCTTTCCTCTTATTCACAGAGCAACTTTCCAATCACCACGGCTCCAACCTGCCTCCGGTGCCACCCCCTCACCGCCAGCATCCCTCCATTACAGCTCTCAATCAATCTTTGAGCTCCACACATCACGCTGGCCAGTCCCTGCATTTGACCCGGCAGCTAACCCCTCCCACTGGAAACCCGGCCACTGTGGTCGGCCAATCACCAGCCGAGCTGCAGACCACACCGCCGGAAAGCGTCCCGCTGCAAGACAGCTGGGTGCTGGGTAGCAATGTGCCTCTGGAAACAAGGTGAACTCCCCTAACTTACTTTTCAACGGTTGCTCACACGGCTTTGTATGATAGTTGGGGCTTCAGTATCCGGTTTAAATGAAAGTGCTGATGGAATAATTATGGCCGATGCTTAGCGGGACTTTCCCTCCGACAAAAGGACCTGAATTTCACATGTCTGCAACACCAAGACCACTGTCCTCTCCTCGTGCAGGAGCATTTTAGTTCCTGGGGTTCACCACTACCTGTTTGTCAAGATCTTACAATCTTTTTAATTTCTTTTTAATTTGTCATACTCTGTGAATTATAGCCAGATTCCGAATACCCCATGAATTGCGATATTATTTGCACCATCAAAACACAATATTTAATTAAAGATAGAGGATTCTTTAAGGGCACATGCTCAGTCGCCATGCTGCTACTACTAGCTGTCATTCTGATTGTTTGCAATATGTTAACCTTTGTAAGAGCCATGTATAATACTGTTGTATTGTCGTACTGTTGTTGTATTGTTGTTTACCGCAACAATTTAGTCTGTCAGAAAGCCGTCGGCGCTTAGCCTCTTCAGTGAGATTGAATAGCAACAAGCATATCCACCATGAGATTGTGGATACTGGTGGTGGTGGCTAATGCCACTGCTGATACTTATGAATGATTAGCTTGATGAAACTGCATGGATTTGACAGCAATGTTGAGGAGGAAGGTTTGTGTTCCTGCCTCACGGGTCAACTAAATGAATGGCGAGACTATAATCTCTGATATCAACGATATATGCCCAAAGTGTCCCCAATCCCCTGCGTTGTACAAGCAATCAAGTTGAATCTGAAGTTGCGTCCACATTATCAGCTCTCTGATACCCGTTATATCAAATGAGTAATAACAACTTATTAATTTTTTCTAAAATGTTTACAACTTAATTAGTAGACTACGTACAGAGTGTTATTGCAAAGTGGTACCAAAGAAAGTTCCCTCTATTGACTAATACATGAACTACTAGAGTTAAGTATGATATTTGCGAGATAGATTTCCTTCAGTGGATTCATACACACAAAATTCAGACTAAATCGTAGTAGCGGTTAGGAAGTTATTCCGGAAAAACTAGGTTTTGGGTGAAGAGCTCCCCCTAGTTAGTCAAATATGACTGGGGTACAGTAATCGAGGTGTGTCACCCTGATATTGGATGGTCAGCTAATGAGTACAGTTGATACTAATTTACACCTCAGACTGTGAAGCGGGTCATTATGACTGTGCAAAGGTATGAATGACAGAGTGCTATTAGAAATAAACTGTGGCCAGAGTTTGTTCAGGGTTATTCCTCCTGAGTGAAACGCAGCCTAATTTAATTGAATGTGTTTGTTATAGAATGGATGCTCCCACCAATGATGTAAAAGTGTGGGAACAGACAGACGAGACATTAAATACACAAATCTCTCTGCTAGTAGATTGCCGAGGCCTTAGGATGAGTTGCAATCTCAAATTTTCAGATGCCCACTCGAGGTTTGCAACTCAAGAAGGTATTTTTATCCATCCAGAACTGAGACGTTTCTGCAGGGTGGATAAACCCTCAAATCAACCTCAGAGAGGAAGACAAAAACTGAACAGAATTTAAAGATCCTGCAACCACATAACCCGAGTGCATGAAATCTGTGTTTTTACATTTATCTGTTGCGCTCTCATGTTTTTTGGCCCCGATTTGTGAGCCTGACTCATTCACGTGGGCGTTTCCTCTGTGAATAGGTTGAATAGAGTGAAGGCATTAAAATCTTAATGAGATGGGATGAGTGTCACGGCCGAACCCGGTGGAGTTGTTTCTTCACAGACTGTGGATAAAGATTTAGACAGAGTCACGAAGAAAGCACATTTTCAGGATAGAACACTGACAGTGTTGTAACGCACTGCTAGAAAATTATGAATAGCAAGTTTGAAGTGAAGATAAGTCAGAAACTAATGCTTAATCTTATTTCATTTGCCAACTCATTACGTAAAATAAAGCTGTTGTAAAAAGCAAAGGTCTGAAAACAAAAGACAGCAGGTCTTCTCTTCGACAGACCCGGTGTTTAATTAAAAGGGAGAGGAAAAAATAGTCAATAGTTGATCTCCATAAAAGATGGAGGATTCATTAACTAAATCTTGACTTTGGGAATAATGTTTCCACATTGGGAGGAATTACATTAAGAGGATATTGAAGAGTTGTGTGTGTCTTGATGGAGAAAAGTGTTTGCCTGCGACTGTTTTGTCAACAACTAAGACGAGAAAGATGGCAGATGCTACATGAACTGAAAGAGAGTAATGTTGTCAGAAAATAAGACCGGGCTCAAAAACTTAAAATACTAAAATAAATTGTTGTCTGAAATAAAACTAAATCCAAAACAGGGGAGTACGATAAAAGCTGAGGACATTTGGTTCATAAATGAAACTTAATCAAAAAGGAGTTGAAAGACTCAACAGTAGTACGGTTATGTTAGCCAACTGGACTGAAGGTCATGCTGTAACCGTTGTTCTATGAGTGACGGGACTATCTCATAGTCTCACAGTCTATCACATAGTCTGGATATAATCTCTAACCAGGTTTTATAGGGTTTTTCAAACAGAGAGTGTGTGCAACTCATACCAAAAAGCAGCCATTAGCATTTAGCTGCTAACCCAGAGAAAAAGAATATCATCGGTAAATTCCAGACATTCAAGAATAGTAAAAGCAGATCTTCTCCTTGATGAAGGTCTTTTGAATCTGTCCTGTGTCGAAATGTCTAGATGGAAATCCTCCAAGTAAACTAACTTATAATAAACCAACCGTTATTTTTGCAGTGTTTGTAAGAGTGAAGGCATTTTCCAACCGACCGAGCTCGGTGGAACAAAAGTTAACAGCACTTGGCCCGACTGCTTCTGTTCAGAGTCAAAAGAGTCAAAGCGACTGGGTGACTTCTTATTATTCCTGTTCAAAGTTTCAACATCTGAAAAATATGTGCCTGGGGTTCAAGCTGGAGCGGTGAAACTATTAGTCGACATAATGGAATTTATTTTATTCCATGTTACCAAAATCTTAATGCGGCAAATCTCATAAAAAAAAATAACCTTGAGGTTCTGGCAAAAGAAATCAAACCAGCTTCTGAAGACATTCATCGGTAATGTCTCAGGCAGACTGTGAGTCCAAAAATACAATGACTCCGCCTCCTGCTTTTACCTTTTTACCTTCTAGTCGTCTCAGAGTTGTAATTGCAGCTGTCCCCTCAAAGCTCTGGAGAGCATCTGAAGGTCAGTGCGCTTTTCTTTTCAGCTGTGATATGGGTTTTATTCCGTCATTTTAGCACTGAGTCCTCACTGTCCCGGTTTGGATCGCTCCTGGAACGCACATTTCTCCGGCAGCCTGATATTTTAGAAATCCCTGTTCTCTCTATCAGAACTTAAATCGCACAGGTAACTGTATAAAGGCATGTTGACCTTCAGCTGACCTCAGAAAGACATGTAGAATTATGGGTGCAACTTTAGCCTAGGCCTTCTGTTCGCCACAGATGCTCTCTCTCTCTATCTCTCTCTCTCTCTCTCTCTCTCTCTCTCTCGCTCTCGCTCTCTCTCCCCCTCTGTCTCTCTCTCTCTCTCTCTCTCTCCTCCGGCGGTTTCTATCTTGTCTCGCCAAGATCATAATTCATTATATGGCGTCGTGTGATGAGACCCGCACATGTGCTTTATTATGACTTATTCCAAACCTCGGTCTGCAGCACTTTAGATCTTGACACATGTTTTAATTCATACATGACAGTTTGTGTTTATTACACGGTGCATAAATAATGCATGCTCTCAGGCCTTTCCTATCGTGTTTATTTTTTGCTGTGGATTCTGCGGACCAATTTAAAACGCTGACATTTTAATTCCCTTTAATGCAATGCCTTGCAATACAAGTAATAACGCATTCTTGAAATGCCATTTTGTGTTGCTGATGCGGCTGGATTGTTATTTAAGTTGATTGCCGGGAGAGAGAGAGAGAGAGAGAGAGAGATCGACTGCTGTGGGGGCTAGATTAACTTTTAACAAAAGAGAGAGAGCGCCCGTACCGCGCTGTCAATTCATAATCTGGTCTCAACAGAAACCATCCGTATAGTTTAAAGGGCTGCTTGTTTTTCTACTTTTCTCAGTTGTAAGTAGATCAGCAGCTCTTAAATTAAGGGACTTCATCTGATTCCAACCGCTGATACACATATTCCGCTCAGCTGGATCTGACACAATTCTGGCATCTCAACTCCATCTCACAGCCAGAGCGCAGACTAAGAGTCATTGATAGTTTTTTAACCGATGTCATTTCATGCCGAGCATACAAAGATCTGTAGCTCTGTCTCACCTCTGTAAAGGTCAGAGTCCATGGCGCTAGAATTCCCAGGACTCTGGGCAAAAAATGACATCATGGGAGAATGGCGTGGGGAAAGCTTTTTTGTTGAGCTCATTTTGGTTCGCTATTTCTTTTTGAAAAATGTGACTGAACCTGCTTTTAATACGACCCTGTTGCAGCATGTACATGCTAAAAAGTAAGGGGCCAATGACAATGATATTAAAGAGTTTAATGACCCTCTGACTTTTTGGCACCGTTAAAAATTTGAGATTCCTGTTAGATTCTGCGTGAAAAACCGGCGTTCCACTAAAAGAACATTATAGTGGACGAGGGATGTTTTGGGAATGCCTCGCTGCTTCAGGACCAGGATGAGTTACCGTCTCTGATGGAAACATGAATTCTGCTGTCTAGTAAAACACCGAGGTCATCAGTCTGAGTTGAAGGCAATGATCTCAGGAAGAAACTTAAGTCCACCTCTTAATGGATCGAAACGATTACAATTAAAGTTCTGGTACAGTGTGGACCTGAATCCCAGTGAGATGTTGTAGTGCGACCCGAAAAGGTCAGTTCATGTTCAGGAAACTTACTCGTACGTACACTATTATTTTATGCGTACACATGCACATTACACACACACCATCAGCCATAACGCTGTAAGCACTGTGGTGAGATGAAGTCAGAATAACATTGATTATCTGGTTACCGTGGCACCTGATTTAAGAAAATTGGGCAAGTTTAAGGATCAGAGTGACTTTGACAAAGACATAATTGGGTTTCTGAGACTACTGGGTCAGAGCGTCTCCAGAGCTGCAGGTCTTGTTGTCTTTTCCTGGTCTGCATTTCTTAGTAGGTACCAAAGCGGTCGAAGGAAAGATAGTGGAATGAAACGAATGCTTGACCGTGTTTTCAATCACTCAGAAGACTGAAAACACGCCTTGTCGCACAAATAGCTGAAAACGTGAATGCTGGCTCTGACAGAAGGTGGCAGGTGGTTTAAAAGTTATGGCTTGTCAGTGAATCAGATTTGCCCCGGGAATGGAGGACGTGTCAGATAATGATGACTTTGCTGACCCTTGTTAGGAAATGGAGACATTTTCTATTCTTTATATTTGACTCCATCGCTAATTCTACGTACATTAAAAGAAAAAGTTAAAGATTTAGGATGGACGGATCCCACAATAACACGCTTGCTTTCATGACATCGTCCCTCTTCATTCCTGGCCTCGTTAAAGTCCCTCATCCCCAGAGAAATGTCTGTGCGGGGGGATTTACAGACTTTTGGGTCAGCAAGTTGTAAACCCCGGTGTAGATTACACACACTCACAGACACACACACACAATTTACGAGGGTGTTTTTAACCTTGACCTTTAATTCACCAGGCAATTTGTTGGCAGCTCTTTCTTTTCTTCTCTTCTCATTCTGCCTGTTTTGCTCTTTAATCTTATTCTGTGCCAGAAAAAAAGGGATGTGTTGATAGCAGGAGAAAAGCCCGTCTCCAGGATCTGTACAATCCCCCACATTCTGGAGAATGTTTGGATGTTGGGCACAGCCAAACCATGTCCCTGGCTCGGGTTTAGGCTCATATGCAAGGCACCCACACACGCACACACACACACACACACACACAAACCAAAAGCATCATGTTTCGAAACTGAGCCCGCCTCAACTGAAAACACAGACCCAACAGTATGCTAGTGTGTGTGTGTGTGTGTGTGTGTGTGTGTGTGTGTGTGTGTGTGTGTGTGTGTCTGAACTAGTGCGTCGGCCCCTCTCTCTATCACTCACACACTTCCAGAGAGACTTGGAGATGAAACAAATTGAAAGGCCTTCTGGGTGCAGAGCAGAAAAAAAAAGCTAACAGCTCTCAGGGTGGAGCTGAAACATAAATGCTGTGTGACCCGGAGGCGCTCGCTGCATGACAAATCAAACACCCCCTTTCTGCGCCGGTGGCCGCACTCAGCCCTCCCCCTCCAACAGAGGAAGACCTCTGACTCTGGTCACTCCTTCATACCGCCACTGGTCTTTACCTCCTTTTGTCCTGTTCTCTATTTTCTCTTCCTTTCTTCATTTCTTCCCTTCTTTCTTACTTTCTTTGTTCTCTACTTTTCTTCTTTGTTTCCTTCTTTTGTTTTGTACTGAGGGAGATTTGCTCCCGGGGTTAAACCAGTTTTGTTTTTCATTGAGTTTTGGACCATGCATCATAGAAAGCAGCCTTCAGTTCTGGTTGATGCTTGTTAGCGTTTGAAAGAAACTGTCATCTGGAGAAGTTGTTGCTGATTTTGGTGCGGATAAATATTGAACTAGTATTTGACCACATGATCTCTGCGGTTCCTTTTATGTCACTCCTGGCAGGAAGATGGCTGGCTTCCATGTTCTGACAGTAAAGCAACTCTAACCAAAGGCCAGTAAACATATCAGATTATATCAGAATTATGACATTAAAAGCTTTAACTCCTAAGCAACCAGACCCGGTTCTCCCTAAAGGACAGTTATGGGAGACATAAAATACATTGATGCAATTTTCTTTTATTAAAACCCAATGGCCCAAATTAAATGAAGAAGAAAACTGTCTCTATAACATGTGTGTCGCCATCATTCCTTTTATATTAAAGTGAATTGTATATTTTCATCCCAAAGAGTCCGTAGCGGCCGTGGTTCCAATCATAGCCTAATAGAGCATAGTGCAAGGAAGAACTGGATGGAGTTTGAGTTCGGTTGAATATAGTTGTGGAGATTTATCTCCAGAACGTTTTGGGATATAATTTCTCAACCGTTAGTCTTTAGTTAAATTTTTTATACATATGAATAGAATTTTTTTATATATTGTAATTATTTTAATAATTTCTTATTTTACTCAAAAGGTGGAGCTGCTTTAAAACGTAAAAACTTTTATACAGACATAATTTCCAAATTGTTAGCAGGATTTAGTCCAGATTTGGTTGATCCAAGGAGATCTATCTTTGATGTATATCATCCTTAATTGTTGTTAATACGTTTTGGGGGTTTTTCTTGTTGTTTTTTTTACCAAAAATAACAATTTAAGGTGTTTTTTTCAGCGATATACCTTTATAGGTTTAGTTGTTGACAGTCATTGACAATAGAAAGTTTATAGCACTTATTGATGTTGTGATATATAATGAAGGTTGACCCAAACCAGGTAAATTTTAGGGCCTGGCCCATCATCTTAGTTGACTCATTTGTCTTCTTTTTGAAAAAAACTGTAGAAATATTCATTCAGTCATTCGTTTTCTGTAACCGCTTATCCTATTCAGGGTTGCTGGTTAGGCTCAAACCTATCCCAGCTGAAATTTGGTCAGAGGCGAGGTAAAACCTGGATCGCCAGGTCATTACGGGCCGACAATTAAGAGACAACAGCCATCCACCCCTCAGATTCACACCTACGTAAAATTGGAGAGTCACCAATTACCTTATATCCAAATTATTGTACTGTGGGTGGAAACTGAAGGAATCTCAGAAAACACAGTGAGGTCATGCAAACTCCTCATAGAAAGCCCCGAAGGTGGATTTGAACCTATAAACTTCTTGCTGTGAGGGGAGCAAGAAAAAGACAGTAGGAGAGCTTATGGTATGTGTTTAAGTGGATGTGTTTTACAGGGCTGCCGTTATGTTGTAGATACAGACTGATTATGCGTGTTTGCACCATCATCCACTTTTTATCCCCAGATTATGTCACTTCTGACTCAAGTTTCATCAGCAGTTTGGCCTAAAACCGAAACTCAAACCTGAGTAAATCTTTCAAGTACAAACTGCCAGATCACTTTGAAAAGAGCAGACGTCGGTATTTCATCAGTAAATCGAGTCTCACACTCGACTCTTCAGGCAGCTCCTGTCACTCTTCCTGTTTCTGGAGTATTTCACCCTAAAAAAAACACATTATATTTTGATGCTTCGTCGGGCCTTTTTGTCACTATGATACATCAAAGTACTCAGAGAACATCAGCTATTCAAAGTTAAAGAGAAAAATCATGACAGACCTATCTTTATGGAACATACCATTTTCCCTCACTGTAGGGAAAATGGTACAGTGAGGGAAAATGGTACTTTTTTCCGGGCATAACTCAATAGTTATCTAGTGGATCATTTTCAAATTTTATACCCACAAAGACCTTAGTGTGATGAAAAATTGGAATTAGTTTGGGGAAGGTGGTTTTAATATTTCCGACAAAAAGGGGCGCTTTATGTACAAAAGTTTTCTGCCCATAATTTCTTAACCATTGGTCCGATTTAGTCCAAATTGGGTTTTATATTAAAACAACTTGAGGATATCTATCTTGTATATGTTTATATATTTTGCTCTAGCAGTTACTATTTTACTCATAGGTATGCTTTTTTTACAAAAAAATACACTGGACATTATTCCACATATAAAATGAGAAGTTCAATCAGGGGGATTGCTTGTACAATGCAGGGGATTGGAGGCTTTAGGGGATTTTTTTGTAGGGACCATTGCATACAGACCTAGTTGTGATAAGAATCAATTAGATCACTTTATTTTGAATTCTTTCTAATTACTTAATTCATCTGAATAATGTGGTCTTTCAGACTGTGAATGAGAAGTAATGAGGGAAGGGTGGTTGAAAATTCAGCGCTGAGAACACTGATGGTCCTCGAACATAACACCATAACGTAATGGCTCAACGTTCTCCACTCGATCGCTTTATTTATGAAAATTACGTACGGATTCATCCATTGATTTGGGTTATTGTCAGTCCCTTAATCTACCATAAACTCTCTGAAATACTCTGGGACCTCTCAAAACCGCTACAATGTGATGTCACCGCTCCGACAGGATTTGCTATTTTATTTAATTTAAAATGCTGCAATACAATGCATTACCAATATCTAAAAAATCTGGAAGTTTTTATAGATAATTTCTGGAAAAACTTCAAAACGTTACAAATCCGTCCCCGTTGCGAACGGCTTAGTTATTTTTTTTGAGTTTCTTTTGAATGCTGCGACATTTCAAATAAACCCAAATGTAATTATCTCTGGGATATGCCAAACCCTACCTCTGGGTAAAATATCAAGCAATTCCGTCCTCTAGTTTTCGTAAATCCTGTCAACAAACAAACAGATCAAACTAATAAAGAAATTCACAGGTGAAAACACGACCTCCTCCTTTTGGCAGGGGTAAAAATCCTAAATGAATTGGGTCCAGTTAAAAGTAAATAATTTGCCTCCAAATTAACTGGTAACCGAAACTACGACCAAATTTTCCTCCATACAGTGGTTTGAGGGAGATCAACAAAGGCCAAGTGTTCTTAAGTACGTACAGCACTGAAGTGAGTAAATGCTGGTGCTGACATTCCTAGCCTGTAAGTGAGCGGGTCGGACAGAACAATATATAGAAACGGTATGCAGCAGGTGGTGGGTGTTTTGTCTGTGCAGATTATGAAGATTAACTATATAGTCAATACGATACCACGGCTTTCTCTCTCGCCCTCTTTCTCTCCGTTTCTCTCTCTCTCTCTCTCACACAGCAGACACATACCCACACACACACACGCACACACACACAGCCGTTGTGGAGGAGGTGGGAAAAGGGCAATATTGATCTTCTTATCGGATCTGATTCAACCCGTGTGACAAACCCTCAGATGAAGATCATGATGAGGAATCAGTTTCACTGTTTAGAGGTTTACAGCAGATTCCATCGATGCCCCATCATACAGCCATTAGCCATAACATTATAACTACTGACAGATGATTTGAATGACTTTGATTATCTGGTTACCATGTCACCTGCCAGTGGGTTGGCCTTGTTGGAGGCAAGAAAAATAGCCAAGTTTACCGATCTGATTGACTTTGACGAGAACCAAAATGTGAGGCCTCGAGGATTGGGTCAGTACATGTCCAGAACTACAGATCTTGTTGGGTGTTCCTGGTCTGCAGTGGTTAGAACCTACCAACCTGATCTATGGACAGAAAACTGGTCATATCAAGTATATATATATATATATATATATATATATATATATATATATATATATATATAATATTTGTCTATCAGTTTGAGCATTAATCTGCTGTCTACCCATCTATAATCTATACATATAACCATCTATCATGTATCAGTGTACCCATCTGTAATCATCCATCTACCCAGCTATAATCTGTCCATCTACCCATCTATCAATCTATCCATCTAACCATCTAACCATCTACCCATCTATAATCTATCATTCTACCCATCCGTCAATATGTATCCATCGTCTTTCCAGTGGCCTGAGAGACTGATCTCCAGTTATCAGACGTGTTTGGTTGCAGTTGCTGCAGCTAGAGGCGGAACAACTACATATCAAGTTGATGGGGGTGAATACTAATCACTACTTTTCACACTGTTGGTGTTAGATAACATTATGACCAATTAAATAAAATCACAAT
Source organism: Lophius americanus (assembly GCA_037951165.1). Lineage (NCBI taxonomy): Eukaryota > Metazoa > Chordata > Actinopteri > Lophiiformes > Lophiidae > Lophius > Lophius americanus. The sequence continues at coordinate 1,776,056 of JBBDHG010000082.1, read as the reverse complement.
TTGAGACTTTTATTTTGCATTAACCCAGGTCTCTTCTTCATGCCAGATATAGTTTGATGGTCTGACAGTTTAAATCAGAGATAAACCCAAGGAATAGAATAAAACCAGAAGAGGACTCCTTTTTTCACAGCGCTGTATTTTGTCAGCTTTGTAAAGACTGAGGCTCTTCTCCTGCATTTCGTTTAGCCGTCACTCAAATCCAATATCCTCCATAATAAAATGTGTAGGAAGAGTGTGGGTGAGGCTTTCAACACTTAAAACAACTCGCTTTCTTTTCCACACGTCAAAAGACATCAAATATCTGTTTAGCACTTCTTCTATTTTTCCAAAGGGGATTATACTGACAAGATATTTCATGCAAAACAGTATATAAACCTTTCAAGTTTATAGGAAGGAATGCAATAGAGGAGCGCGACACGATCTATTCGCTGTGTGCTGAGCCGTGATGTCAGTGACACACAGAGAAACTAAAGAGGTGCGTTACCAACGTTTATTGGATGCTGCAGAGATGAAAGAAGGAGAGAATGTGGTGACATGTGACAGGACAGTGCAAATGTCCTCATTTAGAGGCGCTAATCCCACCACTTACACCCACACACACACACACACACTTAGAATGGAGACAGAAGTCTTTCTTGACTGTCTTCTGTCTTCTCACATTCATATGCAGGCACCTGTTGTGTAAAGAGACACTGACAGAGCTGGTCAACATGGATTAAACAGGTGTTGACGTCAATCACACACGGACACACACATACTCACGTACAAACCTAAATTGCTACGTGTCCAAAAAAAACACATACTGCAAAGAAACTTGTAATATGAAACTTTGAGGAATGTTATTAATCAAGAAAAAAACTGCAACAAACTTCTAGCTAAGCTTGAATATATATATTTACGTGTTTTTGCATTTTTGCGCTATGGATGGTGGGAAACGGACATTTCAGGTTTCGCATATTTGTGGTTGTATAGATTTGCATGTGTGGCACATGTGAGAGAATAACAAGTTGACTTTGACTTTGACTTGTATTTTTTTTAAACTTTTCACTTATAAATCCATTTTTCGGTCATCTATTTCTTGCCTGATTTATTTTAGCATGTACATGTGAGTTCACAGGTCAGGTCCAGATTTTAATAATCTGATTTATTGTTCATTTTACACGTTTTTAGTAAAAACGTGTGGCAACTATTCTGTGTCTTGCTGGACTCACTTACTTTATACTTTAAGATTCTGCTTTAAATGTTTTTTGCTAAGGCATTAAAGACCATTTCTTGAAAAAAAAATAAAATAATAAATGGAAAAAAAAAAAGGATGAGGAGGAATCTAAGAAATCTAAAGGAGAAAACAGGATTGAAAGGCTTTTATTCAGTAATATTTTTACAGATCCTGTAGAGCCACAGAAATTGAATGAAAATAAAAAGGATTAACTGTCAAATTCACAATCAGTCGTCAACCACCGCAGGATTTATATAAAATATACAAATGTGGTGAGGATTTAGTAAATAATTCTAGCATCATCAGAGTCTGAAATGAAGTCAAACAGGTGCTGATAGCCTCATCCTGCAGTTATGTGAGTCTTAGATATATCTGCACACAAACAGAACAACTATCAGAGATAGATTAGGCAGCAAGTGAACATTTGATGTGTAGGAAACCGACAAATGGGTCCGAGCGACTTTAACAAGGGCCGCATTGTTTTAGCTAGATGGCTGCGTCAGAGCATCTTCAGAACTGCAGGTATTGTTGGATGTTCCCAGTTTACACTGGTTAGGGTTCAAATCAGGACAAGTGTCAGAGTATAGCCTGAATGATGTGTAAAGGGAGTAAAGGCTAACTTGTAGGGTCTGATCCAGAAGATCTACTGTAGCAGAAATTCCTGAAAAAGTTGATGCTGGTTCTGATAGAAAGGTGCCAGAACATACAATGACGTCACAGAGCTGTTTTGGAATCCATAGGGAGACTGACACAATTGTTAGACGTGGTGGTTTTAATGATATGGCTGATCGTTGTTCATTTGCCCAGGCTCGAGTCTGCTCACAACGTAATTTTCTGCTTCAACTTTCACTTGCAACAAATCTGATCCTGCAGAATATGGAATATAGGATGAACCACTATAAATATATATCAATATATATCTATAGATATATATTGATATATATAGAACATAGAGCAGGCAGGGCCGTTTTAGTGGCAAAAATAGAACCTGCACAATTTTAGATGGTTTTAATGTTATGGCCGGTTGGTGCACATCGTCCTTATATCCCACTTCAAATGCATATTTGTATCGTTTCATCGCACACTCAGGGTTTCCACCTGAAGATGTGATGGTAACGTGATTCCCTGCATCGATTGATTTCTCTTCCATGAGGCTCAGTTGTTGTGTTTAAGCGCATCGCCTCAAGCTCCCTCCAGTCAGTCCATCGTCTCAGCTCCTGTTCCCGGTGTACTCGCCAAATACACCACCTCTCTGCATATCTGCTATTCCATCTTCTTATCTTTCACAATGTCAGCGCGGCTATCTTGGCGGTGCACTATCTGTGTGTTTCTCACAGAGAGGCAGTTTTTGGGTCGCGACTCCCTTATGCGGTAAACTGAGGCAGTAGATGGGTTTGAAAAATCCGGCTCCGACTCACGAGGGCAGGAAAAAAAATGACATGAGTAGCAAGCTAGTCGGCAAATATGTCTTCTTTTTTTTTGTTTGTATAATATTTTTGTTTTATTTGTATTATTTATCATTTTTAAAAAATTTCTTGAAATAAATAAGATGTTAAACGAATTTAGAAATAACGAAAACAAAGAAATAGTGCAGTATTTTATATAATACGTAATTTGAAGCCTTTGCAAGACTTACAATACGTGTATGTGTGTGTGTTTGTGTGTACTGTGTGTGTGAAAGTATGACGAGTAAGACCAGAGCTTTTTCCTTGTTTGTTCGTCAGATTCTTTCAATTTTTTGACTCATTTTTGGACAGTTTTTCCTTTGTTGGTTTTGGGAGAACATCTAAAACAGAATCTGAATTGTTAAAAGGGAGAAAATAATAAGCTTACACCTTTTTCAATAAAAAATATTAATTTGTTTTTGTATATGAACGTTGGTTTGTTGTTGTACGTGTGCAAATATACATGTGTGTGGATGAAATATATCTATATATATATATATATACTTTATATAAGGACACGTTCAATTCCTAGAACAGTAAGACAATATTAATCGTAAATGACTCATAAAAACACAAATGTGTTTTCTGTAATTTGAGGAAAGAATGAGCGCTTTGTGTTTTCAGGAGTGCTCATAAATATAGTGCCAAAACAGACAGCAGAATATGACATAATATATTGCATCCCGCTCAGCTTTTCCCGAGTGCGGCGGCGAACTGCAGGCTATCACGTGTCACCATCTTATACACCTTCTCATAAAACCTTATATATTTAGTCGTCATTTTCCGCGCTTGGGTTTGAGTTACACGTGCAGCTGCTTTGAGGCGTCTCGTTCAGCTTTTTGGGGAAAGATTTTCCACGGCGTTTCAGCGTCACGGCCAAAGATAATTGCACCGATGTAATGAAAGTGAATGCCGGTGATGAAAGTGGTGACCGAAATAGAAAATCAGAGAAAACCCGTATTGGTTTGTCAGCGGAGAACATCGATGTGTGCAGATTGTATTCGAAGTAGTCTGTTTTAAATTAAGTTTGTATCAGGAGCATCTGTTGTCTGACTGAAGAAAAAAAAACCTTTTAATGATCTTTTTTCTTTAAAATAGTCCCCGGCGCCGTCCGACTTCTCCCTCTGGAATGAGTCGGGTAGTAATCCGTTTTACTCAACTGCTATCTCTGTATTCTCATCCACTCTGAAAGGAAGTCAAATGAAAGTGTGACTATTTCTTTATTCCCACTCAGAGACGAGTTAGTTAAGTGTAGGGATGAATGATCAGTAATTTAAAAACAATAATAACCACATGTGTAGACAGAGGAAGTTCTTCCACTTAAGTATTATTAATGTCATAATTGGCCAAGAATGTCACCGACCTTTTGCTGAGTCATCAGTCAAAACAGGAAAGACCGAAACGAGGAGCGGATAGATGGAGACTTTCTGAAGTGAGGTTAAATGTACTGGGAAGTGAGTGAAGAGACTTTGGCCCCTGCAGGAAGCAGAGTTCCAAGGAAGCAGTCTGATGAATTAGATGGTTCTAATATGAAGGAGGATTCCACTGGAGCCCCTGGAGGCGTGGTGGTGAAGAGGGATGGAATTCAAACTACGGGAAATCATGGACTGACCTGGATAGAGGGGTCAATACTGCAGGAACCAGGTAGCTGGTTCCTCTGAATTTCCCCTCTGGATAGCTGGAGATCATGATTTTATCTCACAATTTTATCTGGTGAAACCAAAAGCTTGGAGAAAGAGTTTTCTGAATCCTTCAACCCGTTTTTATTTGGTAATGATGAGATAAATCTGTTGATAAGGAAAATAAGAGGAAAATTACTTAAATATTGGTTGGATCTTGTCTTGATTGACTGAAATGTTATTAATTACCTGGAGAGACTGAAATATCAGCTGAAATGTCAGCTTCTCTGACTAAAACAAGGCCAAAATATTCAGACTTTTGACAAATCCTGGCTTATAAAAACAGGATGATGTGACTTAATATAAAAAAAATCAATACACCGGACTAAGACTAAATTAAGAAAATGATTGACTATATTAACACTGTGGCATTAGAGTAATATGGGCACTTAGACAGTTTATAAATGTGTAATAAACTTCATCCAATAATATTAAATAGGTTTCTTCGCCATCCTTATCTTGGTTTCAAACTAATTTGTGTGAAATAAATGTAAACACATTTTGTATGTTACCAATATCAGTCGGGGGTAGTGTGCAGTAGTAGTAGTATTACTAGTAGTAGTAGTATTACTAGTAGTAGTAATAGTAATAGTAGTGGTAGTTGGAAGAGAAGTAGTAGTAGAAGTGGTAGTAGTAGTAGTAATAGCAATAACAGTAGTAATAGTACTAGTAGTAGTCATAATAATAATAGTAGTAGCAATAGTAACAATAGTAGTAGTAATAGTACCGGTAGTAGAAGTAATAGTAGTAGTAGTAGTAGTATTAGTAGCCGTAGTAAGAGTAGTAGTAGTATTAGTAATAGTAATAATAGTAGCAGTAGCAGTAAGGGGTTGCAAACTTTTGAAAACACACCCATCTCCATCTGGGTGTAAACTGGCAAAACACTAGTCTTGTGCAAACGGTGACATCACTGCCCCACGTCACTCGTGGCCGACTGACCACGTGTAATAACCATGTTGACCGAACAAACAAAAAAAGGCTATTTTGGATTATCATGTTTTGTTTGTGCCAAACGCTTTTTTCTCCTGCAGAAAAATGTGGCGTTTCAGCAGCGTTACTGCCAGAACCTCCTGGTTGATCTCCGTCTGCGGGGTTGAGATGGCCAGGCTTACACACCAAAGTGTTTCCAGTAGTGTTTGCAGTATTTACGTACGCCAGGATTGTTTTCACAGCAGTGACGTCTGATGCTTCTGTTTTTTGGCTGAAAACTGTTGTGTAAATGGGACCTGGACACTATTTTGTTCCTCCGATGCGGTTTAGCCATAAGAGAGTGACCTCTGCTCCTCGGGGGGGGGGGGGGGGGGGATCTCTCTCTCCGTCGTCTAAGACAAGAGAGAGAGAGAGTTTAAATGTAAGTCGACTGAGAAAGGATTGGCTAAAGGATAAAAATGACAGGCTGTGAGTTGATGAAGAGGAGAGATTGTCCTGGAAAGGGTTTCATCCGGTATGTCTTTCTGTCTGTCTGTACTTTGGTTGGGGGGAAAAAATAGCTTTTAAAAATATTAACATTGTGTTAGAACTGCAAATCCTACGGTGTGGTGGATCGAAAAAACAATATAACTAACCTCCTATGTGCATTAATGCATGTGGTCCAGCTCCAGACGACTGCATCCTGCTACAGCGCTCTGCTTTAAATGGAAAATACTGTTTTTATCTGAGCTTTAACTGGTCAACATCACACTGAGTAGACATTACGCAGTGATTTATGAAAGAGACAAAAGCTCATGTCAGCTTGACAGCTTGGCAGACGAGTTTAGAGACATGTTTTCTCTCAGCTACCACAGACCAAATACTCCACGGCGTGTCTATGTTTTGTCATGTATGTCGATGCTTAACATCACTACTTGTTTGAACTAATATTCTGAAGTTTCCATGAAGTCTTTTATGAGATCGTACCTCCTGTAAACATCAGATATGGAAACGACCTCTTTCTGTCATGGAAATAAAGTCTGGACTCCTGCTGTTAGGCTCTGTGAGAGACTGCGTGGCGTGCTTTTGATTTAATGCATAAAAATGTGGTTTTTGCTTTATTTAGTAAACAAATCTCGAAAGCATGCAATGCTCGCCGGCTCTTCGAAGAGCTGGTACTCGTCTGTGCCCCACCTACGCAGTTCAGGGTGGAGGACCAAAAAGGCATTGGCAGTAAAGGTGCAGTTCATGAAGTTAATAGCACCGAAAAGTGGTGTGTTACAAGCAAAACCTTGTCCCAACAGGCTTAGCCTCAGTTGGTATAGAGCAGATAAAATGAGCTGGGTACACGGAGGAAACAATCCTAAATGTGAGGTGGAGGAAAAAAATCGTTGGTTTTAAAAAAAATAAAATAAAAAATCTGTTATCTGTCAGAAAACAGCATCCATTTATTTTCCGTAACCTCTTATCCTGTGCAGTGATGTAATTCCTCCTCACACCAGTGTTGTGGTCACCAACTCACTGACGCGCTGACACACAAAAAAGAAAATAAACGATCCACACAGTCCCCAGAGAGATTCAAACCCAGAACCTTTAGCTATGAAAGCACCATGGTAACCGTGACACCGACGTTCTGGACCGACAACGAAGAACCTTTAAGAAAGAAGCAAAAGTCCTTTGAGGAAAAACAATAGAAAGCACAGCCGTTTTAAAGATTTTGCGACATTGAGGATGAAATACAAGCTCAAAAGTGCCACAAATGAAATCAAATGGACCATTCCTAAAAAAAAAAATTAAAGTGAATTATTGTGCAATAAATACATTTTGGAATTAAATTGATTTTGGCAATACCAGTAATTATCACCAATATTAAAACTAATCACCGGCTGTTCCAACAGCTTTCTTTAAAGTCGACAGTATTAACTCTGGTATCCTACACTAAGAAGGTTCGGGGTTTGAATCCACTTTTTTGAGTGGTTGTGATGAAGTGGTGACTTGGACCCTGTGGGTCCATCCTGGACAAGTCACAAGACATATGAACATAAACTTAAGTGAGGAAGAGCTAATGAGACACAGGTGAACTTAGTCAGGGCGGGACAGCCAATCACAGTGGAGGAAAAAAGACATCACCCTTGAAGTGGGCCTGGTACACATTTTTTAAACCTCCAGTGGAGGCGTAATGGGGCGTTAAGAGTTGTCAGAGAGTTTTTCTGCCTCAGAATCAGCACTGGAGGTAGTAACAGAGAGGGAACGGACATCTGTGTCAGCACAAGGCAGAAAGGCAGGACAAGGCCGTGATGCTTTGATGATACATTTTGCATGCGGATCCCAATGTGAAGTCTTTAAAGCAGCAAGTAGCAGTCAGCAACTAGGAGTAGTTGCTAACTGCTCAAAGAAGAATAACTAACTCAAAGAAGAATAAAATCTACTGAATATGTCCTCATATTGAAGAGACAGCGCCCAGGAGCTCCTGACCCACTCAGCAGAAAACAAGATCAGCCAGCCTTGTCCTCTGAAATTGAGCAAAATAAGATGGGGAACAGAGAAAACTATGACAAGGAAAAACAAATGATTAAACTAAGACATGAAACAGAATAAACCCCAAACCACTAAAGACACAAGGCTAGAAACTTTCAAAACAAAGCAGATCCTTTAACTGAAAAAAAAACAAACATACAGTCTTTTCCTGTTGTCCCCATGTAACTCCTCTGTCTCCGTTCTTTCTCCCGCTATCTCCTTCCTCACATCTCACCAAAGGTAGATATTAATTGAAGGGCCCTTGTTATAATCAGTTCTAATTGTTAATCACACCGCCTTGTTAGAGAGCAGTCTGATTGTAATTACAGATGCTCGTTAGCTGGGACTCTCTCATTAATTAGACACGACCTTAGTAATTGCTGCAGCCAAACATGTACATCCTGGTTCTTTCCTATAGTGGAGATTTTTTTTCCCACACCAATACCCGCAGGCGTTAAGGAAGTTATGAAAAATGGCCGACATCGTATGGCAGCGCTGTGTTTCATATCGCTGAGAGGACTTGTGGTTGGCAGTTACGCTTGAATTAAGAAATGTAGAAAGAAAGAAAAATGCCCCTTTACAGGCTTCATTAATCATTTGGAAGAATGTAAAACAGCATCTTGCAGCACTCCAGTATGGGTCATAGCGTGCTAGTAGCTGTTTTTGTTAGATGATGAGTCATAACCACGGGATCTACTCTCAAATATGGTATGGATTTTACAGTCTTTATTCCATCGTATTCCCTCCTATTTGTTCCATCTGTTCTTACTGTGTGCAATAGTGTTGCACAGTACGCCAGCATTTGTCTTAATGTATAGTTTGGTTTAGCTTTACAGCTTCCCGCTTTAATTTGTGGGCGTGTATCCACTTGGTGTCAGTACTACAGAAGCTGTGCAGTCGGGTCAGGCGCTGGGATGTTCGTGGAATCAGAGTGATGCAGCGTTATCTCCAGCTGTGACTGAATGAAACGGAAGCTGAACTCTCGGTGTGTCTGCCGCTGACGCCAAAAACGGAGTCCTTTCTGCTTATTGACATGGGCCACCTTTGATACATGAGCCGACACTGATGATGAGCCCATTTCCATTACCGTGACTGTAGGCAAAGTTTGCTCAGTTTAGGGGAATAAAGTGGTGCAGCAGAATAGTAGACGGGTGGGATGATGATGATGAAGATGATGGATCTCTCATGGATCAGTTTTTTTCAATTTGTGGCACTCTAAACCTTAGTGCAAGGAAGAAATGCATTGTTTCTGGGATAGTTATATATTTGTGACACTAGGGGGAGCTTTTTCTCAAAAAGTTTTCGGGCCATAATTTGTCAACCGTTAGTTCTATTTAGGCCAAGTTTGATGCGTGTGGATCAACTCAAGGAGACCGATCTTGTACGCGTTGAGTTTTACTACAGTAGTTCATATTTTACACACTAGCATACTGTTTTTCGGATATAACTTCCTAACCTTGGTTGGATTTAGTCCAAATTTCATAAGATGATATGATGTGTTTGTCATATTTTACTCTAATATTTCATATTTTAATTTCTAGGCATAGGACATAAGATCCTAAATGCTGGTCAAAATTTTTAGTTCATTCATGCAGTTTTTTGTCGCCACTGGTTTGCATTTACCTCTGATAAACATTATTTTTACATTCCCACTTATGTGTCTATTCTATTCTTTCTTTTACTCATTTACTATATTTCTTGTTGCTTTAATTTTCACTTATCTAATCATATGAACCGACTCCAGGAGCTCGATCTTCTACATATCATATTTGACTCTGATATTTCTGATTTTATTTACTTGGCAAGATTTTCTCCTGAAAAACGCAGTTTTTCTGACACGACCGGACATTTCATTTTAAGTGTCCCATCGGGGGAATTTCTTGGACAATGCTGGGGGATGGGGGCTTTTCAGGGATATAACCCTTGCTGTCGGAGACGTAGGTCGTGGGCCTAGTTGGGCCACTTATTGAAGCATCCATTAAGCTTCCTCTTTCCCTATATAGTCCCAACTCCACAATCAATAACCTAAATCAGAATAGATGGTAGACTTGCAGTAGTTGTTGAGTAGCGAACAGCCTGACATATGGATGTGTTACAGCTAAGACTGGAAAAACGGCCTGAGATGTCACAGAGAACCAACGCTGAGCCAAAACAGACCTACTTAGCATGCTGCAGCACGGTTTAGTTTCGGGGCACGAATTCACAGTCGCCTGCTTCTGGAAGCCAGAGTTCACGTATCTGAGCTCTGGGGATAGATCTGAAAGGATTTATTTTCATAGGTCTTGATCTTGGTTTTATGGCCCATGATAAAAATATTGAGATCCAGAAACCAGTCCAGCTTACAGAGAGTAACTAAACTAATTTTCCCTTAAAATGCCATTACCCTCTTTATTACCAGACAATTAATAGCATGCTTATGAAGGAGACAGCTGTTCTGGGAACTCAGTGTGTGGTAACGCATGGAAAAACCCTGTTATGTCTAAGACAAAGATAAGCTCACAGCAGGTCAACACTCCTGACACTGCCACCAGGGGGAGACAGTTTGTGACTGTGGTTTACTGTTATTGATTAGCTGTCCATGTAAAGCCTATTACCAATACTAATCTAGTGCCACTAACATCTCTCTCTCCCTTCTCTCACCTTACAGGCACTTCCTCTTCAAGACAGGTACAGGCACCACCCCCCTCTTCTCCACGGCAACCCCCGGCTACACCATGGCAACGGGCTCGGTGTACTCCCCGCCCACCAGGCCGTTGCCGAGGAACACCTTGTCCCGCTCTGCTTTCAAGTTCAAGAAGTCCTCCAAGTACTGCTCATGGAGGTGAGGCGGAATGTGCAGAGTAAACAGTCCTGTTTTACATCATCCCTAGATTTTAGTTATTAGCGAATCATTTATTTGGAAATCCTTCATCTGTTCCAAAGTAAGCATCAGAATTCAATATCTATTTCCACTGGTTTCAGCACTGAACAAATAAGTACATCCCTAGACTGAGAAAAAGAAAAGAATATGAAAATCCCAGCGTATAAAAAAACGTGTTACGTAACGTGTCTATCCACATCCCTTCAAAAACTGCTGGACAGAATTCAGGGAGAAGTCAAACATGATTGGTAGAAGCCCTGAAGGTGTGCTCCTCATAATTGCTTTCTTCATTTTGCATGTCTTAACAATTTCAAGCGCATTTCATCTTAGACTATTTTTATATTATTCAGCAACTTTTCATTAACGATAGTGGTTATATGTTACATATTTATTTTTCAGAATCGTCTCATCTGTTAAACACAGGTTGATGAGAGAAAAATTGTCACATTTCTTCACCATCCACGACTCGTTTTCCCACTGTTGGATGTTTGACTGGTGTTAATGATGTCATCATGATTATCTTACTCTGCTATGAGTGGAGACTTCAATTATTAGTCGGATATCCTAAAGGTGACAAAAATGAAGACATACTATATAATAGGAAATATATATGAGAAGAAATCATTCATTGATCACATACACTGTACAATGTAGTGAAATTATTTCTCTGCATTTGACCCATCCCTGAGGGAGCAGTGGGCAACCAAGGGAGCCAGGGTCTCAGGGTCTTGCTCAAGGACCCTACGACAAGTAGACCCTGGTGGGACTTGGACTTGGCTAACTTTCGATCTTCTGATTGGTAGACGGCCGCTCAACCCATTGAGCTGCAGCGCTCCCTACACATACATATACATATATACATATGTGCACAGGACAGAAAAATTAAGAAATTAAGAAATACAAATACACATGTACATCAAAATAAAGGAATACAGTTCTTGCAAATATAAAAAAAAGGGAAAGATTCCGGTCTCCAATGGCAAATATAAATATGAATTAAAATAGTCCAGTTAGAGATGTGCAGTAATGCAGTTAGAGGAACACACACGGTGTGTAGTCATTGGATGATTATCAGTTACACACACGGTGTGTAGTCATTGGATGATTATCAGTTACACACACGGTGTGTAGTCATTGGATGATTATCAGTCACACACATGGTGTGTAGTCATTGGATGATTATCAGTCACACACATGCTGTGTCGTGAGCTAGCAGAGTTCTGGGTTTCAGAACAACACAGTCTCACAGGCTTCTGCTGTAGATTCTGACTCCAGTCGGGACAAAGGACCTGCGGTAGGGCTCTGTCTCACGCTGTGGGTGTAGCAGTCTGCCGCTGACGGAGCTGCTCAGAGTTCCACAGTCTCATGTCGGGGGTGAGTGGTGTTGTCCACTATGGATATCAGCTTGGTCAGCATCCTCCCCTCACCCACACAGAGTCCAGCGTCGAGGCCAGGGCAGAGCTGGACCTCTTAACCGGCCTGCTGGGTCTCTTCCTGTCCCTCTCTGTGCTTCCGCCACCCCAGCATAGACCAAAAGCAATTAATTTGATAGTCGCAATTACTTGCAGCGGAAACCAGGTGTAGTTGTAACACGTGGAGAGTTGTAATACCACCGTTTTCAGCAATCAGGGGATAAATGTCACATAATTGTTTCAGTGTTCCCGAACTTCCTCCATGATCCCACATGGTGGTTGTCAGGGCTAGAAAACAAGTGTGTGTGTGTGGATTCTACAGAGAAAAAAAAATATTTTGAGGTAACAAAGTTAATTTTTTTTTAACAAGACTATATTTAGTTTTAGTTCTTGAACTTGTTTTTATAAACATATAAAATTAAATGGCTTATATTAAATGAAATTGTAGTTTATTTGGCAAATATTTACATTTTCCCTTTGCTTGTTTCAAACCACTTTGCAAATACAGCTAGCTAAAAGAATCAATCAATAAATCAATCTTTATTTATATAGCGCCAATTCACAACAACAGGTGTCTCAAGGTGCTTTCCAGAAAGAGCAGGTCTAGATCAGACTCTTCATATAATTATCTACAGTACCCAACAAATTCCTCCTCGAGCAGCACTTGGCGACAATGGCGAGAAAAAAACTGCCCTTTAACGCGCAGAAACCTCGAGCAGATCCAAGACTCCGGGTGGACGGCCTACTGCCATGACCGGTATGGTTTGAAAAAAAAGAGAGTGAGAAAGAGAAAGAGAAAGAGAAAGAGAGAGACACGGTCGAGGAGAGATACAGACGAGGGGAAAAGCAGCAAAGATATCAGCTATAATCCACTTTCTCCAACCGCTCCATGGTCGGGGCACGGCAGCAGCAGGGATCCCAGGTTGATAATAACATTAATATTAATGTAACATATAGTGATAGCTTATGGGGGAATACTATACAATAATAATAATAATGATAACAACAATAATCATCATCATGAGCATCTTGTGAAAATTGGACATTGAGCAGGTCCACAGCAGCAGAACCAATCACCAACCATGTGACCTTACAGGGCGAGAAAACACAAAGACTCCAGGGAAGAAGTCAAGTTAGTAACAAGCATATAATCCATTAAAATGCATTAATAAATTAAACATGCATTAAACCATTTAACATGCATCAAACCATTTTACATGCATTAATCCATTTAACATGCATTAAAGTCAGAGGGATGTATAAAGAGGGACAGTGAGAGAGGAAGAGAGAAAAGCTCAGTGCATTATGGGAGATCCCCTAGCAGTCTAAACCTATAGCAGCATTGCTAAGAGCTAGCTTATGCCAGCCTTAATTATAAACTTTATCATAAAGGAAAGTTTTAAGCCTACTTTTAAATGTAGAGAGGGTCTCTGCCCCCCGAACCCAGATTGGAAGATGGTTCCACAGGAAAGGAGCCTGATAGCTGAAGGTTCTGGCTCCCATTCTACTTCTGGAGACTCTAGGGACAACCAGTAACCCTGCATGCTGGGAGCGCACAGTTCTGATTGGACAATATGGAACTATGAGCTCCTTCAGATACGTTGCCTGACCGTTAAGGGCTATGTAAGTGAGCAGAAGGATTTTTGATTTGATTCTGGATTTTACTGGGAGCCAATGAAGGGACGCTAATACAGGAGAGATATGTTCTCTTAACCTGGTTCTGGTCGGCACCCGTGCAGCAGCGTTCTGGATCAGCTGGAGGGGCTTCAGAGACGTATTGAGACTACCTGATAGTAGGGCATTACAGTAATCCAGCCTGGAAGTAACAAATGCATAAACCAACTTTTTTGCGACAGAATGTGGCGTATTTTAAAAAAAATGACTGACTGGCTCTCGTTACATACCAACAATAACATTTATGGATTTCAATATTTTTTATAGAGTTCCTAGGCAGTGGGAAAGAAAGAGTGACAGAGTGCCTACCAGTGTTTTACAAAAAAGAAGGGCAAGACAGTCAGATCAGTCAGTCAAGGCACATGGGATCTGCCATGTAACACAGATATACTGCAAATCAGTGCAGGAGCTGAGGGACCGGGCCTTCAGTCAACCTCCCAGTGGAGGTTACCAGAGCAGCAACAAAGTTCTGTCTGAGGTCCAGGAGGAAGTGCTGGCTGACTATTTGACTCAGGCAGCAGACCGATATTATGGACTGACTGACTCCCCATGAGGTGAACATATGACAAGTTAGCCACTAGAGACCGAAGTAGAATTGAAGAATGGACAGTTGGAAATCTTCACCAGTACAGCACCGAAGCAGTGATGGAGGAAGAACAGAGGAGAGGAAGCAAAAAATGTAAGAACGAGTCTGAAGAAAGAATGAAGCCCGCTCAGAAACTGTTGAAAGACAATGTTGAGGATTTTGAGACCTCAGATGATGAAAATATTTGCTTTTTGTCTTGGAGCCATTTAGAATAGCCTTTATTGTCATTGTGCAGGGAACAAGGAAAATATGTTTGTTTTTTTAGCAACTAAAAGCCAAAGGAATTGTTCATAAAATGTGACGAATGCAGTCTCTGGGCCAACCGAACCTGCCCTCCAGGGTTACCAACATTCATTTGTCACCATTGTGTCGAAGAATATACACACATGGACACACACACACACACACATATTCCACATTGACATTGTTTTCTAGACCTGCATGTTTTTGACTCGGGTGCATTATAGTAGGGTGTATATTAAACATACAATTTTTAATATTTCATTCTTCATTTTTCATTCTTTTTTGTTCCAATTGTTATGACCTACCCCAGTAGTGGGCAACAAAGGAACACCACGTATTTGACATCAACTCACAAAGTCTGTGATTTTCTTGCAGAGGTTTGAATTGGTTCTATTTGTAGTTACCAACCGTGGGTACTTTGTATAAAAGTCTGAGAACTCTAGCACAGAAACTCACAGTCCATTGAGTTCCTGAAGCAACCAAGTTCTCCCCTATGACGATTAACACTTAACCGGAAACGTCATGATCGTGATACCTAAGTGCGCAAAACGTTTGCAGCAATCTTTGCACAATTTTATTCAACCAGTACTAATTCACTTACTTACTGCAGTGCATCATGGGTCAACGCATCAACGCTCAGATGGTGCCTTTAAGGACCAATGCACAATGAACGGTGAACTCACGTAGATATTATTGGTGTTTGCAAATCGATTGGAAGTTCAGAACAAGTTGTGGCGTTGTAACATTATATCTGTAAGATGTTTCTTTGTACTTTGAAGCTTAATGGAGACAAATGAAAGAGAAGAAACTCAATCTAATGCGTCATTTTCTCCCCCGTCCTCTCTCAGGTGTACGGCCCTCAGTGCTGTAGGACTGTCTGTGCTTCTGTCTGTGCTGCTCTGTTACTGCATAGGTAAGATCCAACACACAAACTCTATCTCTCTCTCTCTCTCTCTCTCTCTCTCTCTCTCTCTCTCTCTCTCTCTCTGTTGTTTCCATCTGAGGTCAGCTTGTCCCCGACACACGATGACAAATAAGGCTTTTTTTATTTTTTTGTTTTTTTATTTTGTTCATTTTTAATCCCATCTCATCTCTCCTCCAATCTTGTCCAGCTTCCTTCCCTCTCCGGCTCAGCCTGAGTCAGACGTTATTTCTTTTTTTTTTACCCTCGTTGCTGCATGCATTGCTTTTCACTCGGCGGTGTAAGCCCATCAGATAACCAGACTGCCAGAGTTTTCCTCTCTCCTGGGCTTATTCTTCCCACCCTGTCCACCGCCTGCTCACCAGGATGTTCTATAGGTGCTGTGTGTTTTTGTGTACTTGTAGGTGATGTAAAACCGTCGCTTGAATCCAAGCGACCTAATGTAGTTTTAATATCGCAACATGTTGTGCTCAGTTGCTTTCAATCTGCAGCATCTCAACTCAATATCGCTGCGGGAGAATCTAAAAAAATGAATCTCATTTTATACGAAAAGACAAGATATGGATTGAAGCCCGTACCTGCATCACAGTGATGACAGAAGAATATGTGCTTTTTCATATTGCAGAACTGCTTCGTGCACAGCAGGACTTATCTTCAAGGATCCTGTCGAAAGGCAGGGATCTTTTCAAAGTGTGACTCAAAGAGTTTATTGTCAACCTGACAAACCTGTGGTAAAAATACGTTGTCCTGTCTTGAAAACTTTCGTAGTCTCTGCAGCATTTGAAGTTATTTTTCCCAGATAAGTTTTATTTTCCAGGCATTAATCATCTTGCATTAATTTGCAATTTAATGCCAGCAAGCGTCTAAACACTCTGCTACTACCAGATGAATGTATCTTCTTCATTACTTCAGCCTGTTATATGAATAAATGCTAGATGTATAACTTATTTTAAATGTTAACAGACATTATTTGAATAACTCAACTCTCTCCTCCCACATAATAGAATTGAATCTACATAAGAGAGTGGAGATGCATTAACTGTCTTTTAGTGGAAGTCTGTGTCCTCCTACAATATTATGTATAATTAAGTAGTGTATTTAATGATTAAAATAAATTGTAACATACTTTTTTTGCACAGGGACAGCTTTGCATTTGAATGATATTAATTAATGACCATTAGTGATATTTATGTGAGACTCAAAGATTTCCCATTGAATGCAGTACTTTATGGTTACCTGAAGATTGTTAACCCTTCAATGTCCCCATCAAGAAAAAAATAAAACAATGGAAAAATGATTGCTGTGCATATTTACTTCTTAAATTCGTCACTTGAATATCTTAGACACTGTAAATTAACCATAAAATAACAAGTAAAATGGAAAATAGTTCATTTAGATTAAATTTGTTCAACCTCTTAGTATAGTTTTTTTTTTTTTTTAGAAAACTATTGGACCCTTATTAAACTTTTTTGGTTGTAAGAAGCTACTCACATGCTTTAATTAGCCAAAAATAATGCTACATACTGTATAGGACTTTCTCAATAGCCATGTTTAATGCCACCACCTTGTGTGAACCCCTTGACATGTGGTGTCCCCCAGGGCTCCGTCCTTGGTCCCTTATTATTCTGCATATACATGTTGCCACTGGATCATATTATGACCAGGTTCAGTAAGTGGTACAAATTTGTTAATATGAAATAAGGCCCTAAATGGGCTCAATAAAAACAGTTGGACAGGTTGTTAAAGGGTGAAAGAGTCATAGAACATCTTAAAATGTATATTCAGGATCTAAAAATGTCTCAAAATGTCTGGATTGTTAGGAGGGGTGGGCAGAATGAATGAGTGCCTATCTTGATCGGATTTGATGCAGTTGAAATACACACAAACACAAACCATAGAAGACTATTCAAGCAGGCTCCTCCTTGGGCAAATGTACACCCATCAGCCATAACATTAAAACCAGCTGCCTAAAACTTGGTCCTTGGCTTACTCTTGAAACAGCTCCATCAGAACCAGAACTGGCCTTTCAGTAACATTAGCAACAGTTGTTTAACAGTAGCTCTTCTGTGGCATCAGACAACACATCTAATGAGCTTTGGCCATCTGTAGTCCTGACGCCACTTCACAAGTTAACTTTCCACTTTGGTATGTTCCAACCACTGCAGACCAGGCCCATCAAACAAGACCTGCAGTTTTGGACTTGCTCTGACCCAGTCGTGTAGCAATCATAATTTGGCCCCCCCGTCAAAGTCACTCAGATCCTTACTGGGCCATTTTTCCTGCTTCAAACATCAACTTCAGGACAAAATGTTCACCTGCTGCCCGATATATACAACTCATTGACGGCTGTCATGGTAACGAGACAATCAATGTTATTCTGATGTCAGCCTCTCAGTTGTTATAATGTTATGGCTGTAGGTTGGTTGGAGTATCTTGACTTGTTGAAAACATCAACAACAAGTGATCTTTGTAGAAAAAAAATTCACCCATCGACACACACACACACAGGCAGGTCAAGCACCATCAGTATTAGCTATAATTAGAGAAAATGACAATGAGTACTAATCATAACATCCGGCAGCATGGTAGCTTATTGCCTCACCGCAAAAAGGTTCCTTGTTCAAATCCATCTCCTGCCTTAGGGTCCTTGTGAGTGGATTTTGGATGTTAACCCAGTGTTTTTTCCTCCCACAGTCCAAAAACATGCAGTGGAGATGAATTGGCGACTCTAAATTGCCTGTAAAAGTGAAAGTGAACATGAATTTGTTGTTTGTGTCTCGACCAATGTCGGCAGGGTTGGGCTCCAGCCCTCGAATGACCCTGATGAGGATAAGCAGGACAGGAAATAGATGAATATAATAACTGTAATGGTACTGTTCGTAATAATAATAATTAGTAACCTGCATTAATGGATGAGTAGAGGAGGAAAAAGAAGCTCCTTGCATCATGGGAAATCCCCATGCAGGCTAATTACCGCCTTATCAAAAAGGAAAGTTTTAGGAAAAGAGAGAGGAGAGGAGCAGCAGGTCTTTGTGAGGGTTTTCTATTCTGACAAGAATACAACGCAAGATATGCATCTGTTCACAGTGCTTGCTCTCATATTTGATTGAATGTGGAGCCCGTAAATAAGTACAGGCTTCGGTCCGAAACGAGAAACCAAATTAGCATTAAAATTTCAACAGGCTGCGTTTCACATGCAGTAATGAAAACCACAACAATGCCTTTGCTTCAGCAGCAGAACGCTGTCAGAGCAGTTTGCTCCTTGTTAAATTGTGTGTGAGTGGTGAAAAGCCCAGAGAGAGGGAGAGGGATGAAGAAGGAGGGAGGCGAAGAATGGCATTTTTTCTAAGGTCATCAATTCCCATAATGAACAGAAGCAATTATGACTGTAGCTCAGATGGTCCTTGGACTCCAAAAACTCTTGCCCCAGGCTAGTCTAGTGTGTGTGAGTGTGTGTTTGTGTGTGTGTGTGTGTGAGTGTGTGTTTGTGTGTGCGTGTGTGTGTGTGTGTGTGTGTGTGTGTGTGTGTGTGTGTGTGTGTGTGTGTATTTCTGGCACCCTCAAGCACCTCTGTTAGTGAATTATTTTTTATTTTTTATTCAAAGCAGCAGTTTCCTGGGATTTAATGATTCACACACTCCTGACCATCACGGATCGGTCCCGCATGTGTGTGCGAGGGCACACCCACTCGCACACATCCAACAAACACAGACACACATATCTGCACACAGGAATGTGCTGCAGCCTCCTCACTCAAATATGGCCGCCTCTGCTTGCATGCAGACAGATGGAGCTGATGATGGGACGCGGGACTGGGAGATAGCGGAGGGTTCACCAGCTGACGACTCCATGCTTATTGCTCAGTGTCGCTTGTGAATGTTGACAGCTGATCATGGCGTGCCCAAAACACACCCAAGAATAATTGAGGCCTTCTGCTGAGATTATGGGCCGTTTAAATAGAAAAAACGACTGGGAGATGACGTAAATGTATTTAAAATGAGCAAGAGTTGCCAGCAGAGGCAAGAGCAAACGATCAGTGTGTTAGGAATACAGTCCAGAAGAGGATGTTGTTGGAAATAATTTACCCATAAGGAACCGCGCTCACACAGGCATCACGACCCCTTCACCCCTTCTTCATCTTTTTTTAAGGGAATTTTTCTCATTTTCTCCCTCGATCAAATTATACATGAATATTTTTTCTTACTGTGAACACAGAATTCTTCTACACGGCATGTTAAGTACAAACGTTTTCCCATTGAAACCCATTAAAATAGTCATTTTTGATGACCCTGGCATCAAAGTAAAAACGATATCCATGAATAGTTTGGGATATTGTGGAATGGTCATTGCCGTATGCGCTTCTAAGTCCTTCGTGTAAACCCGATAACTCAACTACTATATCACATATAATATTATAGCCACATAGACCTTAGTTTGAGGAAGAACTGGAGAGATTTTTGGAAATGTCAGTTCCTCAATTTTGCCACTAGGGGTATTTTTTATCTCCAATATTTTTGGGCCTCAAATTCTCCACTGCTGGTCCGATTTAGTGTAAAACTTGTTGCATATGAACATGAATATCGACACAGTGAGATCTGTTATGAATGTTTTATATTTTACTTTAATAGTTCATAATAGGAAGCTTTACACAAAAAGAACACTGTGTTTTTTGGACTTCCTTAGAAACATACGTCCGATTATGTCCAAATTAGCTTAGTGAAGATTCAAAATCTATTTTGTTTTTTAAGATGAGCTCAGAAAAAACTTGATAACTCTATTTATCATTTCTATCTCTAAAATGGTAGTTAATAGCATGTTGAGGACATAAGCGTCCCCATTGAAACCTACTTAAAAATAATAATAATAATCTTTAACCACATCAGAGATAAAATGTATTGTTAGGATTTGATTTTTGGGCCCTAGATTAAAAACAGTTTCTACATTTCTCTCCTCGTTTTTCATTTTTGGCAAACAGGGAAAATACTTGCGATCCAAGTTAAAGGGTGTTAATTACAACAACAACAAACATAATCCACTTAGCATTTTTTTTTATAGGGAATAATACATTCTTTTCTACTTTTTGTCACTCAGAAACTGGTTTGTAAAAAGTTAAAATCCTAAAAAATAAAATATTTTAGGGGAGGAAATCAGGTTCTTTTTATATTATAAATAATAATATTCATAATAGTTTTTTTCAAGCATTTAATCTCTATGAATTGCAATAAATTGCAAAATTCCTAATCAAGTGATGATTCAGAATAATCTCAGCGTGAAATCTCGTTCATTTTCAACGGTGACGTTTTAAGCTGTTCACTTTAATGAAAAATACAACAAAAAAAAAGGCTGTTTATATGAAACCCTGTCGCCCCTGGGATGAGCTGGAGAGCAAAGTTTGGCAGAAGGATTTTTTGGAAGGCCCTGCTTTGCTTGCTGCCAGCGTGATCGGACCCCAGATAAGAGGCAGAGAATTGAATGGCATTGAACTTAGAAGTAATTTTCCCCTAACCTTGAAAGTTTTAAATCATCTTAATAGTAACTTCTACAGAGTCTGACAGCAGAAACAAGATGAGAGGTTACCTTTTTTTGCGGTCAGCATGAATTCTACATCTAATCTCTTGCTCGCATGATATTAATTTCATGTTTCTGTACCTCGCCTTTCTTCCAATGTCAGCTGGGAGAGGCTCAAGCCCCCACCACGAACAAGAAAAGCGCTTAGAGAGAATGGATGAATGAAATAGTTGGAAATCAACTGAACAGACTGTATATTTTACGATGATTAGGATCTGATATTCATTCCATTCTGCACATTTATAATGGCCTCGTTCGGCACATGTGGTTTCATTTCTTCAGAGAATTGTTTCCTGTGTGGTCACTGATCAGAGCTCCAAATTCAACAGCGGTAAAGATCATGTAAGGATGACGGTCTTTAATAATAAACCCTCAACTTTGCTCATCACGTTCTCTGAAACGTCCTTGCCTTCACCCTCAGCTGTCGGCGACTGGTCAAGTTTTCAAGCCAAGTACACCGGTTTATGGATTATTGAATAGTTACATACATTTTGGAGTATGACCGTTTTTAATGAGACTACCATTAAAAAGGGATTTATAAATTGTTTATAATCAGGTCCTAAATTATGTAACTTGTAAGTCATTAGTTAATGTCACATTTCTGGGTGGATATCAACGTTTTCCAAAATGTTCAGATATAATCCGAAACATATTCGCCCATTTTACCAGGATACTGGTTTTATCGAGCGCCTCTAAAAATGACCCTGATCTTCAGGTGATAACAATCTTATATAGTCATCTTCCTTTAATCCACAACTAAATCTCTGTGGAATGTCCTGTTAGTTCCAAATTCCCACACACAGAGAGAGAGAGAGAGAGAGAGAGAGAGAGAGAGGTATAGAGTTATAGACATGCACTCTGGCTCGGCTCCTGTTGATTAGCCAGCAATCTCCCATGACCCTTTGCTCCTGTCCTCACCAGGAGAGTTTGTGGGTAACAGGCTTGCACAGCATGGCTCTAATTTAATGAGGTGAGTGATGTGTGGGTGTGGGTGGGTGTTTGGGTGGGGGTGGGGTGGGGTGACATGGAATCCACCGCAGGGGTGCCTCTCACTAAACGTTCCCAGGTAGAATCAGTAATTGGTCCTTGACTCGACTCTCCACAGTATCTGCTGAGAACGCTGGAGGAGTCCAATCCAAAACCCTTGTGTATTTTTCAACAATACACACACGTTACTACTTTTTGAATTCTTTAACTTTCTTTTTCCTTACCGGAGTGAAAATGATCTTAACGATGTGACACTTACGTCAGTAGTGCCCTTCAAATATTTCTATTCTGAGCTTCCTTCTATCAGCTACCACATTATCCCAATCCGTGCATGCCAAGTCCCTTTTTAGTTTTTATGTGAATGAAGAAATAGATGATATGATATCGAACTTTTTGGTACTAGGATAATAAAATCAAAAGCTCTTTCAGCCCCATTAGATTTTGCTAGGGTCGTTTTTTGAGAGGAGGTTCGCAAAGATCAGTCAGAGAATGTGCCAACAGTGGTAAAATCGAACTTCAGAATTATTTTTGAAATGTTTTTGACGAGGAGGGTAGAGACGAGATCAAGGGACATGTGGAATTTATTTGACTTTTGAGTTTGGTTGCAAAGTAAAAACCTACCAAAATCAGGGTTCTCCTCGGGCGCCTCCACCCGGTCATGGCATAAAATGGAGACAGGAAAGCTGCTGTTAAATCAGCACCAAAGGATAAACGAGAGTGGCCAGTTTCATGCTCATATAGTGGCTCTATTTGAGCGTTGAAGAGCAACCCTGGCTGCTCTGTTCTGTTCCAGTTGAAGTTAGTGCATCTCCTTTCTGTGACACTGATAAGATGGAACAATAATCTACATGTAATAAAGCAAAACAAAATATTGAATGAGGTATGGATGTATCACATTTCCTCGCCATATCAATACCTTTATTTAATTTAACCCTCTAGATCATCGATATGTAGAAACATTAAGCCTGGGAGAGCCACCTCCCAAATCAGAGTCAGCTAACAACATCACCTACTTCCTGTTTCAAAATCAGCATTTCCAGATGGAAGACGTTGACCAATCACGCTCGAGGCTGTAATTAATTGTATTTTGAGGGATATTACACCTGACATATCACATTTAAATCCACATTCCAGCTTCTCTGTCGAAAACTTGTCACGTAACAATGGTTGGAGAATTATGCGTTTAAAGGGCAATGGAGTGTTTCTTCATCATCACAGCTAGCTTCAATGATTGGATGGAAAGTCGTCATTTCAGACGATGCTCAAATTGAAGCAGCGACAAGTCATCATTCTGATGCCGTCTCCACTGATGTCATGGTCACTTTTGGGCTTAACATGTTTAGGTGATTGGTAAAAATGATGCAGTGCTTTGAAATTCCTTGCTCGTACCAATGGGTTCTGAGAAGGTACGAGGTCCAGTTTGGAATTCTTTCACACTAACGTGGACATCCGGCTTTGATGTGTCTTCTATGCTTAAACTTGTCTGATAGTAATCCATAGAAATCAGGTTCAGGGCCGCTGCATAGCTTTGCATTGAAATGGGAAAATTTTTGCCTTAGTTCAACAGAATTAGTTTGGAGACTGAAGGCTGTGCTGAGTAATATTGATATCTCAGACTGCAGCCTACACTCGGTGTGTAATTGCAGTTTGTGATGGTATCGCATCGACTGGGCCTCACATGAAACTGTATTCCCCGAACGCCTCCTCTCGCGCCTCATTTTGTAAAGTGGCACATCAGCTGTGCAGTCAGCATAATGCAGGAGACACTCTAAAAGAAATTTTTAGAAAATTAAAGGAGTGAAGGAAAGTTTCAGAGAGGAGAGGTGATGTGAATAGAAATCGATCTCCCAAGTTCGGATGTTTGTTCTGTTTATTCTGAACAAATACGTATATATAAGACATGGATTATTGAAGTTACATACATTTTAGAGTATGACCATTTTCAATGAGACTACCATTAAAAAGGGATTTATAAATGGTTTATAATCAGGTTATAAATTATGGGGTTAACACATTGTAAGTCATTAGTAAATGTTTATAAACGGCTTTGAACATAGATCTCAATTTGTCATTGTGGCTCACTATTTGGCAATAAAACGTTATCAGTACAGATGAGTGTGCTCACTATTTGGCAAGCATCAGATCTATCGTACCCTTAATGTTTAATCAGTTATAGCAGCTTATTAATGATTTATAAAGTATTTATAAGTATTTAAGTAATTTATGAATCCTAAATAAGGGGATTGATATAATAAAATGGCCCCCGTTTAGTATAAATGTTCACTAAATGATGCTTAGATACATTTTCCTTTTCATCAACTAACCTTTTCTTTGTTTTCCTCTTTGCACTGCAACATTCCCTCTTTGATATTCCTCCATATTTATTCTTTATTTATCTCCTCCTCTCTCCGTAATTCCCACGACGTCCTGGTTACCTTTGTTGTTCGCATTCATTTCCTTTTATTTCATTATCTCTCCTTTATCTCTCTTTTCCCTGTGCTTTTTATCCTTTCATTGTGCTCCTCTCTATCGCATTTTTATTTTTGCACAATGTATTAACCTCCCTGGTCTCCTTACTGTCTCCCTCCTCTCCAGCTATGCACCTGTTTGGTCTCAACTGGCAGCTTCAGGAGAGCGAGGCTTACGGAGCATTTGAAAACGGAGGAGGGGGAAGGGATACAACCCCAAACACCTTTCTGGTGTCCACAGACAATGGTGAGTCCATCTGTCAATCACTCTGAGGACAGCGAGTCAGTCTCCGTCAGGAATATGTGTGTATGTAGGAGCCAGCTGGAAAACAAAGGCCAGATTTCAACATCGCCGTAAGGAAGCACCAGTGATGCTCATAATTAAATGTTACATACCACTAAGACACTAATGCCACTTATGTTCATATTCGTGACAGGAAGTAGTGTGGTTTTGATTTACTGTCGGTGTTTGTGATTGTGATGTAATGTATTTTTGTTGACAGTAGGTGACTGCATGTTTCCCTACTAAACTTACATGACAACAGTTTTGCTATAAAAAAAAAACTGTAAAAAAGAAAAAAAGAGAAAACTGATTCCATTCCATGTGACAGTGTTGTGAATCCAGTCCAACACAAATCTGCTGAGTCCAAATGCTTTCTATAAACTGCGCCAGGCCGGTAATCCAAGAGAAGGTGGAAAATGCATAATGGTTCAGCAATTTTACATTTTTCTCGGGATCATTTTTAACAAGCAAGAAAAGAAATAGATATAGACGGCTATTATTTTTCTTGTTGTACTGTTTGGACATGGATATTAGATTGAAGACTTAATAGCCTCACAGTGAACTCATGTGGTTGTGTCTTTCCAAAGGACACTTATCTGCAGCACAGGAGGCTCATCAAACAATGATACTCTGATTTTCCGTTATCAAAATGTAATGTTTCAAAACACTGTCGTCCTGTGTACCAGAGGTTAAACTGCATCAAACGTTTACTCTATTTTGCACGCAAAAAAAAAAACCTTTGCCATTTAATTGGCTCCCAAGATCGCCTTTAGAACGGGATTCACAATTCGCTGATTCATGGAGACGACCGTGCAGATTTCAACCAACCTACCGCCACAGGCGGCAAAGTTACCGAAGAATTTTATCAGAAAAAGGTTGAGATATTATGGGAATGAAGTTTAATTTGAAGCTTTGCATGAGAGGGGATTTATCAAGAGGGTCTCCAGCGCCAGTCATCTTGACGAGCTCTGCTTTAGGAAAGGATAAATAAAGAATGGTTTAATATTTTGCCACATCAGCCACAGAACTATAATTTTTCTCGTGAAATGACAATCTTATTTTCTTAAGATGATGACATTCTTTATTATCATTATACGACATCTCTTGAAATAACTAAGAAAAATGTGATTTTCAAGGTTCTCATTATTTATCAGTTATACTGTGAATTTTAGCTTCACCAAACGACCCACATCCAAACTCGGTTCTGCAGTTGAGCCATTTGACATTCTGATTAGTGTACTAATTGTACTTTCTGTGTGAAAGCTGAACATTGTAGAGAAGTTATGAGATGATTTCCATGGTGGAGGATAGGGCGTTGGGTTGCGTTTGAGAGCCGTGTAGCCATCGTTCTGTAAAACAGACTGAATTAATGTCAGTGTTGTGTTTTTCTGCTTCTGTCACTTAAAGCCTCCTCTCTCGTCTCTTCACTATAAAAACAACCACAACAGAGTCGGGTGAACATGAAAGCGAACAATAATAGTAGACGCTTAATAGGTGTCGGTCTGAAAAAGCAGGAGATTGACTGGCGGCTTTGAGCGTTATGAGTTTCGTATGAATGGAAAGTGAAAGTCTAAACGTTCTATCAACCATCAGCTGCTCAGTAGCCAATGATGGCGGACTCATTCTAAACACTCGCAGCCAACTAAGGTTGTAAGCAGTATTATGAAAGTCCTCAATGGTTTCTGCAGATGTTGGGAACGCAACAGTAGGTTGGGCTGTGGGGGGGTGGGGGGGTGGGGGGTTTAAGACCTGTCCGGTCTGTTGCAGCTCATATTAGTAAAACAACTGTGCCTAAAGTCTAGACGACTCTGACTACTCACACTCATTCACACTCTGACATCTGAGTCGGCTGCTTTACTGTCTAGATGTCATTACTTAAGCCGTTAGAGTGTAATGTTATGAAAAGCAGGAGGCCAATGAAATTACAGGCTTAGAGCCTGAACCGCTCCAGCTCTGCGACACACACACCGAGTAGAACCCGAAGAAATAAACTCTGGAGAAAAAAAGCTCAGCGTCCTTAATTACCATGAGTGCAGTTTTACCACCGGTGGATTAATATTCAACCATCATAAATGAGCAGATGTTGTCGAGTCTCAGCCCAGGCTAATACTCCAGTTTATGACGTCTGTGTTAGTCGTGACACAAATGTCACATGATCAACACTGAGGACGAAGTGAGTCATTGCTGAGAAAAACAAAGAACATACCTAATATAATAATGATGATAATAACACTAATACTAATAATAAACTATTCTAATGATTATAATTCAAATGATAACAAAAACTATTATAATAATAATAACAATAAATAAATAATGATAATGATAATGAAAACTAAAATTTAAATTATAAAATAATAATAATAATAATAAATTAACAATAATAATGATTTTAAAAAATGAATAATAATAATAAAAACACTACTGGCTTGTGGGTATTTCATTATGAAGGACAAAAAAATCAATGACAGTCAAGATATTTGTTTTTAATCGCAGATTTCTGCACCTCAGTTTCGCTAAAAGTACTTTAAATACATTGTTTAGATAACATTGAATTTCTTCATTGGTGGAAACAATTCTGATTTATCTCTCTGTGCAGGTAAGATGTTTCTTCTAGAGAACAACACCATCGACATAGGAGAGGTGGATGTGGGGAGACGAGCCATACAAGACGTACCGCCAGGTTAGTAAGACACACACACACACACACACACACACACACACACGCATACAGTATCAGCCAAAACTTTTTAACTACAGACAGGTGAAGTGAATAACAAGGATTATCTTGTTGCCATGATACTTGTCAGAAGGTGGGATATTTTAGGCTGCAAGGGAAAGAAGGAAGAAGGAAAATGGATGTTGGAGTCTGAGAAAATTGTGATGGCTAGCTAGACCACTGGGTCACAGCATCTCCACATCTAGAGGTCTTGTTGGTTGTTCCTATTCTGGGGTGGTCAGTAGCCTCTGGAGTCTTCTAAAAAGCATGATAATGATGAACCAGCGACTGGGTGTTCATCACCCAAAGATCAGTGGTGACTAGCCCACGTTGCTCCATCTCACAGCAGAGCTACTGTCGCACACATTTCTGAAACATTAATGCTTGTTCTTATATTAAAAATGAAAAAAAAAAATGCTCATCTCTGTAACATCCCTGAGCTGTTGTGGCTGCAAAAGGTGACCCACAGAATACAAGGCAGGTGGTTTTAATGTTATGGCTGATGGGCGTACATGCATTTATATATCTGTCTGGTAACACAAAAGTGAAATAATAAAATTTCTCATACAATCGAGCACACACTAAAGCCTCATACTCTCATTTTCCAGTTAAGTAATAAAGCTACAGCTCGTTTAAGCGGTCCTTCAATAAATCCATGACGGTTTTATGTTCCATTGCTGCCGGAGCGGGATTAGAGAGGTGTTGAATGGCAGCTGCAGACGCCGGTGGAATTGTCTCGGGTTGTTCTAACACGTCACCCATTATTAAGAACAAATATAAAACATATTGTGTGGTTATCAGCAGTTTTGAGTCATTCAAGTTGTAAAGTTAAACGTCTTAATTCAAGTTAAATCCATGGTTTTGTTCTTAGGTGGGCATATTTGTTGAAATGTCATACGAGGTCTGTGATGCCCCTGATTTATTTGACTTCTTTATTCAAGGTGTGTTCTGGAGGTCCCAGGTGTATATTGACCAACCTCAGTTCTTAAAATTCAACATCTCCGTCCAGAGAGACGCTCTTGTCGGAGTGTACGGACGTAAAGGCCTCCCGCCCTCGCATACGCAGGTTGGTCTCACAAACACATCTATGCATGCCCCCACACACACGCGCACACGCACACACACATGCTGGAAAACTCAGCTCTGGCCCGGTGCTGTTTCGGGTCTGGGGGAATGTGTTTTCAATGTTTACTAAAAGATAAATGATGTAGTTAATTATTTTTCAACCTGAACCTCATTACACTGAGCTCATTTTCTGTGTAGAACCTGTAAGAGAGCACATTTTAATTGAATACACATATGTGGTGTTCAGCTCCACTGGACCAGAGGGTAATAAAAGTGTGGGAATTGTGGGTAAACTCAATCAAAATCCTAACATCGGTTTGAACAGATGAAAGAGAGCTAGCATGCTGAGTGTGCTCATGTGTGTGTGCGTGTGGCTGCGTGTGTGTATGCTTGTGTTTGTGTGCACGCGGTTATGCAGTCCTTTTGATTTGATAGTGTGTGTGTGTGTGTGTGTGTGTGTGTGTGTGTGTGTGTGTGTGTGTGTGTGTGTGTGTGTGTGTGTGTGTGTGTGTGTGTGTGTGTGTGTGTGTGTGTGTGTGTGTGTGTGTGTGTGTGTATGAGATGCTCTGCACCATTTTAAAGACCAAAGCCTTGTTATTCACCAAGAAGCTTTTTACCCATGATTCCTCACTGGGATTCGAGGTGTTCATTTCTCATTTCCATAAAATTCTATGCTGTTGCGGTATCGAATACTATATATTCTCCTATGCAATATGTAGATGGAAATTAGAACTGCCTTTAATCAGAATAATAATATTATTTTTTTAATGAATTGACCCTTCGCCCTGCTCAGCTGATTTGTCGAGCACATAATTGCTGATTGAAAAATGTCGCTGTACCTGTTTATATAATCCAGTGGCAGCATGTATATGCTAAAGAGTAAGGGGCCATGGACGGAGCCCTGGGGGACACCACAGTCCAAAGGAGACCACAGAGTTAATCATTATCATATTTAAAGTCCTATCAAATAAATTGAATTTTTTGGGCGGGGGGGTGGCAGGGATATGAGCGTGTGAAGACGTATTGAAGGGAATTATGTAACTTGATACAACCATAGTTTCTTTAAAAAAACACTTTACCAAACGGTTGAGCTACTCTAATCAAATCGACTATTTTCCATGGAGTACAAAATGACATCATGAAATATTCAATAAACGCCCCAAATGAAATAAAATACACATAGAAATCAATTTTCCACATTTTCTTTTCTTGTTGGACGTCAAAGAAAATCAATGGCGTCAATTATTATTTTCCATTAAATGCCTTTAAATATGATTCAGTTCAGAAGGATTCAATAATTGATATTATGAATAAATCTTTAAAGGCCTACATCAGTACGCTGGTTCCAGTATACTTTCTTTGCTATACATTCAGAACATTTTGTTTACTCTTCAATGGCATTAGTCCTACTGGCCATAAAAAAAAGAAAAAGATACTACATCTGATGAGAAGGCCGGTTTATTTTTGTTTTTCAGTCTGTGAGTGTACAGAAGACATTTAGGAGACATCCTTCAGCAAAAAATAACTTAACCCCAGAGAAAAAAAAAAATGCTCTGTTCTCAAGAAATGCTTTTCAGCAAACATCGTTTTATCTCTCAAACACACCTGTGTACACACCGGCCTGTCTCTCACTCTCTAAACGCTGTCTGCTCGCCGGCTCAACCTGGCACAGCGTTTCAATGGGCTGGTGTGTTCCAGTGCAAAGAGAAGAGAAATATAAGACAAAAAAATGACTCAAACTGAGCAAATTCATTACCAAATATTATGTAACGTTTACAGAAAGCTGCTAAATCAAAGCTAGTCATTTTTGTCCTCTTACATTGCAAAAATTTGAATTATATTGCGTTTCTCACTTATATTTGTCCACAAACATTTTGATTTTATCCACGAATATCTGGATTATAATTGTTGTTTTTTTAACTTTTATATCATTACATTCACAAACAAAACTAATTCTTGTTGTTTTGTGAATAAACGTTATTATTAGTCATATACCACATGTAATTAAAACATGCGGGAGACAAAGTCAGCATTCATAAAGTCAAAATTTATTAAGTCTTTTACAAAAATTGTTATAATGTGATAATTTTCACCTTTTTACAAGATAATTTCAAGTTGCGTGAAAGAGGATTGTCACGTAATAACGTCATAAGTTTTACATTTTTACATGATGATATTCACGTTATAACATTAAAAGTTTCACATTTCTCCATGATCATTTTCACCATATAACATAAAAGTTTCACGTTTCTACATGATAATTTTCACGTTATAACATTAAAAGTTTCACATTTCTCCATGATCATTTTCACCATATAACATAAAAGTTTCACGTTTCTACGTGATAATTTTCACGTTAGAACATTAAAAGTTTTACGTTTCTACATGATCATTTTCACGTTATAACATTAAAAGTTTCACGTTTCTACATGATCATTTTCACGTTATAACATTAAAAGTTTCACGTTTTTACACGATCATTTTCACATTATAAACTGATGGATGATATTCCATTAATAACATGACACATTTTAATGTTTACATGATTATCATCATATCACAAAAATATCATTTGTCACAGCGTTAATATTATCATGCAAAGACCTTCAAAGAATCAAGTTATAAGGTTATACTGATTTATTTAATTTATTTATGTTGGCATGATAGCAAAGCTCCTGCGAATCATAGTTGCATTGTTTGAAAAAAAACATTGTGTGTCCATGAAGACGAAGCATCTCAGCGCTGTAAAACACTGAAATTGAATCAAATTAGTTTATATTAACATTTCTCTGTGAGTGTTATGTACAAATGCATGTTAAAGTATTATTCATCACAGTTTGAGTATACTTGTCGCAAATGTTCTCGTAGTGTAAAGACATTTCTCCAACATTTGTATTCATGTGACTTCCAGTACGACTTTGTGGAGCTGCTGGATGGCAGTCGCCTCATTTCCAAAGAAAAACGAGCGCTGAGTGACTCAGCCTCGGGACATTCCTACCCGTTCGGTCTGCACGAGTACCATGCTGAGAGAGGAGCCCGACACACACGATCAGTCAACCTGCACGAGGCCGGCTTCATCCAGTACCTGGACACGGGCATCTGGCATCTGGCATTTTACAACGATGGACGCAACACTGAGCAAGTTTCCTACAACACCATAGTAATAGGTGAGACACGGACGATTGTCTGCAATAATAGAATATGCATGTGTTGGAATTATGGGCCGGCAGTGGAAGTTTGTATTCTATGGTTCATGCATTCATACCCGGTGTGGTGTTCATGTTTGGTTTGGCCCACGTACCCACCACAAGAAGATGAATGAGAAGAAAGTCCAGCTGAAAGCCTTTGGATGTGAACATATTAAATAAATATTACACGGAGTGTTCGCTGTGAGCCCCGCTGCTCGTTTATATCACATAACAACATTATTCAAATTAGCAGCAAAACTATTGAAAGCACCTTATTATGTATGTCAGGCCAATAGGAGGCAGTGTTTAAAAAGAACAGCACAATATAATATCACATCACATCTGTCTCTACAAAGCAATTACAGTAAGGACCCACTCGTCACAAGCCATTCAGATCATTGTGGTCCATTTTTCCCGGTTTCTCCATGCTAACATCAGGAAAAAAGGCTCACTACCTGCTCATAGACCACACCCACTCAATGGTGCCATGGTAACTAGATAATCCGTCTTGGTCTGACATCACCTGTCAGTGGTTATAATCTTATGGCTGATCCCTGTATAAACTTATTTTTTACCCAAATCTTGATTTTTTCAAATTTCATTTGATTCTTTTTATAATTGGGAAAGAAAATAACATCTCGGTGAATGTGATCACACCCCTTGTAATAAGGATAAAGTCAACATCATTATATAAGTCATTATTTTTTTATGCTGTATTAAAAACCCAGCTGCATTGTGGGTCCACCAGACCACCAGGTAGGCCCACATTAGGTGAGAAACATCAACATGACCACTAGTGTGTGTGTGTGTGTGTGTGTGTGTGTGTGTGAGCCTGCGCCTGTGTCTGTGTGTGTGGTGTGTGCCTGTGTGCGTGGTCTCTGTCTGTGTGTAAGTGTGTATGTGTGTACCCCAGTGTGTATATGTTTGTGAGTGTGTGTCTTTATGTATGTGTGTGTGTATGTCTGTGCATGTGTGTCTTTATGTCTGTCTTTATGTCTGTGTGTATGTGTGTGCGTGTGTGTGTCTTTATGTCTGTGTGTGTGTGTGTGCGTGTGTGTGTCTTTATGTCTGTGTGTATGGGTGTGTGTGAGGGAAATGGGCAGGCAGGTATGGCAAAGAGCCAAGACTAGAGAGCGCGTATGAAATGCAGCTGGTAAATTGGGTGTCAGAAAGTGTCGATCGGACTGACTGGTTGTAACTACAGCAACCACAGAATCGTGTGTCTGTGTATGTGTGTGTGTGTGTGTGTAGATATACCATATTTACACATCCAACCCATCTAACTTGACCTCTTACCCCCTCCCCTCTCTGCTCTCCACTCATCATCAGAGTCCATCATGGAGTGTCCTCAGAATTGTCATGGAAACGGAGACTGTCTCTCAGGAATATGCCACTGTTTCCCAGGTTTTCTGGGGCCGGACTGCTCTAGAGGTAAACACACACACACTCTCACACACACACTCCTTCACTCAGACGCCGCACCTGTGAGGAGGTGATTATCCATAAATTGATTGTGACCTCCCCACCGTAGAGTTTGTGCTGTGTCACTCTTCATTCTCTTATTGCAATCAGTTAGCTTGTGTGTGTTCGGAATGTTGTGTTACCTAAGACTGTTTTATAGCCGCGCGTTCGTTCTTGGTGGCTAAATAAGGAGAGGGAAAAGCAGAGCAGCTGGGATTACAGCACGTAGCAGTGATTTTAAATCAAATATTATAGCAGCTGTCGATCTCGCCGTGATTATGGCTAGCTGTAAGCTATGTTCAACATGTGAAGCTTTGATTGGTCGCACAAACTGGTCCGGTGAGGACAGGAAGTCTGATGATGTTTTATAATCCGTTATGAATGAAGACCAAAACAAAAGGAGATGTCTGAAAAACGGTTTAATCTGCGGGTTATCTATGTGGGATAAGGGAGTGCTGGACTGGCCAATCATGCTAACGAACCGTATGCTAATCTCGACATGCAGCGCCTACTTTAGGATTTAACATGTATTGTATAAAACATACTGTACTTTATGTAAAAGCACATGTTTAAGGAGTCACGATTCAATCACTCCTTCTAATGATGTGGAATAAATCTGTGCTTAAAATCTCTCATTTAACGGATAAACTACTTCCTGTAACAGAAATGAGACACAGGTTTTGTACCGGGACACGTCCACCGTCCTTCATTAGCTGAATACAGACTGGTTGTAGACTGTCTGACGCTGAAATCTTAAGCTGTAAACACTCTTTGCTCTATAAGCTTGTTGTTTATGATGCGGTGGTACGTGATCTTGTTATACATGCTCATTTCTTCAGTCGTCGCTCCGTTCTCCACGCCGCACGGATCAGTATCACTGACTGAACTTATCCACCCGTCATTTGGACCCATACAGTTTCATTTCAGAACATTAGTCGACCGTTACGCAGTATAACTCGTATAGCTATTGTTCTTTCCACTAGCACTCGCTTTTTATTTTAGTGTTGTTGCCAACTGTAATGACGACCAGGGAGAACCATTCGACCCGTCATTTCCTCACTAGTGGAACAGCCATCACACCGACCCTGGGTTCAGTATCTTGCTTCTTGCTCAAGAACACTTGGACTTATAGACTGCAGGGTCTGGGGATCGAACCACCTGTCTTTCGAACAACAGCGCCTCCCAGAACCTGACTGAAAAACTAGAGATGTAAATTAGCTTCTAGCTAACTCTGGCACACTCTAGGAAGCTTTGTGTTGTCCCTGTAGATAAACAAATGAAATGAATGAAGTAACCCCCGCTCCATCATTAGGGCACCAGAGTTGTGACGGTAATCACAGTTTTGAAGTTAATTTAGATCAGTGTGTTGCTTAGATCTATTCATAGACTGTGTTTCACAGTTTTAACATTATTCTTTCAGCTGCAACTCCCAACTTTTTACCTCTGGATAATAATTAGTGTACACTTTATTATCTTAACATTGATGTTCCCATAGACTCTAGTGCATTATCGACAAGTTCTACTCCCGTCAGACTTAATATCAGCTTCTTCTGGAACTGTCCTTGAATCCATATTGTGACAGCGATAGTGATCCTGGGGGTTTAGTAGGTAGCTATCACAATGACAAGGAGGTTCTGGGCTCAAATCCACCTTGGGACCCAGGGCCTTTTTGTGTGGAGTTTGCGTTTTCTCTCCTTCTTTGCATGAATTCCCTGTAGGTACTCCTTCTGAACTCCAAAAATATGTAGTACAGGTGAACCAGTGATTCTGATTGACCCGCTGCTGTGAATAAATAAGTCACCACTGTAACGGCATTTATGCAATTATGTGCCTTCCACAGACTTACAAAAGTCTGTAAATGTTATAATGCATGCCAAATAAAAAACAGTTGCCCTTTTTTTATGACAGCCTTGTTGTTTGTAACAGAGAATTTTCCCACAGCGAAGCCAGTTAGTCTGACCGATGGTGCGTGTGCTCTAGCTTCCTGTCCAGTGCTGTGCAGCGGTAACGGCCAGTATTCCCGAGGACGGTGCCAGTGCTACAGCGGGTGGAAAGGCACCGAGTGCGACGTTCCGGCCAACCAGTGCATCGACATAAACTGTGGAGGACACGGCATCTGCATCGTGGGAGCCTGCATCTGCAATACCGGTTATAAGGGAGAAAACTGTGAGGAAGGTAAGAACAGACAAAAAAAAACAAAGTTACATCCAATATTACGATAAAACTTTTTCAATCCCAAAGGAAAATTTTAGATCAACCATATTATATTGTAGATATAGATATCGGTATGGGTAGAGGTATGATGTTGTTGGCGGTATTTATTCAACTTTCTGGAGGACTATACTAGACTATTCTGAATTGATTGGAATTATGAGGCCCAGAAGTGTGATAAAAAAAAACCCACCACATCTCTACATTATTAATTCTCCAAATAAATAAAAGATATAACAATAATATTGATACCTGTGACATTTGCTTTTGTAATTAAAACAATATTGCAGTTCTTGATTAGAAAGCGCAAAGTTTAAGTTATTTTAAACCGTGCGATTTAATTGCTGTTGGAATAAGACAAAATTAATAACTTAGAAAAGTGTTTCAGTTATATTTATACAGATATTCTTGAAGGCGTTAGAGGTATAATCTCAGATCTTCTCTCATGTTTACTGTAAAAAGGCAGATTCCTGTCAAACTTTGCTGAAGCAGAGCTTGACCATCTTTCCGTAATTAACTTCAGGTTTAGAGCTTAAATTGTTTCGGCGCTCTGATACAAGTTAAAGACTCACATATCGAGTTAATGTTTTTCAATACTTGAAGGCAAAAATTGAAGATTCTGCAATTCACATTATGCTGTGACTTTTCTAGTGGCAGCATGTATATGCTAAAGCGTAAGGGGCCAAGGATCGGGCCCTGGGGTACACCACATGTCAAAGGGCTAATAAGAAAGTCCTAATCAATAAGTAGAATGTTTTTGGGGCATATTAAAGCATGCAAGGATTTACTTAACAGACTTATAGATAATTCTAATGAAGGTCAAATAATAAAAAAAAAAAATGCTTTTCCAAAATATTGAAGTTATCGAATTAAAATAGACTCTTTACAAAGAAATACAAGATTTCATCACAAAATAATTTCGGAGCCTGTGTTTTAAATCTTTTACCTGGTTGTCCAAACGATTTGTCGTTCATGGTGAATATAAAGTGTTTAACAAATTTAATAAAAGAAGCCCCTAAGAAAAAAAAATAATTAATTAATATTTTTCTCTGTGTTTTTTTATTTTTGTTCTTATGTCCAGAGGCGGCCCAGTGGGACTTTCTGTGCACAGACAAATACATTTTGCAATAACATTGAATTCTTTTTTGAAGAAAACTATATTCTTCAGCAAAGGGTTACAAAGGAGCATACAAATATATATTCCTAGCACGAACTGCGTGTAACGTTTCTGCTGCGTTTTAGTCGTTTCTTTCTCATCTTTGTGTTCAAAATAGAAAAAGTAACACATCAAAACACAACTGAATGCTGATTAATGAGACCTGATGCACCTCATTACGTCCACACTAGCTTAAATTGTATGGATGCAGGTGAAAAGAATTGTTTGGTCCAGAGATGGGAACATTTAAATATTTTTATAAAGCCAAATATGGAAAGATGTTGAATAGGAGAACTGTCCTCTGTCCTTTTTGTGGCAATAAATCTTCTAGTTGCCTGAAATATCGGCTCACCGATAAACACTTAGCGTTGAGCTCAGACATCAGACCCAGCAGAGCTCTGGATAGTAACACTACCGTGAGCAAAGAGCCTCAATCAGCCACAAACTGAGAAAGGCCGTGCTTTTCACCTACGTTAGGTATTTAGGAGTAAAAATCTGGATCAGAAAGTCCAAACTTTCTGAGTGACATCGCTGTAGCAAATAAAAAAAAATCCCCCTGAAGCGACTGAAGGTGTTGACAAGCAACAGCAAACACTCTTTGTCCATGGGGCTAACATTGTAGCTGTAGCGTCCCACAGTAAACAGATATGGAACCATTCCTCCAAATCTACCTGTGACAGATTATCCAGCTCCATTCAGTGGAATGAACGAAAGGCAAATAAAAGCGATGTCGACCTTTGAGGTTTACAAGGTCCATATATCAATTTATTCAGTCATCTTCTAAAATACAATTGAATTTGAACATTTTACATTTTATATTTTATGTTATCAATTTCAATTGATAACATTTTCACTTTCTTGTCAGTCCAGTTTAATAAATTCATTTCATGTATCTGCAGCGCTCCCACAAATGTGTTGTTCTGATTTAGTCCAAAGTGAGCGTATATTGATCGCCCCGAGGAGATCTATCATGTATAAATCTTATTTCACCTGGCACAGTTTGTATTTTACTCACGTCTCTGCTTCAACTTCTTTATATAAACACTGTTCAATCAGGGCGATTGCTTGTACGACGCAGGCGATTCTGGGCTTCTCTGGGGTTATACCCTTGTTGCCGGGGACGACAGCATAGCTCTAGTTTGAAATTTCTTATGAAATAGTTTATAGTACCCACACACTTCAATCTGTTACAAACAACAAAATAATTTCATAATGACAAAAATAGATGAGTTTTCTTTCCTTCTAATATCCAAACCCGTCAGCAACTTCAGTCAGAAACATTTTCCGTGGGTCAGTGAAATAGTGGTGTATTTATTAAAGCAATTATTGCAACATATGCATTATCCATTATATGTTTATTAAAAACATTGCATTCATTCTTCTACCGTTTCGCTCAATATTATTGTTTACGGAAACTTTTTTTCTTGAAACTTCCATTCAATTTACAAATAGCCGAACTTCTGCGCAATAACAAATTTAAAACCCACGAAGCGGTGGCGCCGAAGGTCCTCCCCTGCTTTACCTGGTAGAAATTATGGCTATGACTCAGTTGCGGCGGTTGAATTTGCAAAAATAAGCTTCAAGTTGAACACTGCAGTACAATTCAAGGAGGTTCAGTCTCAGGATAAACACATTCACATCGTTCTTATGTAATCGTTAATCCTCTGAGTGAGTGAGGGAGGCAGACGGAGAGAGAGAGAGAGAGAGAGGGAGCATGAATCAACCCCTCCTCCATGAGAACCCGCGTTTTAATCCCATTTTTGCGGCTGAATCTGCAAAATACGTCGAAAGGTGCCACGTGCATACACGGAAAAGGCAAAGCCAAGTTCTTATGTCTTCAGAAAGTGATTTTGTTTGACAGTAGTTTGTGTCAGAATAAGGGCGCCGTGCGCTGCTTTCTAATCATTATGGAAATCCTGTGAGTGTCGGTGGCAACAAGCGACGTCCGTCACCCTAAATGAACCGTAGTCGTGCATATTAAACTGACAGTGTATGTTGAGGCAATTATATTGTATGTTATTAATGGAAATACTCTCATGGCATATGATTATTCTCAGCTGGATAATTGAGCAAGCCTAACAGGAGAGCTCGCAATGTTTTACGCAAATTAAATATCATTCATTTGTCGGTGCGTGAAAGCAGAAACAGTCAAAGCCATTACATTGTGAGCATTATTGCTAGGGGAATAAAATCTGAAGTACACTCAGTATAGCAGGAAGTTTAAAATTAGTCGGTTTTTCCTTTCTCACGCTAGGTATTTCTATGTTTTTGTTTTTGATCCCTGTCTGACTGTCAACTATAGAGATCTAGCCAGTTTTTCATTTGGGGATAATTAAAGTTTTTTTGTTTTTTTTGATGCAAAGACGCTACTTTTATTTCATGTTTTCATCTTGGATATTTGCCTAAATGTTTCTGTAAATGTGACGTTTACCTCTATAGACTTCCTAATGGCCACTTGCCAACAGGCTATCTGATGGCCTCAGTGAACCTTTATGGAACACCAGCTTCTTTTTCTTCTCTTGTTCCTAATGAGGAGGGAGCGTAAGCGACTTATAGATTGCTTTTTCAAGTGCCAAGAAAAATGGTTCTCGTTCTTTATGTGCATGACTTAAATCCCAAGGTAGATTTTTTTTTTTTTTTAACTTGAATAAAGTCTTAAAACAAAGAAGGAGATACAATAATGATATTCCATAGGAGGAAATCTACTTTGCAAGCCAAGACACCTCCGTTATAAAGCCAAACAATTCATCATTGAACAAGGTTGTTGATCAGGCTCGATTAGCTGGACACATGTTGCCTGTGGTGGTGTTATTTTACCGTTGGTGGGATCCCGGCATTAATGAGCAGAGTACAGTATAAAATCACTTTTATTCCAACATGGTGGCCCAGGCAGAAAAACAGGATGTGTGACATCATTGCCAACCTCCCTATTCTGGATTGCAACAGGTGGTATCTTCCTTATGAGGAAGGTGTCCATAGTTACATTGGCAGGGCAGGCCAATGTAACTATGGACAGGACAGTAGATCTTCGGTAGAATCAGCCTTTTGGGTTCAACAGTAGTCATTCCTTAAAGTACTTTCGAAGGTTCTAACCCTGCAGACCAGGGAAAACAGTTTTGGTCTTTCCAAAGTCATCTATTTTTCCTGATTCCGTGCCTAACGTATCCCAACCACTGAAAGGTGCCATGGTATTTAGATCATTCTAATGGCGTCCCTTCCTCTCTCTGCCTCCAGTGGACTGCATGGACCCCAGCTGTTCAGCCCATGGGGTGTGTATTCACGGCGAGTGTCACTGCCAGCCGGGATGGGGCGGAGCCAGCTGTGAGATCGCCAAGGCCATGTGTCCTGACCAGTGTTCCGGTCACGGCATCTACAACGCAGAGACCAGCACTTGTACCTGTGACCAGAACTGGACGGGTCCTGACTGCTCTTTAGGTGTGTATCATGTGACACTCACTGTTTTTCATTTCATTTCTTTCTAAATTTGTAGTCTGGACAGCTGAAGGGAGAGGACGCGGTTGTTGTCTGTTCAAGACTATAAACCGACAAGTATACCTTTATTGTTACTCACCGTCAAACGTTTTGCATTTATATCCGTATTTGTGCTGAAACTGATGAAATTCAACAACTACAACACTCCGTTGTGCATATCGGTTATTAAAGAACTTGGACTCCTTCGCCGGCCCCGTTACATTCACAGAAGTTGCCGTTCTAAGTTTGTTTACTCCCGCTCCGATAACTCCATTCCGTCCTTTTGGTCTGAGGTGCGCCCCGTCGCGTCTCAGACGTGTCATCAGAATGCTGTCGCTCTAGCTAGCCTTTCGGGAACACCAAAAGGTCTACTCAAAGTCCCTTAGAGAGGCTCGGTCACTGTTCCACTCCAACATTATCAAAGCCAGCCCTGGAAATTCTAAGCAGCTGTTTTCCACTATCACTCATCTTCTTAAACCACAAACTCCCCCACTAACAGAAATTACAGAAGAGCACTGTAATAATTTCATGGCTTTCTTCAAATCAAAGATTGACTCAATCCGTTCTGTCCTTTCTGGTTCCTCCACTCTAAACCTCTTCTTCCACCAAGCTTGAGACTTCTACCTCAAGCTTTAAAAAGCTTCAGGTTTAACAGAATGTTGTAGGAGGATAAAGAAGTGCAGGGTAAGCGTAAACTAAACTAAATTTAAAAAAATGAATGAATTAAAACATGATTAAGTGTGAGCCCGCAGGAGCAGACATACAGGATGTGATCGATTGCTTGTAAACACGCTAATGTGACATAAGACAAATAGGAGAGTCAATTTTTGTTGCTGTGCAGTGATGAGTAAAAACACTGATATTTTTAGGGAAAGAAGAAAAAGCTGCCCTTAGCGTTGTGAAATATGAACTCTGACATTCAAATATGATATACACAAGATTTATCTCCTCAAATCAAGTCAGTTGCACTAAATTTTGACTAAATCAGACCAATGGTTGGGAAATGTTTTGCCGAAAACTGGGAATTTTAGAGATAAGGCTCCACCTAGTAACGGAAATGTGCAACCAACCTTTCCTATAATCAATGCAGTTCTTCCTCGCACTAAGGTATATGGGGTCATGAAATTTGAAAATGATTTATGAATTAGTGTTTGAGTTATCGTGTTAAAATAAATGATCTACGGCAGACGTGGACGCAGCGGTGATGATTCTATACTGGAATTCTTTTTTTCAATAAATAAGTATGAAACAACAGTCTTGACGATTGAACTTGGGTCACTTATTCTGAGCCCTGACTACAATTTTTAAAGAAAACGGTAAGAAAAGTTAAAACCTTTATTAAGAAGAAGAAAAATTTCGGAAAAATCAACGATATGTCAATAGCTGAGCCGAATAATGTTTTCTATTCTGCCTTAAATGTGAAGACCCTCACCTTCCAGCAGGTCAGGGGCCGTCTGCTAATCGCTTTGACAAAATATAACAATTAGCACAATAATGTGTTTTTTATTTATTTTAAGACAAAGTTTTACCCTCTACACATTTGTCCCCCATGTACACATTTACACACACACATGCACACAGATAACCAGATAAATAAATACACACAACAACACACACACTGTCTGTCCTGTCAGGTGCAGCTGTCATTCAATCCTACATTCATTGGTTATGTTTTTTCATCCTGAAGTATTTCCATCGCTGAAAACGTTTTATGTGACATTGTCAGTTTGCCTACGTCGTCTATTGTACTTCAAGAAAAGACACACAATTGAACAAAAAATGAACACATTGTCTCATATTCATAATAACAAGTTTTTTCCTGACCTTTGTTTCTCATTATGCTAGTTGCCACATACACACACACACACAC
Source organism: Lophius americanus (assembly GCA_037951165.1). Classification (NCBI taxonomy): domain Eukaryota; kingdom Metazoa; phylum Chordata; class Actinopteri; order Lophiiformes; family Lophiidae; genus Lophius; species Lophius americanus. The sequence goes on along the minus strand of JBBDHG010000082.1, from coordinate 1,734,146 downwards.
TAATATACATATATACACATATAAACACACGCAAGCACGCACAAAAATACAGACACAGATACACACACACACACACACACACACACTAATGTACATATATACATATATAAACACACACAAGCACGCACAAACGTACACACACACAGACACAGATACACACACATATACACACACACTAATATACATATATACACATATAAACACACACACAAGCACGCACAAACATACACACACACAGACACAGATACACACACACTTACACACACACACTAATATACATATATACACATATAAACACACACACAAGCACGCACAAACATACACACACACAGACACAGATACACACACACACACTAATATACATATATACACTTATAAACACACACAAATATACACACACACATACACACACACTACTATACATATATACACACATAAACACACAGACAGCGCCGCAGAATCACGGAGCTCAGTCCAGCACGCCGACACCACTCACACACACACTCACACACACACACACACCCCTCATAGGTGAATTAAGGACAGACTTGCAGGAAAAGCTTCTTAATTGATTCTGTCTGAGGAGGCCATTATGTTCCGGAGTAGAATCGGCGCTGTCTCAGCCAGGCTGCTCCACACAGTTTGGTGCATATTGAGTTTGGAGCAGCTGCTGCAGAGACGTGCTCTGCTGCTGCCAGCAACATTTAGAAGCAGTAATCACTTGCTGTCTCACCATAAGCATATTTATAATATCATTCTTTGTCTAACAGAGGTGTGTGAAGTGGACTGTGGCAACCATGGCGTCTGTTATGGCGGCGCGTGTCGGTGTGAGGAGGGCTGGACGGGAACCCTGTGCGACCAGAAGGCCTGTCACCCGCTGTGCAGCAAGAACGGAGTGTGTAAGGAGGGGAAGTGTGAGTGTGACCAGGGATGGACAGGAGAACACTGCAATATTGGTGAGTTGATCAAACCCACACACTCGCACACACACACACACACACACACACACACAAGAAAACTCTCCACTGGCATTTGAGAAAAACACAATCAACGTTTTATTGTGAAGGAGAATTTAAGAGAGGATAACAGATGGGTTGAGGTGGAGTGTTCTGCTGTGTTATTAATGTGACGTCTCCAGCTGCTTCTCTGAGACACAAACTATTATTTTCCTCGCCATAGAGTTCTTTGAGTCGCCTCACGATGCAGGGTGTGTCGGTTTGCTGCGATCATTTGTTACTGCTGGACTTCACTGCACCACTAAAGTTTGTCACTTCATAATATACTTGTCGTTTGTCTCTCGCACCGTTTGCTTTGCTAGATAAATTACTATACAACTCTATTGTCTGTGTGTGTGTGTGTGTGTGTGTGTGTTGTGTGTGTGTGTTTGTGTGTCTGTGTGGGTGTGTAGTTATGTGTGTGTATAGCCAGCCCTGTTGCTGCAATTCCACCTTTCTCATTCATGACATTAAAGCTAAACTAAGAATAATGTTAATTTTATCAGCCGTGTTTTCATTTATAGTCTTAGTCCTGTGACGCATTAGTTTTTTTTTATCATATTTAGTACATTTACATAGTTTTATACAACTAAAAGTTTGAAGACTTTAGTCTCATATTAGTGAAAGCAAACTGTGAATATTTTAATTTTGGTTTTAGTCAGCGTCACGTGTTGATAGCCTACTCTAGTTTATTACTTCAGGGTTTTTCTAGGTGAGGGAGTAAAACGAATTGTGATGACCCATAAAGAAACATTTAATCCTTCAGATAAAATGCACATACATACTTGGAGGAAGGAAAAGAATAAGGAAAAAAAATTGTCTGATTATGTCCAAATTGGTTCATATGAATCTACGCAATGAGATTTATCTTCTATATATATTATTTCACTTTAAGAGTCCATATTTTACTCATTAGGACCAGCGTTTTATGTAAAACACACTCTCTCCCACCAAACTCCCTGTTAAAAATTGTTAACTGTATTTATCTTCGTTATTCAGTCATTATGGGATGGTATAGATTATTAATGAGTGACATTTAGAGAAGTTCAGTCAGGGGGATTGCTTTTACAACGCAGCGGATTGAAGGATTTTTGGTAAAAAATAAAATAAAATAGCCCCTGTTCTATAGAACTACAGCATAGTTCTAGTTTCACTGGTCAGGAAGGTGAATTGAAACAGGAATTTGAAAAGTAACTATTAAAAAGTGGACTAAAAAGTACAATATTTCTTATTTAGTTGTGTAGAAGTATTAAGTAGCATGAAATGGAAAAAAATCAAGTACGAGTATGTCAAATTTGGACTTAAATACACGGATCACTACCCACAGAGTAGAGGATATCAGTCGCTGAGCAACCGGGAGCTAAATTGTTGCTTAAATCTATTTTTATTCCATGTTTACGAAAGGCTGATTGTCACGTAATCACTTCCTTTTTTTTAACCTTTATCCAGCATTCTGTTTTTTTCAGCGTGGGTTCGTCTCTGTGAGTTTAGATAAACAAAAAAAAAAAACTGATTCAGTGGAACACTGTTGAGACCAAAACCACGTTGCTGGGTATCCAGTAGTCACAACGGGAATGTGTGTGTGAGTGGGTGATAAACAGACAGTCATCAGGGTCTTCATGGCAGCTTCACACCAAACCAAACCCATCACTTAGAGAGTTATTTGTTGTCAAACAGTCACACAGCTACAGCAATGCTGGGAAAAGCACTTCGGATTGGCTTCAGATATTTTCAGTGAGACACCCACACACACAGACACACACACACACACACAGACACACACACACACACACACACAGACACACACACAGACGGTCACACAGATGCACACACAGACACACACACAGACGGTCACACAGACGCACACACAGACACACACACAGACGGGCACACAGACCCACACACAGACACACACACACAGACGGGCACACAGACCCACACACAGACACACACACACAGACGGGCACACATGGAGGAGGACAGACACTGAGAACATAAAAACAGTCCGATGAGGAGGAATCCATTCCGACTGCTAACCAACAAACAGCTTGTGTGTTTCGATGGATCTGATCTCCAGCACATTTAAATGTTGAATCGACGTCTGTCGGGAGTTGTGACCTCGCCTCACTCTGTCCTTTTAATCGAGCCCATGCAATGCAGTGTTTATCAAGACAATAGGCTAAGAGGATTTTAGACGTTATTTTAGACGGTTCCTTTATTCTCAGTAACTACGCCAGAGTTTCAGTCATGAAAGGAGTCAGAACTCAGTCATGTTGTCAGGTTCAACCGTAATATATCTCACCTCACCTACCTAAAACAAGGCAGATAGGAAGGACTAGGCACATCTAATAGAAACACGGTTAGAAGCTTCACTTTTTTCCACCACACTGCTGTCTGTTACCAAAATCAATTCCACAAATGAATGCGTTCACCACAGTTTTCATTTAAAAAGGTCTCTCCTGTAAGATTAACGAGGTCTTAAAAATGATCAGATAGGCCTTAAATATGTTGGTGATGATTTAACGGTTCTTCAAACATGCTCATTTAAATGCTACGGTTGCATTTCCAGATTTCTTTTGTTTTGCAAAAAGTTGTTGTTCTACAGATCAAAAACACTTTGAATGATCAGTGAAAATAAACTAAACTAATAAAATGGATTACTTGAAAAATTTAAAAAGGGTTATTAGTGCCACTGTTCACTAAAGCTTAAGCTAAACTTCTGTTCAACTTGTTTATTAGTCTGCAGGAGGATTTATCACCAGGCATCATTCTTATTTCATTCTATCTCCGCCTTTGAGGCGTCAGAGACTTTGGGTTTTATTTGTTCTTAAGGCTCTTACTGGTTTCTTATCCCCTTACATCACATCACTGCTGACGCCGAACATAGGCCCCTATCAAACACGCACAAATGGTTATCCTCCTTTCTATCCTTAGTACAATCTAAAACCTTAATCTCGTTTTATTTCATGTCAAGCTGTTCTCATCCTGTTACTGCTCATGTGTTAGAATTTTAATTGCTTTGATTTTTGCTTTTGATGTTTTTTATAATTGGAGTGTTAAAGAAATCTGTTAAAGTGGTACATTATATTTATGACAGCATTATGAAAGCAGTGATGTGTGTAGCAGGAGTGATGGATAGGTTTTCGGTGGAGGTGGGACTGCACCAAAGATCAGCTCTGAGCCCTTTCTCATTTGCCATGAAGGACAGGCCTACAGTTGAGGTCAGGTTGGAGTGTCCGTGGACTATGGTGTCTATGGATTACATCGATCATTCTGTAGTGAGAGCAGGGGCCAGGTGAAAGAAAACCTGAAAGGTTGGAGGTATGCGCTGAAGAGCAGAAGAATGACGGTCAATCGCAGCGAGAAAAGATACATTAGTGTGAATGAAAGGGAGGCAGGCTGAACGGTGAAAATGAATGGGTAGTAGTGAAAGACATGCAGGAGTTCAAATACTTGTGGTCAACCGTTCAGAGCAACAGGGAATGTAGTAAGAGGTGAAGAAGCGAGTGCAGGCAGGGAGGAGTGGGTGGAGAAGAGTGTCAGGAGTTATCTGTGACAGAAGAGTAGCAGCAAGAGTGAAGGGAAAGGTTTACAAGATGGTGGTGAGAGTAGCTCTGCTGGATGGTTTAGAGACAGCAGCTCTAACCAAAAGGCAGGAGGCAAAGCTGGAGCACGCAGAGTTGAAGAGGTTCAGATTTTCTCTCTAGGAGTAACGAGGATGGACAGGATAAGAAAGGAGCACATCAGAGGGACAGCCCAGATTAGATGTCTGGGAGACAATGTCAGAGAGGCTAGATTGAGATGGTCTGGACTCGTTAAGAGGAAGATCTGGATGTGATGAGAGAGGACATGCAGTTGGTAGTTGTGGTGGACAGGGAATGATTGAAACAGCTGATCCGCTTTGGAGACCCCTAAAGAGAACAGCCGAAAGACAACAAAACAGTTTCTTCTCTCCTTATTTCTTTATCCATTTTTCTTACTTAAACTCTCAGTTTGAGTTTCTTGCTGCTCTAGATTATTTTATTGTTTCTTTCGAAGGTTTCGGGCGAAGTTTCAACCTTAATGTATTTCAAAATGAAAATAAAGGTGGATTGGATGAATGAATGACCCATATGACATCATTGCTTTTCGACAATGGCAAGGTGGGGCCAAAGGTGACATCACTCTCTGATTTGTTGAGTGAATCTTTGAACGTTTAGACATGATTGTTGCAGGAAATGAAAAAAGGACTGGTTGAGGTTATTAGAGTAAAATTGCCGATCACATACATTTTTTACTTATTTAAAGTGCCAGAACAGCCATCGTCTTGTCGCGATAAATGGGCCGCCCTCTTTAAGTCAGGGTCTTCTCGGGGTTTCAGCCCCTTAAGCAACATTTTTTTTTCTTTCCATGGTCTTTCTCTCGATGGATACAAAAAAAAGGTACAATCTTTACCTGCTCTTTTTGGAAAGTACCTCCAAATCATAACTTTTGTTATGATTTGGAAGTAAACAAATAAAGCTACCTTGACTTTTAGACCCACATTGACATCTGGTGATGGTACATATCTGTTCCCGCTCATGTAAATTTCCGGTAACTTCCAAATATGAAGATGAAAAAGTCAAATAAAAAGATTAGATTTGAGGTAAAGAAGCATTTTTCAATCAGCTCACTTTCATACAGCAGTAAGAACTGTGTTGATGTGATTTAAACTGTTCGTTGTCGATCCATCTGTCTGTCCAATTTGTACTGACATTAGCAGAAACCAACGTCTGGACCAACGTGAAGACACGACTCCAAAGTAGATGCAATTCAGTGATTAGATTTATTGCCCAAAAACACAATGTCCATTAAAGAGTGAGGGTCAAAACCAAGGAAGCTGTCCAAAAGGGCAAACAAATCCAACAACAGATGGCGAAGGCACAATCCAAGTACCAGGGTCAGGAAACAGAGAGTTTGACTGGAAGAAACATACACAGAGGAAACGCTCGGAAAGTGGCGTGTTTGGGTGACACAGGGAACATTAACAACTTTTTTTTCCCTCCTCTCGTTTCGGCAAGTAGCACATTAACATGTACAAGGATTTAAAATGACCAACGCTCACTCGCACTAACCACTGCGTCAAGAGTCAAGCCAACAGGGGGCGACATAGCTACAGCCATAAATCTATGTTGACCAATCAGAAGCTTTACAAAATATTCTGTTTAGCAATCAGAAACTTCTGCCTTCTGCCTGGATGAAAATGTGAATGTGTGAAGGTGTGTGTGTTTGTGGGTGTGTGTGGGTGTGTGGGCGTGTGTGTGTGTGTGTGTGTGTGTGTGTGTGTGTGTGAGACGTGGTTCTCAAACATCCACGTTTGGGTCACTGTTATTCTCGACATTCTCACTGGTTCTGCTGATCAGAGCTTGAAGGGGATCTACCATATTTATCTGACAATAAACCTTTTATGTGGGTATTATCTGAGTTTGCACACATTTCTGAGAGAAATGATATAAACTAACTTAACTGGTGTAAGGAGGAATACAACTGAAGGTGTTTCTTACTAATCTGCTCCCTTTTCTTCTAGACTAAATACTTTCTTTCTATCTATGTTCTTTCTTATTCTTCTCTCCTTGAAGCTCACAATCCGGACATTAGAGTGAAAGGTACTGTACTGTTTTCTCTTCTTCTCCTCATCACTGGCTTCTCCCTTAATCCTTTGCTTTTCTCTTTATGTACTGTGGCGCCGTGGCTGCTTCAGTCGTTAATTTATTTGTTCAGACGTTTTCATTTTGGATATTTACAGTATGTTTTGCTATTATTATTTTTTTCATCCCATCCTCTCAATCATTTTGCCACCTTTGAACGCGTGCAATGAGTGCTGTTGCTTTTTATTTCAGCATTGTCATTTTTGACTTTAGCCTAATAAGTAATGGCTTCGTGTTCTTTAATCAGCTCACCTGGGTTTTTTTTTTTTTTTTTCAGATGAACTAAAAAAAAAAAAAAAATGTATATAGTCTTTTTTATCTTTACTATACATCTGTTTTTCATGATTTTAACTTTGTGTATTCTCTACTTGTGCCTCACTGGCTTTACATTTTAAATCAAATATCAACAAAAACATTCTTGTATTCCATCAAAATTTACAGATATATAAGCCAGAATAAGAAGAGTACGATGAGCATTGAGTTACTTTTCCATTGTACTGTGAGTTATTGGTATTGATGGCTGGTCATTTGGCGTTTTGGTAAAGTTAGCACAGTGTCACTGCAGTCATCCACTGCATTAAACCGGACAGCATATTAAAGCTGGATCACAAAAGAGGAAAAAATAATAATAGAGACATTGAACTGGTACAAATAAATCCCCTTGAAAATGGTAGGCCACTCCAAAAATCAAATCTTTTGTTGGGTCTATCGATTCCATGGTAAATACTCAGAATGGTCATTTAGCAATGACAATTTTCAAAGTTGCTCAGATTCTTATGCTCATCTATTTTTCCTGCTTCTGTGTGGTATTTTTTTCACTGACAAATAATAAAAAATAAATATAAAATAGCAATCTGTAGGTCCTGTAAAGCCAAAAAAAAGTAATCAACCAGAGGAACATGCAACTAGATAGCAGAATGGCTAACAGTAGCAGGGCGACTTAAGCTAGCTAGAAGAACGCATCCTTGATCTTATATTTCACGAGCAAGGAAAACGTAAAAGCAACGATGAAAAAACCTTCAGATCGATTTTATTTTAGTTCAAGGTTTGCAGAAAATGTCCTGTTAAGCTGAAGCATGTTTAGTTTTACATGTGTAACAAAAGAGAGAGAGAGAGAGAAAGGTTCCTATGATCAGGTTGTTTTTCTATAAATCTGCAGCACCTTTTTTCTTAAGTGACGGAAAAAAATGTTCGATTGAGTGGGATATTGAAAAATATTTCTAAAAAGCTGTCCAGTAACCTGAAGTGCATTTGTATTGTTCCGATTCGGAGATGTGTTTGCATGACACAAGGTTCTGTCTCTGTGGGCCAGAAAATGTTATTTATTTGAAATTTTATGAGTGAACATGAGATCTTTATTTTCCTTTCAACAAAAGTTACAGACACTTTTGTGTGTTCTGTGGATTGTGGTATGAAAACTTTCAAGAAAATAATAAACCTGTCAAATCAGCCAAAAACATTCTTAGCAAGTCAGATTTTATTAAAATGTAAATTTTGTTAGCCAAAACATGGCAATCGGAGCATCGATAAAGTTTTTATATGATAAAATTGGACATTGTAATGTTTTGCAGGCGATCTACAAACAGACAAGCCCTAAAAAATAGCAGATATGGCAGATATAGTTTAATATAAACAGTATACTGATTGATAGTTTCTGCTCTGAGTCTGAAATCCTGACTTGATTTAGGCTTAGTTTATCTGTCCTTGATCTATCCTTTGTATTAACATGGACTGTCTCACTGTATCAACCTGAGCTGCTTCACTGTTTGAACCCAGACTGTTACACAATGTGGACCAGGACGGATAATTATATGAGGAGTTTGGTCTAGACCTGCTCTTTCTGGAAAGCACCGTGAGACAACAATTGTTGTTTATCGGCGCTATATAAATAAAGAATGATTGATTGATTGATTGACCTGGACAGTCTCACTGTGTGAACCTGGACTGTCTCACTGTGTGAGTCTTGACTGTTTAACTCTATGAACCTGGACTATTTCACTGAGTCCTGGACTGTTTCATTGTTTGGACTTGGAATTCTTCACTGTGTGAACCTGAACTGTTTCACTCTACGAACCTGGACTGTTTCACTGTGTGAACCTGGACTGTTTCTATGAATGAACCTGGACTGTTTCACTCTACGAACCTGGACTGTTTCTATGAATGAACCTGGACTGTTTCACTCTACGAACCTGGACTGTTTCACTCTGTGAACCTGGACTGTTTCACTCTACGAACCTGGACTGTTTCACTGTGTGAACCTGGACTGTTTCACTCTACGAACCTGGACTGTTTCACTGTGTGAACCTGGACTGTTTCACTCTACGAACCTGGACTGTTTCACTCTGTGAACCTGGACTGTTTCACTCTACGAACCTGGACTGTTTCACTCTGTGAACCTGGACTGTTTCACTGTGTGAACCTGGACTGTTTCACTCTACGAACCTGGACTGTTTCACTGTGTGAACCTGGACTGTTTCACTCTACGAACCTGGACTGTTTCACTGTGTGAACCTGGACTGTTTCACTGTGTGAACCTGGACTGTTTCACTGTATGAACCTGGACTGTTTCACTGTATGAACCTGGACTGTTTCACTGAATGAACCTGGACTGTTTCACTCTACGAACCTGGACTGTTTCACTGTGTGAACCTGGATAATTTCACTGTGCGAACCTGGACTGTTTTACTGTATGAACCTGGACTGATTCACTGTATGAAACTGGACAGTTTCACTGTGCGAACCTGGACCGTTTTACTGTATGAACCTGGACTGTTTTACTGTATGAACCTGGACTGTTTCACTCTGTGAACCTGGACAATTTCACTGTGTGAACCTGGACTGTTTCACTGTATGAACTGTGGACCTGGTCAGCCATCTTTAGTGATTCAGTGAAATACTGAATTGTTGCTGGTGTGCAGGCAGGCGTAGTGGTTGATGAGGAAGAGGATTAGGAGGAGGTGGATGTAGACACGTTTCTCCTCACTGTATAAACCAACGCATGGGTTCAACTGTCACTCAGTGCAGCATGTTCGCGTCTCGAACCTTATTTTGCTGCCAGGTCATGCCCAGTCAGAACAACAGGAGTGGGTTGTAAACAGCCTGAATGTTTCTCCTGCCGCTTGAACTTCACGCACTCAAATCAGTTTTAGATCATTTGATGGGTGCTGATGGTTCTTCAGCTCTGCAGACGTTCTCAACAGAACTCATTCAAAATACTAGTGTGGATTTACAGTCATGGTATATCTATATTTTCCACTTTTGGCCGGTTTAAATAGTCACTTTATTGTTTGTTTTTTTAATTGTTTTTACTAAATAGACGGCTGACTTTAATTCAAAGAAACGTTTTGTATGTATCTCTCACTGAATTAACTGTTTGTTGAGGTTGTACTGCTATCTCTCTCTCTATGTCTCTCTCTCTCTCTCTCTCTCTCTTTCTCTCTCTGTCACTGCACTCCATGATCCCATCCCTCTCTTCCTGTCCTCCTCCTCCTCCTCCTCCTCCTCCTCCGTTAGCTGGCATTTTCATCTGTCCGTCATAGAGAGTATATTTGGCAGTGCTACTTTGGTTTCGATTTACTTTATTTTCCCTAATTTTCCTCCCTCTCTCCCTCGTGCCCTCTCCTATTCTCAGGATATAAAGGTAATTCCTGCCAAAAACTTAATAAAGGCTTCACTGTCCCAGAACACAACCACTCCACACTTCTCTGCTCTGTTCATTTCAACTTCTTCTGATTTTGATTTGATTTTTTTCCCTGTCTTCCCTTCTTTGTCTCATGTTTCCAAATGTTGAGTCTATCTTCTTTTTTTATTGTATTGTTTTATTGTGTAAAACTTCTGTTGATATTAATGCGGTCTCTATATTTAAGTGTCTTGTTTGTTTTTTTCTGGTTACCTCGTCTCTGCTCCTCATGTACATAACACAGATGATTAAAAATGAGGATGCACGCAAATACACCCACCCACACACACACACACACACACACACACACACACACACACTAATGCACGCACACACACACACACACACACACACACACACACACACACACACACACACTAATGCACGCACAGCCCACACAAACAGACCCAAACCTGAGGTTTGTCACACCTGCTTTGCATCCAGAAGCCTGATATATATATTTACTGTAGGCCTACGCTGTCCTCCTCTGTCTTCTGTCTCTCTTGATTTGTTTTTCTTTAATTTCCTCCCTCCATCTTGACATCCATCCCTCGTTTGTCTCTCAAGCTGGGCTTTGCTTGTTTCTGGACACACTGAAATGATGTCATCGATCTGATTGTCTGTTCTGTGATAGAGGAATGTTAAACAGAGGCATAAAGTATAGCCTTTGGAGGCATGCAGTCCAAACCGTCCTGTCCTCTCTATACTTTCTGCGCTGTCTTTCTGTCTACAAGTTGTGTTTTCACATGGATTTTAAACGACGATTCTGTCTTTTTTCACTGACCAGACAAATCCTAGCAAAACCATTCACATTTTTTAAGCCCCCAAAAGTATCCTCAAGTTGGAGCCTTTCAGATTTTACTTAGATTTCCCACATAAGGTTCAACTTTTATTTTTGTCTTTAGGTGTGTTTGCCATTTTCCCATCAGTGAATGCCATTATATATCATACCACAAAAATAATACTATATTTTGTTTGTTTGCAGATGAAAAAAACATTATTTTGAATAAAATTTGGACTGAAGCCAAGCAGCACAAAGGAGCCTTTTTTTTTTTTTTGGCAGTCCTAGTGGTTCATGTGAAACTACAACCTCAGTGCATTTCACCGGAGGCTGACTGCCTGTCTGTCTGTCAGTCTGTGTCTCTCACATGTGGGTTAATGTATTTATCTTTGGTCTTGTCTATCAATCAATCTGTATTTCAGTCCATCTTGAGGAAAAAGTTCATCACACAAGGCCACATGCCTTAATATACATCCGGATTTAGCCAATATGTGTCTCTGAAGTCTTCTTGAAGGTACTTTTCGACTGAAACTGCTGACAGCTAGTATTTATTTTTACGCTAACATTGCAATTTCTTTCAATTTATAAAACTCTCATGCAAAAAACAAGTGTTTCCTCTGGAGGATGTCTGAAAGAACTTCTGAAACATCCTTGACAAGACAGTAAAGCTCTCAACTTAACCACTGGAAGGTTATAATGATGTGTATTTATTATCTGAGAGGTTGAGTGACTGAATACAGTATATTCTATTAAAGGGGAGAGACCCTTCTCTAAGACCCTTTGTCTGTTTAAGCTGAAACAGCCTGCAGCAGCCCGTGTTGAAGAGCAACAGCATCAATTTTAATGCCGTACCTTTAGGTTGAGCATCGATTTCTAAAAAAACGGACATGAAATATGAAATGTTTACCTTCACTGTTATATAGGAGCTGATCTCATCCTCCGTTCCGAGCGTATAGAGCTCAACAACTTTACAATAAGTCTTCAATTTGGAGACATTTTCGGCCAGTTTTCTTCTTTGATTTAGGTTCTAACCGCTAATAGCCGCTCACCACTACTAGCTGCTCGCTGCTTTTAAGGCTACGTATACACTACAGGAAAAATTTGGCAATGGTCTGATTTCCTTTGCTCTTATGCCTGTATGTATCGTTTTGAGTTCTGATTTGGGACACTTCCTTATGTGGTCTTAAATCAGAAACAGGTCTGACTTCTGCTTATTAGACCCCAGTGTGAACCGTCAGATCGGAAGTCATACGATAAAATTCCGTCAACAATCGGTCACAAGGCTGCGTCGGCAGGAGACTTTCACTCAAAAACAGCACTATAAACACTATCAGCATTACTATCAACAATATAAACACTTTTACTATTAACAAAAGTTTTCAAACTTACTTTATTGGTAGTTTAGGGGCGTGAACTGGTGATACTGGAGTTCGATATTAGACACATTGTGACAGAATGTGAACGGCTACCAAAAAATTCGGATCCAAGAAAAATAAGACAAGGACACGTGAACGTAGCCTTTGACTTCTGGCTGTGAGCCATACACGTAAAACTTCAACAAAAATCCCAACCACATCTTGGCTTTCTGCTACAGTTTACACAGATGCCTTGTCAGATCCAGGGCAGTGACATATAACTTGAGAACTGAACCTCTGAGTTCAGTCGGAGGCTGAGGTAGACACAAACACAAATGTATCAATAGCTAGCTAACATCTGTAGAGCTTGGACACTAGCTCTACAGATGCCCGCGCCCGTCTTCCATGACGACCTCTGCTGTTTTTCGGCAAAAATCATCAAGATGCACCAGGTCCGCCTTGGAATAGCTTTACGTGGCTAAGGACTCAAGATGTGCTCAGAAAAAAAGAAATGTGAATACACACCTTGGTCACAGCTACATGTGAGCATTTGGTCCAACAGCTAGTGTACTAGCTCAACAGATGTTAGCTAGCTAGTGACGTTAGTGTCCACCTCAGCCTCTGACTGAACTCAGCGCCTCAGCTCTCTTAATTTATATGTCACTTCCCCTGATCTAATGTATATTAAATAGAGTCGGAAGTACTGTAACAAAGTTCTGAAAACTATGAAAGATCGTCAAACACAACGCCCCGGTTCACGTCAAACTCAGGGACACCCATAGACAAAAACGAGTTCACTTAAAGATTAAACACAAACTGAGCAAAGAGTTCCATGCAGTTCAATACAGCGAGCGGAGCACAGTTCGGTTCAGAACATGGTCCAACGCAGCTAAGCTGGAAAGGACTGGAACCGTAAAACTGGAATAGCTGTCTCCGGGCGGGGGTAGGGGTCTAGGCAACCGCCAGTCACCTTTTAACAATGCAGTCTTAACCTCTCTCCCCGGACAGTTACACCGACTTTCACACCTTCAATCACGTTTTGCTGACTCACACGATGACCCAGCAGATACTCAAGACAGCTCTGTCCCTAACGACCCACTCGTTAGTCATGCGTTCTTTTCCTGTGACCTATAGGCTCTCAATGAATCAAACACGTCACTAGAGGCTAAATACCTGACCCCCCCACCACTACCCTTCAGTTAGAAGTGAGGAAGCCTCCTGGATGAGAGGTGAAACCTCTTCCGCTGTATAAAACAGGTCCAGTTTCTTTGGATTCGAGGATTATTTTTATAGTATTTGTCTAGATTGTTCATCGGCTGCGTGATCTCAGAGATAATTTAATTTGGGTGTGGGAGGTGTACACTCGGCAGAGTGTAACACCTCTGACAATCCCTGCCTCGTGCATTTAGTGCCTGCCAACACACCTCCGGCTGTTAGTGGATTTCAGTGGAGACTGTAAATACTGTTTCAGAAGCTTTTCATGCTCAGAGGGTACCACTGAATAAATTGAATTTTAGGCATGAGTATGGCCCCGGAGTGAAGCATATAAATTACTCAGAGCTCCAGTACAAAACTACCATTAACTACCTTCAAAAATGCATATTGGTTGAAGCCTATTTCACACCCTGACGACCAGCAATGACCCCGTCCCTCTCACTCACGCCGCTCTAACGCTTCTAACTGTGTTTGTCTCCTGTGCCCAGAGGGTTGTCCCGGTCTCTGCAACAACAACGGACGATGCACTCTGGAAGCAAGCGGCTGGCACTGCGTCTGCCAATCAGGATGGAGAGGGGCCGGCTGTCACGTAGCCATGGAAACTCAATGTACCGATGGCAAGGACAATGAAGGAGGTACATAATTGTCAGAATAAACAGTTATTATTATAATGTAGATATATATGGTAAAAAGATGAACACCGTTAGATGTTTTTGTTTGATGGTTGGGTGAACATGTGGTACAGAAAGATTAGCGATCGTAAACGGGAAGAGAAACTAGCAAGGATTAGCAGTTAACACAGTGGGGAATAGGAAAATCTCAACTAAAATTTATACCTTTGAAAGTCACTTGTATTTAATGTGAGCTAGCATTTTTTGATAGAGTGGTAGTTAGTGATTGCTAATTAGATACCATCATTAACAACAAGATTCATTCTTCGCTTCATCTTTCCAATCATGTTATTAGATCCCCCCAAAAAATAGGGCTATATAGAACATTCATAGTAACCACAGATCAGTCGTGTTGTTGTGATAACTCAAAAACTCTTTCACGGATCATTTCCAACGTTTACACCATCATAGCAGTTAGTGTGAGGAAGAATTTGCATTTATTTTGGGAAAGGTCAGTTGCATATTTTTTCTTCAGGCCATCATTTCTCAAGCATCGGTCTGATTTAGTCCAAATGTTGTGGATATCACCTCGTGTATATCATTTGTTACTATAATAGTTCATATTTTACACACTTGAGGAAGCTTTCTAACAAAAACACTCTTTATCTGACATAACTTCCTAATAGCCTGTACTATTGAGTCCAAAATGGATAAAAATGAGCGAAGCAAGGAGATCTATCTTGTATATATATATATATATATATATATATATATATATATATATATATATATATATATATATATATATATATATATATATTGTTTTACACTTATAGTTTATATTTTACTCGCTAGGGGGAGCTTCTTTATGAAAAATACTGTTTTTCGTACATAACTTCACATTTAATTTGAACAGTTCATTCAGGGGGAGTGCTCTTATATGCAGGAGATTGGGGGCTTTTTGCTGACATACCCTTGCTGTAGGGGAAGACAGCCTAGTTCTCCAACTAGTTATTTTCTACTGCCTGCCAGTCCAGCCATCCCATAGAGCTGATAACAGCGTGCTGATCCGACTACAGGAAGTAACTCCAGGCCTCTCTGTTCAGAATCAGCACTTATGGTTTTTCCAACTGTTTGTTGTGCAGCTATTGTATTGATACAAGAAAATAGTAGTTACAAGCTAATAGCAGTAGTCATTAAAGGGATAAAGTGCTGTTTTGTAGTGTCTTGTCAAAATAAAATACTGCTTCCCAATAGTTAATAACATAGTATGTCAAAGTTGTTAGGATGCAAGCAGCGACCAGTTACATTTAGCAGCATGACATCCAAAATTATATATGACCATTCCAACCCACAATTCTCTGTACAGAAAAATAAACATATTGAGTGATTCACAGAGAGAACACAGATTTCTCACCTTGGATGGCGACAGATTTATCGAGCATGAGTTTTCCCAATTGTGCGTACACTGCATGCAGAAGTATATGCTCTGTAAACGGCAGCTGCTACACATATTTTAAACTGTACTTGAAATGCAGCCTGGAGAATTTTTGTCGCATGGCAGTATTCCAGACACAACAGCGGCCTGATGCCGGCTTCAGAGTGTCACCAAATGTCAATGTTGGCACAAGTAGTAGCCTGACTGTTGACAACAGAAGGGCTTTTTTTTCCACAGTGGTCAACAAGTGGTTGTGCCCCTCTGCTCTCGGATCATATAGAGCAGCAATGTGGATTAAAACCCGGCAGTCCTACCTTGAGCGGGCCGCGTGAAAGAGGCGACTTTGTTACTGAGTATTTGTGTATATGAGCAGGGTTCCAGTCTCGTGTGCCTGTTCACCAGATGTACTGGCTTTTATAAACTTACAGAGACAAATGGCAGCCAGTGTTTTATTACGTTACATTCTTCCTTCTGTCCCTCCATCTCGCCGGTCTTGCGCCCTCTCTCACCCTTAACCCTCCTTTACTATTCTTTTTCCATCATTCCGTCCAGGTTCCTCATCATTCTGACCTCGCTGCTTCCTTCTCCTCCACTTCACTCTGACTTTATTCTTCTTGGCATGAGCCAATAAACACATATTTCCCAAAATCGTCCCTTCTCCCTTTTTCCCTCCATCAGAACATTCACAGAACAAGGAAACAATGTTTTGACACTTCTATAGAGTACTCTACTACCAGTTGACCCTCTTATGTTTATTCCATTTTCACACTTGTTTATGGCTAGACGGCAGTAAGTTGCTGTCTAGCCAAAAACATGTAAGCGTGAAAATTACTCAGTGAATGAGAAAAACTCAATTTACACAGCCTGCTCAAGGCCGCCCTGGTACACCATTATTCAACAATGAAAGCATTCAGCATAGGAGAACGTTACAGTGGAGGTAGTAACAGTGGCAAATTATGCATCTATGGCGGGAATACACACCATTTTTTGCAGTGTGTTATCTGGGAACACCAAGGCCAGAAGGCCTAAGAAGTTTCTAGTACTGCATCTAGAAGCAATCTGCAGGTAGTTGCACTCCGGAGCTAGTGGCAGTCAATAGTTAATAGAAGTTTGAAAACAATAGTGGTCAACAAGTCTCAGTCAGCAGCTAGTAGTAGTCAGGAGCATTCACAGTCAGCAGCTAGTAGTAGTCAGGAGCATTCACAGTCAGCAGCTAGTAGTAGTCAGGAGCATTCACAGTCAGCAGCTAGTAGTAGTCAGGAGCATTCACAGTCAGGAGCATTCACAGTCAGCAGCTAGTAGTAGTCAAGAGCATTCACAGTCAGCAGCTAGTAGTAGTCAGGAGCATTCACAGTCAGCAGCTAGTAGTAGTCAGGAGCATTCACAGTCAGCAGCTAGTAGTAGTCAGAAGCATTCACAGTCAGCAGCTAGTAGTAGTCAGGAGCATTCACAGTCAGCAGCTAGTAGTAGTCAGGAGCATTCACAGTCAGCAGCTAGTAGTAGTCAGGAGCATTCACAGTCAGCAGCTAGTAGTAGTCAGGAGCATTCACAGTCAGCAGCTAGTAGTAGTCAGGAGCATTCACAGTCAGCAGCTAGTAGTAGTCAGGAGCATTCACAGTCAGCAGCTAGTAGTAGTCAGGAGCATTCACAGTCAGCAGCTTGTAGCCATCAGCATCTAGTATCAATAGGTAGCTGGTTACAATCATCAACAACGATCAGTCAGAAGCTATTCGCAGTCAGCAGCTTCTAGCAGCTAGAGTTTATTAACACTCCGCAGCTGTTAGCAGCCGGCAACTAGTATCTTTCAGAAGCTAGTATCGTATAATGCCCAAGCTAGTCGCCATGGCTCAGGACTCACTATTATACTAATGATGCATTTTTTCAGGTTGTATTATGATGACCACCTGATGTTCTACAGACCCGTGTTTGAATTTATAGAAAGTGAGACTCATATGCAGCCTTTAATTCAGTCCGATCCATGTTTGACCAAGCTTATTCAGACACAGCGTCTCTCTCATCCTCCAATCTCCCTTATTTATAGGTGCTTTATGTAGCCTTCGTCTCCACTCTCTATCTTTATCTCCGTATGAGCCCTCTATCCTTGTTCCTGCTGCACTCCTTTGTAATCCTTGTATGCCAGCATAGTTGATTATTCGTAATCCTTTTTCCATGGGTGGACTCAGGTTTGAAAAGCCTCCTCAAAAGTGCCCTCCCGGATGTCTCTGAGGTAGATAAAACATGATAAAACAAGTGCCCTTTAAAGTGCCCTCACACGGGAGAAAACATGATTAAGTACTATCTAAATGATTCAGTGCGCTAATGAGTGTCCTTAAAATTGAGAAAATGCGATGCAGTGTCCTGAGGGTGCCCTTCCAGTGGAATAGAAACCTGTTAAAGGGCT
Organism: Lophius americanus; assembly: GCA_037951165.1. Taxonomy (NCBI): domain Eukaryota; kingdom Metazoa; phylum Chordata; class Actinopteri; order Lophiiformes; family Lophiidae; genus Lophius; species Lophius americanus. Next base: position 1,716,005 of record JBBDHG010000082.1, on the reverse strand, counting down.
CTATGGGGTGCCCTTGGATAAAATGTGCCAAACTACATTCTTGCATGCTTTTAAAAACTGTGCAGAAACAGTGATGAAGTGTAAATCTACTGTTCCGCTCTAGTGGAGAGTATTTTAGGCTGTAGATGCTGCTGCTGCACATGCTGGGGAATAGGTCCACCTCTAATCAACTCAATATCTGTGGTGTTGTGTAATAACATAGTTATGACACGTGAGTCATATAGTAAAAATGTTGAACCTGCAGGCTTTTTATTTGGTTCAGACCGAAGACGATTATGGCCTAAAATGATTGACTTTATTTTAGAATACTGAGTTTAATAACAAAATCCTGACTTTATTCTCAGAATTATGACTTCATTCTCATAATGTTGACTTTAATCTCATAATTGTAACTCAGCTCGCAGAATTTTAATTTGATTTGATTTTCAGAAGTTTTAATTCGGATTTGGACTTCAGAATTCTGATTGACTTTATTCACAAAATTCTGAATTTATTCTCCAAATTCTAAATTCATTCTTGGAATTATGACTTTAATGTCATAATTATGACTTTGTTCTCAAAAATCTGACTTTATTCATATAATATTTATTTCAATCTGACGTAAATCTCCGTAATCGGATTTTAATGTCAGAAATCGGTCTTAAATGTTAGCATTAAGAAATTATTCTATTAAAGAATGTGGCCCTAGGCCTCTTTTGTAGATTCACCATAAAGACACATGACTCGTGCAATCGATGCCCCTATTTTATTTGATCACCCCACAATCCCTAAATCCGCCCCATATTTAAACTTAAGCTAACAGCCCTCCATCCACCAGTTGACCATCTGTTAGGTCTTCCATCAACCACTTGATATCTTCCCAAAGTTCAGCTCTCCATTCCAGATTCCTCCTCCTCATATTTCTGAATATAACACACTTTGTGTTTCAGATGGCTTGGCGGACTGTATGGATCCAGACTGTTGCCTGCAGCCCTCCTGTCAGAACCAGCTATACTGCAAAGGGTCACCTGACCCAGGCGAGGTGCTCAGCCAGTCTCCGTCCTCACTGGCTCCTCAGCAAGTAAGAAAGTCCAATCCTATATATGTCACAATAACAATCTGTTATTTTCTGGTACATGTCCACATCACTTTTCAGCGAAGTAAACATACCGGAGGTGTGACAGGAAGCGGCAACTAATTATTTCTCTTATCTTTCTTAGGCTGCCAGGTCTTTCCACCAGCGCATTCACTTTTTAGCTGGTCCTGAATCCACTCACGTCATCTCAGGAACCAGTCCATTCAATAGAAGGTAATCTTTTCTGTGAATTCTAGGCAAGCGGCAACAAGACAAAAACAGTAATCAGACATTGATTCATTTAGGTACGCAGTTCTAGGTATTAGTTGGAAATAAAGGGGGGGATTTGTGGCAGAAACAACTTTTTGCAAAATGTATTACGCCAGAGCTTGTAATTCATCTGGTCCTCACCGAGGCGTGAAAAGAGAGTCTTCTAATTCCATCGTCAATTTAGCGCTAAGAAATATACAACGTCTGGTTGTACTTTCAAAATAAAGCTTTCTAAGGTAATCCCTCTGGCACAGTTGGTCTGTTTAGGCACCATAAGTACTTGGTAAGGATTTTAATTAAAGAAAAAATAACTCTTAAACCCTTTTTATTATTATTATCCCAAGACAAACATTTAAAGGCGAGAGGAAAAAAGAGCAATTTTCTGCCCACATCTGCCTCAGTTACTTTGGTAAGAGACTAAAGGTCTGGTATTCTGAGTTAAGACCAGAGCTACTGACAGGAAAGAAACATGGTGGTAATTCTGTTCAACAATTTTGCTGCGTTGTTCACATTTTTTATGCGAGTCTGAGTGTTTTATAAGAGCAAAGGGCCACAACCCTGCAATAAAAACGTCCTGTATTTCCATAATGAAATATCCGTGCAACCTTATAATAAAAATGTTTTATTGGACCTCCGTGCTGTATGTGAGTGGGCATGTGAAGGTTTGGGTGCGGCAGGTAGTTGAAGGAAGGCCATTTCTACATTTTAAAAGATAGAGTGATTATGGGTGCATTTCTCCTTGCGCTGACATTGACCAACTGAGACCATCAAGCATGGCAGATAAAGACAAATACAAGAAGTAAACATTTACATGCACATCTTCACAAGCAAAAACACTTCTTTCTTTCTTCTTTCAAAAACACTTCAGCAGGTACTAACCAATGCAGACCAGGAACGCCTAACAAGAGCTAGTTCCAGAGATTTATTAACAAGATTGGAAAGTCATCACAATTGGGTCTCTGTCAAAGTTGCTGATATTCTCACCCTTTTCTATTTCTCCTGCCTCCATCACATGAACTTCATTACAAAATGTTAACTTGCTTCCTCATATATTCCACCAAGTAAAAGGTGCCATGGTTATAAGATAATCAACGCTATTCTGGCTTCAATTCTCAGTAGTCATTATGTTATGGCTGATGGGTTTATACCGGATACAGTCAAAATTGATTTTATAATATAAAAACATTTAAAGTAACAATGTCAAAACATGTCTATGAAGCAATTGATCAAAAAGAGGATAAATGTTGAATTATTAATCTGACATCATGAATGGAATCATAATGCAAACAAGTGCTCTGAGATTGTGCAGGTATCAAAGGAGTGTTATATTGACATATCGTCCCACAGCTCAGTAGCTACAGTCCTCAATGCACTCTGCCCTCTCCTCCGGATTAATAACCATGACAGAGGCTATGCTCTCCCAGCCAGTTCAAACCTGATCTTACCATCCATCATGGATGATCCGATCACAATCCGACAGCTCTAAAGCTGACGGTTCACACAGCCTTTGGAATTATAGTACGCTTTATGACAAAATGTCAATACCTGGTATTAACCGGGCCTGCCTGTGTGTGAGTACACTGGCACAAGACAGTCTTGCACAAGCACTCAGGTACAAGACTGTGGATATTTTTCATCCTTGCAAATTCAGTATACTATAAAGCACTTTATTTTTTTCCATTTGTACCATTGTGCTACTTTAATAAAAAAAAAATGCTTCCATCCGTTTCTCTCTCTCTCTCTCTCTCTCTCTCTCTCTCTCTCCAGCTTGGTGTCAATAATTCGAGGTCAGGTGTTGACAGCCGACGGAACGCCTCTGATTGGAGTCAACGTGACGTTTGTGCACTACCCTGAACATGGATACACCATAACGCGCACGGATGGCATGTGTGTATTGAGTCACATTCAAACACAATATTTCTGAGCTTTTGTTTCCTCTGTAGAGTAAAATCATTGCCTGAGCAAGGGTTTCTTTTAAACTTTAATGAACACCGGACGCAGTTTGTGTCACTAAGTCTAGCCATTATTCTCACCGTGACAGCATAAATCGTAACGACTCCTGGAATCAGGACACAGCGCTCTTTTTCACCGCTCATAGTGAAAAATCCAAACCCTGACATTTCATCAGGAAGCAGAATTTTATTTTTGATTCCAATTTATGGCATGTCTGAGTGGCCTTAAGCTGAATGATCTGGACTGAAGGACACGGAGGGCTCCTCAAGGTCTTCCTGGCATCCGAGCAAAAAAATTGGCGATTCATTTTCACTTTAAATCCATCTATAAATCCCACCTAGACAGAATATGGAACTATTTTAGTAATTTGTTTCTTACCCAAAGCCCAGGTCCGCTCCACACTAGCACATCTGGAGTCACATGACCCAAAACCTCAGTTGTGGTCCACAACCGGAAAAAAAAGGGTATATACCAGCTTCCATCTTTCCACACTTCACCAACTAATGACATCCAGTAAAATTTTGGTTGGACTTGCCTATATTCTCACCATTGGCTGGGAATCAGGAGCCACTTTTACCTCCCCATGATAAAACAAAGGTTTCCTTTTCAATTCAACACAAATAACGTTGCAGGACCACCAACGCCTTACAAAAGCTGCCCATGTCAGCACTCAGGTTCAGCATTTCTCAAGGCGAGACCTCGCCATCGCTGTTACCAAAAACCAACACTTACCCATATGTTCCAGTTTGATCAACTCAGACTCAGACAATGTTGATTATCTGGAACTCTATAATGAAGAAATACTATGTAAAAATGGCAAGAACTCACTTTTTTTTTCCCTGGCCCACCAGTCAGGGAAAAAAATCCCAGGATACTTTATGTAGATTCCCCCGCCTCAAGTTGTGTGTCCCATGTTGGAGCAAATTACAACAACTTTTCTTTTTAACATATTCAAATGACACCTTAGAAGATTTTAAGTCCTGTTAAAATATTCTGCACTGTTCTTATTGCTGATAAATTGCTGATTGCAGGGAGTAAATGGTAAATGGACTATAGTTATATATTGCTTTTTCTAGTCTGCTTGACCAAAAACAGCATTTTTGCTACACAAGTCAGCATTCACCCATTCCCACAAACATTCATACAGTCATGATAGAGGCTGCCATGCAAGGCGCCACATGCTCATCAGGGGCATTAACTATACACGCCATCACTCACACACCAATGGAACAGCCATTGGGAGCAACTTGGGGTTCACTATCTTGCTCAAGGACACTTCGACATGTGGACCGCAGCGGCCGGGGATCGAACCACCGACTTTCAGATAAGTAGACAACCACTCTACCAACTGATTCCTCGTCGCCGCCAAAAGCCCGGCGTAACTGGACTCCCTGTTATAGGCAGTTTCATTCTTTGCTAAAGGACTGATGCAGATTTATTTGCAGTGTATTTACCGTATAGTCTCCTCTACTTGGTGTCTTGTAAACACCTGTGCCACTACGGATCCTGATGAGGTCAACAGTCACACTAAGACCCCGCTACAAAATCTACTCAGTCACATTGCACTTTGAGTTTTAAACGCAGCCCCTTCAATGTTAGGTCTCAGAACATCTTAACATTTGTTACACCGCCTGTTCACACAGAACTTGGCAGGACGAGGGTCAGATACTTTGCCCTCCCATCTGGTGTTATATTCAAAAATAGGCCATGTTCCACTTCAAAGTCAAATTCTCAACTCGATTTAGCAGATCTCATTTACCGAAAATGAAATCAATGTAATGAATTTTCTTTCCACTGTTGAAAGTGATTCTCCGGCAAATATCCCAGACCCAGAATCAGTATGTGACATTAATTATTAGTCACACATAATTCTCGACATCTTAAAAAACAGTTTTCTTGATTTCCACCTGAAAGCACTAGTAGTTATATCAGAAGAAGTTCTTAACCCTTCAACTTACTCACCAAGGAAAAACAGCTATGGAAAAAAATATATCCTTGCATATTGTATTTCTTTGGGGCATTTACTTATTTAATATCTCAGACACTCATCATTTGGTCAAGCATGTTATTAAATCTGAATTTTAAAATGATTTAAAATAGTCAATATTTATTAGACTCACTCGAAGTTTTGGCAAAGCAATGTTTTATAAAGCGCTTTGACCCCTATTAGACATTTATCTAGTTTATCTAGTTATGTTATTTGTTTAGTAAGTCTTCACATGTTTTAATATGCAAAAAAAAAAAATCCTATTTTTCAAATAGTCTTTGTCAAATGCAAAGGTTTATGCCTCCTTTTAACTGGCCACTTTGACCTGCGGTGTCCTCCAGGGCTCCATACTTGGCCCCTTGCACTTAAGCACATACATGCTCTGCCACTTGGTCATACTACAAACATGTTTGGTCAAGTGGCACACATTTTTTAATAACAAATAGTGACTCCAAAGGTGCTCAACCAAACCGTTGAGCAGGACATTAAAGGGTTAATATGTGCATTAAAACAAGTATTTATTAGCAATAAGAACAAAAAATGTTGATTCATGTACAGATTTGCTGACATCACAAGCAGAGACACTTTTATCATGATATTATTTAGCAGAACTTATTTGTTTTTGTTTTGTCACTGACTGTGTTGCAGGTTCGATCTCCTGGCCAATGGTGGGGCGTCCCTGACGCTGGGTTTCGAGAGGGATCCGTTCCTCACTCAGTACAGAACTGTGTGGGTACCATGGAACGTGTTCTATGTGATGGACACGCTGGTCATGAAGAAGGTGTGTGTTAACACTGGTGACTGTAAAGAGAGTTTTATGACATCACAGGGTCATAAATGGTAGACAGGCAGGTCTCGTTGAAGCTCGTCTCTTTAAATTGGATTATCAAGCGGTTCCGAATTTGTTTCCCGATAGAATGTGGAGAAAAATGACCTTCACACCTGTGGTCATATTCTTTATGAAGCGTACACTATCGGAATGATCTGGCTCGTACTAATGAGCTCATTATTTAACTTGTAATAAACTGACTTTCTCTTATGTCTGCCTTATTCAGGAGGAGAATGAAATTCCCAGCTGTGACCTGAGTGGCTTCATCAGACCCAGTCCCGTCATTGTTGCTTCCCCTCTTTCCACCTTCTACAGGAGTAGACCTGAGAATGGCCCCATTGTACCTGAAACACAGGTGATACATGCAGCAGAGATAGACTTTATGTTCCTAGACCAGATTCAGAATGTGTCCTTTTGATAAACATAAGATCTTGGTCGGTCAAACTGCATCTGCTTCCATCAACCCAATGCCCATGATTACAAAGCCAGCTAGCACCGGATAACGTCAGAAAGAAGTTGGACCTCTGTGATGTTGAGTTCAGACCAAACAATGGTTTTGTCTCTTTTTGATGGTCTTTCCAAATTAAACATTTCAGAAATAGGAGATTAAACGTTCTTGGCGTGTCTTGGTCCGAAAACTGGCAACACTGAAAGGTTCTACCCCGATTATTCGTCAGAGCCAAGTCTGTGATGTAAGTAGAGGGTTGGGTACATCACGAAAGAAGAAAGGAAGTGTCCCACTTTTCTTACAACATAGTGATTACAACAAAACAAAAAGAAAACAATGAAAAACATTAAGATGTGAAATAAAATAAGCAATGTGTGACACTGTATGTCGCTGGCAGTAATTCAGTCATCATTTGTACATTTTTAAAAGATGAACAGCAACAGAGCATCTCAGATGAGTAGGTTGATGCACAGATGAGAACTATTAAGAATTATTCATAATAAAGATCAGCTACAAACTACAACATTCACAAACGGTACCTTCTAGTGGGGTAGTAGGACCGGTACAAAGACCGGGTTCAACCATATATCTAGCATGGCTATTGAAGAACTCTGTAATGTCAGCAGAGAAGAGGAAGAAAAAGAAAAAAAAACATTGTGGATCTGTTCCTGTTCCCTGGGTGTCAGGGAGAGGACGCCATCTGTCCTTCAAGAAAAATTCTTTCAAGGAGAATTTTTAAATATTGTTGCTAGATCACTGGATCGGCTTGTTGCCGTCTTTGTGTTAAATCTGTCATCTTCTTAGTCAAATCCAGAACAGGTCGGATGCTATATGAAAAAAATTCTTACAGGTAAAACTTTTCTCAACTTTTTGTGAAGCATCTGTAACCCTACCTCTCTATCTTAGTTGATTGTGTCATGAGATAAGATAAGATAAACCTTTAATAGTCCCACAACGGGGGTCATACCTCAGGACGCGCCCCCATATTTGGCTGTGACGAACAGATCGTTTTAAAATCAGGCAACAATCATCTGGTCTGAATCTGGCATTAGCTCATCGTCTTTTGGACATTTCATTAGCATTCGGTGCTAGCTGGGAAATCTCAAAACAAGCTCAGAAATATGAAGGCACAATAAGCATATTTTAGATTAAGAATAACTTACTTGTTGTGTCCATCCATTGTAAATAAATAAGATCCTCACTCAGACACAGTGTAATCCAACTCTCCAAAAAACCACAGACTAAGTAAAAGTCATTATTTATACTTTTTGGGCACAGCTGTTTGTGTTAGCTTGCATTTTGCCCGAGGAGGTGGAATATACAAGCTGGGAAATGTTTACATGAGCCACTGGACACGATCAATAGGAACCTGAGATCTCATAAATATAGCATTAGAACGGACAGGAGAGCTCTCTATCCCTCTGTCGTAGGTGTCTAACACAACTTCCTGTTTGTAGTTAAACACTGGCGTATGTGTAGGTTGTGTGTTCTGCTGGATTTAGAAGCACACGTTAAAGCGCCTGTGTTTGACTGAATGCGAAGGGAGGAATTCTGGTATTAACTGAGGACGCCTGGAGTGACGGAGAAGTATGTTAGAGTAGTAGAGGCTATGCATGAGAGTAGCATGACAACCGAGAGCTGGGGACTAAGAGTGATGGAAGGGTTCAAGGTGGAGTTGGGACTGCCCCAAGGAGTGACTCTGAACCCCCCACTGGTTGCTAGGGTGATGGACAGGCAGATAAATGAGGTCAGGCAGGGGTCCATAGGGACTTTAATGTTTTCGGTTATATTTTGATCTCTAGAGAGAGCAGGGAGCAGGTGGAGGAAAACCGAGGGAGGTGGAGGTATGCGCTGGAGAGCAGAGGAGTGAAAGTCAATCACAGACACACAGAATACATATGTGAATTAAAAGGAAGCAGGTGGAACAGTGAGGATGCAAGGGGTAGAGGTTGAAGAAGGTTGACCAGGAGGCAGAGTTTAAGATGTTCTTATGTTCTTTGGGAGTGACTAGGAAGGACAGGATTAAAAAGGAGCACATCAGAGGGACAGTCCAGGTTAGACGTCTTGGCGACAAAGTCAGAGAGGACAGATTGAGATTTGGACATGTGAAGAAGAGGTATAGTGGACATATTGGTAGAAGGATGCTGGAGATGGAGCTGCCAGGCATGAGAAAAAGAGCAAAGAGAAGGGGTCTGGATTGTGGTGAGGGAGGACATGCAGTTGGTTGTTGTATCAGAGGAAGATGCAGGGGACAGGGCAAGAACATTACAATGAAATGTCAATTTAAAAAAGGAGTGTAAATGATGCATTTTCCAAAACATATGGTGTCTTCTTGATATCTTTTAATTCGGTCTCAACTGAACAAATTTTGAACCTTGCTGGTTCTGAGTGAGATGGAAAAGTATTTACATCCCAATGTCCTTAACATCAAGGTGAGTCACATCGTCGGACCAGAAATCTGTGTCAACCCACAGAGTGAGTCGATGCAGCGAACGCTGGCTGTGCCCTTCCACTCTGACGACAGAAACCAGATGTTACTGGGTGATGGCTGTCAGAGAAATTGCGAAATGCCAACAAATTGAACAGTTTCGGTCCTGAACGGACAGACAATCTGGAATAGAGACAAACACATGCAATCACTTAAACACACTACTAAAACAATCACAGTTGCATTAGAACAATTACCACCGTCCTTACATACATGCGCACACACAGCGCCCCACCCTGGGTTTTGTCACTGATGGCCTGTGAGCCTAATAACATGTTTCTCTTGGCAGGCGGCAGGAGCTCATCATGGAGGAATGTTGTAATTGCATACACATTACATAGTGTTATTTTAGCGTGGTGTGTGTATATGTGCGCCGGCACGGAAGAGAAAGGAAAATAAAGAGCGGAATAAGAGAGAGAAGCGTCGCACATGCAGACGGGATGGAGAGAGTGTGGCAGAAAGAGAAGCCGGAGTGCGCCTGCATTTGCACGTGGTTCTTTTATTGTCACTTTGTGTTAATCATTCCGCAGGCGATATAAAACAGATGACAGAACTCCATGTCTGTTTTTATAATTTTACCACCTCGCATCGGGCACCCTGTAATTATTTTTTATTTGACAATTGCGCGCGTGTGTATGTGCGCCTGTCCGTCTGCGATAAAGCGAAAGAGCTTGTGCGCGAGGGAAAGCGCACGAGGTGTGTGCGAGGTCGGTGTGTGCCAGCGCAGATAAAAAGCCAGAGAATGGGAAGCCGCTACTTAGCTGTTGGTGGAGCTGAGTCCATTAGAGAGGAGGGCAGTGAAAAGGGCAGACTTAAAGAGGGTGTAATGGATCTGTAATGAACACTGAACGCCTGGCTAATGAAAAGGCAATAGTACTGTAGAAAAATATAACGCCGGAAAAGTCCAAATGGGTCATTCCCCGAGGAGCTTTTTTTTTCTATCCTTACATGTTTTCCCCCCCTCTCCTTCATTAAGGTAATCCTTATCCTTTCAACTTCTGACCCTCTGTAAACCCATTTTAAGAGAACTGAAACCATGTGTGGTTTTTTTTTTATGTCAAAAACAAGCTGAACCATCAATGGAGAAAGCAAACCTTCAACTAACTGGGGATGAAAAGCTTTTATTTGCTGAACACGTTCTGCTTGACTTTCATTTTTACTTTTTCAGCTTAAAATCTATAAAACTAAGGGATTCCTGAGAATGATGGACTATCGATGAGTATTATTTGAAGGTTAGCAAATACTGACGCTGCCTCAGACCTAATCCAGCGAGCGGCCTAAGGGAACTTATATCCTGCTCTCCTGAAAGCATTTGTTGGCTGAATATTGGCTGATGGTGTGGACATTACTCGTTATGGTGGCAACAGAATTCAGTCCAAGAGAGTGAAAGCAAAATTGAAAGTAACGCAAGTACGTTCATTGTAATATTAACTACAACAACAACAGAACAACAACAGTAAGAGCAACAAGACCACAAACAGTAATAACAACAGCCGTAACAACAAAAACAACACTAATAACGACAACAACAGCAAATCCTGCACCAAAAACACCAACAACGACAACAACAAAAGCAGAAACTGCACCAACAACAACACTAATGAAACCACAACAACGCCGTCAACAGTAGAAAAAACAGTCAATGCAGTGAAGGTAGCAACAATAATAACAGTAACACTAAAGGCATTGAAAATTGCAACAATAGTAACATCAGTAGTAACAACCATAACAGTAACAACATTAAAGTAAGTAAAAAGTAAGTAGTAACAATAAGTGGTAACAGTAACAATGTCAACAACGACTACAGTAGCAACAGTAACAACAGCAGCAGAAGCAACAAAAACAAAGTAATTGTAATACTAATAACAGCTGTAACAACATCGTCAAGAGAAACACTAACAACAACAACAGTAAGAATGAGCGTATAGGCAACCACAACAGCAATATTGACAACATCAGTAACATCAACAGTACTAGCAATAGTTACAAGACAAATTAAATCAACAACCTTAACAATAACAATAACAACATCAGTAACATCAGTAACAACAACATTAGTAACATCAGTTACAGCAACCACAACAGTAACGTTAATAACAACATTAACAGTATTATTTATAGCCGTAATAATAAAGACATTGTGTGTAGGGAACTGTCTGAGGGCAGTTAGCTATCCTTCTAAGTTTTAATGATGTCTTTGAGAGAGACTTGAAAGCAGCACACATCAGTCTGAACACTGTGGACGGCAGGACTAAACAGCGTACTGGCGGGGGAACAGCAGTTAATGAAGGCACATTCACAGCTGCCTCTGCGAGACGAAAGCACGTAGCTGAGAGGAGAAACAGACACAAACGAGATCTGCTCCAACAATAACTGCGTCCGGCCTCATCACAAGAAACACTGCTGCCAGAGGAGGTCTTTACAGGAAGTGTGTGCCAACAAAATGGCATTCTGCTACTGCTCTGTTCTTTGAAAGAGGGCATAGAATCATTTAAATAAACAATTATTTGTTCTGCAATTTTCTTTCTGCGCACAGATCTGCCAGAACATTAATACCTCTTCCCTAATATTGTGTGGATTTCCCATCCCAACAAAATTATAGCCACTAAACTACAGTTCCATTTAGTTGTTATTGCATTATGCATGCAAGTCAGTAACATGTTACATGTTTAATAAATCAGACATGAACGTTTGGTTCACTATTGATAGTTAATAAACGACTGGATTTAGAAAAATACATGAAATTTAAAACACTAGTGAAGTGAAGTGCTTTCAAGTGATAACGTGTTTTGTGTATGCCGCATTTTCTGCCTCTGCAGGTTTTACAAGAGGAAACTTCAATTCCAGGCAGTGATCTCAAACTCATCTACTTGAGCTCCAGAGCTGCAGGATACAAACCAGTCCTCAAAGTCACCATGACGCAGTCATCCATACCATTCAATCTAATGAAGGTGAGATATATCATATAATACAACATCATATCATCTAAGACCTGGAATGCCATTAAAACCGTTTAAACTGTTAATTAGCATCTGCGCCTCACCAGTGGAATCTGAACTAACAGCAAGTTTTATTTATCCAGGTTCACCTCATGGTGGCCGTGGTGGGCCGCCTTTTCCAGAAATGGTTCCCTGCACAACCAAACTTATCTTACACCTTCATCTGGGACAAGACGGATGCCTACAGCCAGCGCGTCTTTGGACTCTCGGAGGCAGTTGGTGAGTTTTTGCTAATTGCAGTTTCCAACAGAGGGTTCAGTGTGACCTGCTAAGAGTTCTATATTACAGTTGAATGAGTTTAGTTTCTGTTTTTTGATATGAATGATTAATGGCACCTCAAGCGATGATGTGGACCAGAGGGTTTGAATTCTATCTACCAGATGCATCGTGTCAGTGACCTTTCACACTTTGGGAGGATTTCATTGGAAAAGGAAAAAAAACTCCTCACTGTTTCCAAGTGGTATTATCGATGGCGTCAGTTTGCTTTCCAGTTTTTCTGACAGAAGTCATGAACAACACGGTACAAACAGTTTGTTATTGGTTAATTCACTCATTCAGTCCATGATGGACTTGGGTAAGGTGAAATAGGTGCCAAGTTCCCAGCCTGACTGGATCTTCCGTCAGCCTTTATTTTTTTCAGGAAATACGGCGTACGGTGGCAGAAATAATAATAATTGTGAAATCAACGTTTGTAGTAATGATTTTAAAGAAATGGTGACGTTTAAAGCTGGGTTGGTTTATTTATTCATATCATAATAACAACAACAATAATAACATATGAATACATAGGTTATTACAGAAAGGCTTTTTTAGGGAAACAACTTGGACATAATGTACGTGGTTAACCCTCTGACACCTCCATGAAGGACAGTAAACGTGCTCCATACTACTCATGGTTGGCTGTAATGAAGATGTATTTGTGTTACATATCTGAAAATGGCATGACCACCAGCAAAATATAGACGTGTCTGCTTCTTGCCTTTCACTTTGAATGCATCTGTTTTATAATAAAAATTAGCTGAAGACAGGAAGACTCACTAGAAGACAGGTAACATCAGCTCATTGTTATTCCCCATATGGGCTCAGAGCTGTTCAAAAATGTAATCTTTCATAATTTTTAATGACTGGTTGATAGTTAGTGTTTTCTGTTTGCGTGGTAAAATCGTTCTGAACAAACTCTGTCTTCTAAATGTCCAAATCATACTTTCCATTTGAAAGATTAACTTAATTTCTCTACTCTATCAAGCTTACAAACACGGCTTTCATAACTTCCTCTAGGGGAAAACATAAAATGATGAAGGGTGAAATACAGTGAAAGCGAAAAAGAACTCATCAGAACCATTCTCACAAACACTCGGTCCATTTGAACAGTCGTCAGGAAGAGGATGAGCTTCATTATTTGGCCGAAGGACATTCCAGCATGTAGACTGCAGCGCCTGGGAATAAAACTCCTTACCTCTGGACAACTGCTCTATCCATCAAGTCCACATTCTCCTTTTTTTTTACTTGGGCAGTACCTCATCTACGCATGTACCCTCATTCAGTCCACAACAGACATCTAATCTATCTGTTCCGTCAAATCCAGATTAATGACCATTTCAGCCTTTGATTTCTGGATATCATGCTCTGACATATGAATGAAAGTGAGGTGGATACTGCCAAAAATGTGCTATCTTGTGGAAATGAATTCATTTTCTCTTTTTTGGCAAGAAACCTTCCCTTTCTAAACACTAATGGGCGTGTTTTGAGTTATAGGAGTAGCGTTTTGAGTAATCGGTGGCTAACCGTTAGATAATGTAATATATCAAACCTTCTGAAGATAGAGGTTGGGGTGTAGCATGAATGAATGGTCGTACGGGCTGACAAAGATTAATGGCGATTAAGGCAGGACAGATGATCGATGTCATGGGAGGCATGGAAGCGTATCTGCTGCCTGTGGTCCTTGGCAGTGGAAGCCAGACAAAGTCTGCATTACGTCAGGTTAACTTAAACAAACCTTTGGCTATCACAGCAAAGCGCTGGGTGACATATAAATAATCATGTTGTCACGGAGATGACGGTCGATGGGGACTGTGCACATGTTGGAGAATTAGAGGAAGGACAAAGTATTTATCTCAAATAGGAATCAGGACCGGTCCGCTGAACTTAAACTTACAAGATTTATTCATCATTTTCTGTAACCACTTATCCTGTTCAAGGTCGCCGGGTTGCTGGAGCCTATCCCAGCTAACATCGGTCAAGAGGCAGGGTTCTCCTTAGACAGATCTACCTCTCTCTCTATTTTATCACGGGACCATTAAGAATTAAGCAACTAGTCAGCAATAAAATAAAAAATTGTTTCCCATAGGGCCTGGTGGGACCAGAAACACTGGACTCAATTTATCAGGTTCAGTTTAGCTTATCTGCGTTGGTGCTGGATTTTTAAATCAGGGAGCTCCCCTTGATATATGTCAGTGTTTTCTCAACCTCTTTCCACTTCAAGGAGCCGGAAATATTTAATTGCAGATCGAACCCTTTAATTTCAACACCAAGAAAAAAAAAATGGAATGCCATGGAAAATGCATTTCCTTGCATATTTTATTTTTTAATGTATATTGTTAATTTAATATCTTCGAAACTCACAATTTAGCACCAATCGAATAAAAATCATTTGGTCAAGCATGGGTTCAATCGGTAGAAAAAATTTGACTTGTAAAATGATTTCATAATAAAATTTTGCATTTCATGTAAATATTCAGTATTAATTAGACAAGCTCAACGTATTGCTAAAGCCTGTTCTTATTTAGTTCTTTTTGTATTTACCTTTATCCAACTTTTTTTGTTTGTATCATGTTATATTTTACCATAAATTGACTAATTGTTTGTTCAAGCAGCCTTTTATAAAGCTGGAAAAATCTAGATAAATCTGGATAGTCAATTTTAATTAGATTAGCTCAAACTTTATGTAAAGCCTTTTCTTAGAAAACTTTTTCACCCTTATATGACTTTTTTGGTGGTTATCAAGTTACATAATTCTGTTAAGTAATTCCTTTCATGCTTTAATATACCAAAAAGAAAACTACTTAGAGGGTAGAACTTTCTCAATAGCCATGGTTAATGCCTCCTCATCAGTGACCGTTTTGACTTGTGGTGTCCCCCAGGGCTCCACCCTTGTCTCCTAACTCTTTAGCATATAAATGCCTCAACTGGGTCATATTATAAACCAGTTTAGTCTAGGGGCACAACTCTTTCAATAAGAAATTGAGACTCAAAATGTGCTCAACGAAAAAAACGGGACATCAAAGGGTTAAAGAACAAAACTAACGCCAGAAACCAAGTTCTCATCAGAACAGTCCAGACTTTCCACTATTTGTTTCTCATCAGCTCATTGGGCTGATTACGGGGACATTTCTGGGGCAGCTGTTTCCTCAGGAGGTAGAGTGTTCCGATCCAAGGGATGGTCCCTGCAGTCTGCATATTATAAGGTCCTTGAGCAAGGTACCTGAAGCCCAGTTTTCTTCACAAGTGCTCCGCAGGGGCTGATCATTGCTCCTCAGGAATGGCTCGAATGTAGAGAACTACTTTCGCAATTCACTTTATGCAATGTGTTTAACAGAGTAATAATCAAGCGCTAACATAACTTCAACCTCAATCTTACCTTCGCACTAAATAATTGTAATTAACAAAGGTTCATTTTTACCCCATCCCACAAACACATCCGGATACATCCAGATAATAGAGCTAGATCTGTATTTATTCATTTATTTTCTCACATTTTTAACTTTCCATAGATTTAATTTTTGGACATTTCCAAGGAAACATGATTCTGAAGGTTTGTCATCTTCTCCAGCACAATCCCATACCTTAAACAATATATGCCACTCTATGCTCACCTTAGTTCGACCTTTACCTTCATTGTTTAGCGTTATGGGGATACTACAGGATGATATGGTGCTCCAAGATGACTCGTTTAATAACCACACTATGTGTGTGTCCTATTCCTGCTTCTCCCAAACCATCCAGCCATGCCGCTATTTATTTTTCATTAATTATCATCTACTTTCGTTCCCTCTGAAGATTTATTTTTAACTTCTAATTGAATACACACTCAGCTAGAAAAAAAAAGTGTGTGTGTATGTGTGTGTGTCTATGTTTGTGTGTAGGCGTGTGTGTTTTGTCTTTATGATCTGGCCTGAATCACAGAAACTTCTCCATCTGTTTTAGTTTAGAGTAACCTTGGCATTCTCCTCTGCTTTTGCCCAACAGTGTCGGTGGGGTATGAGTACGAGTCCTGCCTCGACCTCATCCTGTGGGAGAAGAGAACGGCCATTCTGCAAGGCTACGAGCTGGACGCCTCCAATATGGGGGGATGGACGCTGGATAAACACCACATCCTGGACCTACAGAACGGTAGGTTCTATGATCTGATAGAACCTTATGCTACATGAATAATACTGTAGCGGTACCTTTAAATACACACCTAGTGCCCACAGTGAGACATGATACATTCTTACTTCTACACACAGTAAAAGCTGTGTTTGATTCAATGCCTGTGTGCAGCAGTAAACATTTACAGTTTCATAAGGAAAAAAAACAATCTTTCTCTCCGTCTGTTATTTGCTCTGGCTCATTCTCCCTTTCTGTCTCTCCACATCAATGACGGGTTAATTATGTGTCAAAGAAGAATATGACCAGGCTTATTACAGTTTGATCGTTGTAATGACGATTTTCCTGGACAGAGCGGAGGAAAGGAATTTAGCAATGTGTGTGTGTGTGTCTGTGTGGGTGTGTGTTTTTGTGTGCATGTGGGTTTGTGTGTCTGCGTGTGAGTGTTTGTGTGTGTGTGCCTTGTGTGTGTTAGTCTGTATGTATGTGTGTGTGTGTGTGTGTCTGTGTGTGTGTGTTAGTCTGTGTGTGTGGGTGTGTGTGTGTGTGTGTGTGGGTGTGTGTGTGTGTGTGTGTGTGTGTGTGTGTGTGTGTGTGTGTGTGTGTGTGTGTGTGTGTGTGTGTGTGAGTGTGTGTGTGTGTGTGTGTGTGTGTGTCATTGCGTGTCTGTGAGTTTGTGTCTGTGTGCGTGTGCGTGTGAGTTTGTGTGTCTGTGTGTGTTTGTGTCTTGGTGTGTGCCGTGTGCCTTTGTGTGTGACTGTGTGGGTGTGTGTGCGTGTGTGTTAGTCTGTGTGTGTGTCTGTGTGACTGTGTCTATGTTTGTGTGTCTGTGTGTGCTTGTGTGTGTGTGTTCTTGAGACGGAGAGAGAGAGAGAATGATGGAGAAGTGGAGAAGTTTCTCTCTCTCTCTCTCTCTCTCTCTCTCTCTCTCTCTCTCGCCAACTTTCTGGCCCTCTTGAATAGGCTCTCAGTCACTGTCTACCAATTTCAATTTTCCAACGTCAAAGGCGTTTATTGGCATGGTTAACAGATGTTTACAATCCCAAAGCAAGTTAAAAATTACAATAATAAAATGAAAATATAAATAAAAACAATAAAGACAGTAATAGTCCTGTTGCAGTGCAATGTTACACATTGTATCGTTCCTGAGATGGGAGATGTTGTGTCTGAATGAATATATTAATAATGCTGATACACAGATCAGTGCAGATGTTGGGTGCAGGACCACCTCGCTGGTCATCTTCATGGGGGCTGGACTCAAAGACCCTGTTCAGGCTTAAAATGCGTTTTTGGTAATTGGATCAGCGATGTGGACAGGGTGCCACATCGCTAAATACAAGTATAAATAACCATCACGGCACATTATGATCCGATCACTCAAACCCCTTACGGAGGTGGTCCGGGACCCATTTGACCACATATCTTTTGTAGCGTCCTAACCCTAACCCATCTTCTAGTTGTTATTTAGCCCGTTCCAGCTGGCTAAACAAATATGGTGCTTGTTTAATGTGACTGATCACTCCAAATCCAAATCAAACGTAACTGCCGTATTTTCATCAATAATTTAGATTTTGCAGCAGGTAGAAGAGTTCTTGGTCCTTGTCCAGGTCTTCAAACTGTTTTTGGGTTTCAGTATCTGCCTCTATTTTTCTGGTTCTGTAAGCAGCTGCTTTAAAAATGCAGTTCAGTTCCTCCACCTGCAGTGGGTGTCCAGGCTCTCCTTTCTGGTGAGTCAGGTGTTCCTGTGGCGAGGTTCTGCTTAGTGAGGCTCTACATGGTCAAGGTTTTGACTAATTCACTAGTTTGTGAAAGAAACATGTTCAGTTAAAACCCCGGACAAGAAGAAACTCTCTAAGAATATATATAGCGAGTGTGCGAGTGACTGCTGACTGACTGACTGACTGACTGACTGATGGACGGACGGACTAGAATCTGTAGTAGAATCTGTAATAACCTGTAATATAACCCGGAATGGAATCTGAAAATAGAATCAGTAGAAAAACCTGTAATGGAGTCTGTAGTAGAATCCATAGTAGAATCTGTAAAGAAAATGACATAGAATGTGAAATACAATCTGTAGAAGAACCTGTGAAAGAAAATGTAATAGAATATGTAATACAATCTGTAGAAGAACCTGTAATAGGGCAGCGTCCATAAATTGTCCAGGCCACTTGATTGGCACATTTGTGTTCACACATGGAGGTCCTCTGGTTAATGTCTGGAAAATTACAGCCTAGCAGAGGATGTGTGAAAGACATTTCTGTGACTTTACCCCATGTCACCACACACACACGCACTCACACACACACACACATTTCAGTCTGGGCGGATCCCTGGTGTTCCTGCCTCTGTTGATTAATCAACACTTACTAATCCTGGAAGCAGTAGGACAGGAAGGAGGAAGATGATGCGAAGAAGGATGCTGGTTTAAGGACGGACTTCAATCATGCCGGTTTGACGGATTTAAAACTTCACTGCGTTTACTCTGGAAAGGGAAAGACATAAACAAATTTGGCGGAAAATACTTTGTACTAATAAAACACCTGGCAATCAGCGTAAAGCAGTTGACAGTAATCCTTGTTGGAGCTGCTTACCTTTATTAGGCGTAAAACAGAAGATCTATTTCCTGCACTCATCCAGGGTCAGATAGGGGTTGGCGGCAGGCCAAGAATTGTACAGACGTTCTATCCCAAGGCGTTTGCCCTCCATGTGAGACCTGGTTCTACCCAGGTTCCCTACCAGATGGACTCATCAGACAATCATATCAGGAGCAGTGACCTCACTCCTTGTCTGACCTCCTCTCTTGTATCTATGCTTGAGCCTAGCCACCCTGTGGAGGAAGCTCATTTCAACCGCTTGCTTCCGGGACCTCATAATTTCGGTGCTTATGATTACAGGTGAGGGTTTGAGCGCTGATGAACGCTCTCTTCACCATGACGGGCCGATACAATGCTAGCGTTATTGCGCTGATGTCCACGCCAAACGGCCTGTCCGTCTCACGGACCTTTTTCCCATCATCAGAGAACAAATTATTTAACCCCCTCGGCAGCAAGAAAACAAAACAATTACCACGTTTGTTTTGTTCTTTAGATCATTGTCACATTTTTTCATTTTCTCTCCACCAGGTATACTGTACAAGGGCAGCGGTGAGAACGTCTTCATTTCCCAGCAGCCCCCTGTCATCAGCAGCATCATGGGTAAGTTCAGGTTTAATTGTAACTGACTTGATTGATTTTCCGAGGGCATCTTTTTACTACAGAGACAGTTGGCTCACAACCCTGTCCTGCCTTTCACCTCATAGATGTACTTTCTGTCTCTCTGTTACTACCACAACAACTCAGACAACCCACCCCCATCAGACCCCCATTGTAGTCACAGAGAACTGAGGGTCGGAATAAAAGCAAGCCAACCTTGAAAAGCTGATTAATGTGAAAGCCATGATAATCCCATGCCACCCAGAAATAAATATCATCTATGGCTACCTCTAAGTTGTTCTCCAGCAAAAGCAAAACATGATGAATGATGGGAAATATTTACGAAATATTGAAAGTATTCCTTTGCGTGTGCACCTTGCATAAAAAATGGAGGGGGGAAAAAGTGTTTTCTTCATCATTTTTTTTTATAATAAACTCAAACAGCTTGAAAAGACTTCTGAGCTTCGACAACGATGTTAATAATAAAAGCTCCCATAAACAACACAAAGAATGTAGTTTCTTCATTTAGTCAGAATGGCTGGGACATGGAGGCCCATCTGAAGCCCACCCATAACTGTTAGTAAAATTATATTAAAATAATGAAGTAAGGAGAAAGCTCAGACTATGCTAAGAATCTTATTTTAAGATCAAAATCAGTAGTTCAGGAGGGGAACGATCCGGAGTAAGGAAACATCGTGACGGACCATGTGGACCGGTGTGAGGTCCCTCACCTGCAGATTAACACCAGTAAAATGTGGTGATCCGGTGATTGACCTCTGCAGGAGAACTCCTCACAACACGCCAGAGAACACTCAGCTGACATTCATCCTTGACAAAACCTCTCGCCCCCTCCAGGAGTCTGTGGGAGCTTTAAGCAGCTCTTCCACCAGCTGACTGCTCCACCCACAGAGTTAGCGCCAGAGCGGCTCCACAGGCCCTTTGTCCCGCCTGCAGTCAGACTGTTCAACAGCTCGATGTGAAACGGATGTGTCTGAAAACTCCGGACCTCCCTGCTCCATTTATCCACCTCATACACACAACATGTGTGTATCTGCCTCTGTGTTAGCGCGATGGCTGAAAAACTGTTTCATGGATCATTTTCAAATATTATACCCTCGTAGACCTTAGTGCGAGGAAGAGCTGGAGTGAATTTGGGAAAGTTCAGTTGCGTATCTCTAACAATGGAGTTCAGATTTATGTCCAAAAGTTTTCAGGGCCTTGCTAACCATTGTTCCTATCTAGTTAATAGTCAGGGCAGCGGAATCGACTTGAGGAGATCTATCTTGAATATTTATTGCATTTTACTCTAGTGGTTAATTTCTTTATTCACTGGGGCAGCTTTTTTATGAAAAAGACAGATTTTCAGGGTTAATCCTGACCGTTGGTCTGGAACTCCCAGTTCCAGTGTTTTATTTAGTTCAAAAACACTGTTTTTCAAATATAACTTCACGTTTCATTCACAGAGTTCAATCAGGAGGGTTGCTTGTACAACACAGGGGATTTGGGGCTTTTTGGGAATACACCCTTGCATGCGCAGAAGCATAAAAGTTTATTCAATAAAGTTGTATCTAATCTATTCTAAAAACAATAGGGACTTTTGATACAGGAATAAAAGTTAGACTGAATAAGTACAGCATCTTGTATATAATGAGCTCCCGAAAGAAGAGCCTGTTTTTGTTTCGTTTTTGTTTTTTGGGGGGGGTTTTCTGGACAAAGAGCGAACATTTATTTTTGCGGCCTCTCCTAGGTAACGGACGTCGCCGCAGCATCTCCTGTCCCAGCTGTAACGGACAGGCGGAGGGCAACAAGCTTCTGGCGCCGCTGGCTCTTGCCTGTGGAGCAGATGGCAGCATCTTTGTCGGAGACTTCAACTACATCAGGAGGATCTTCCCCTCTGGGAATGTCACCAGCGTCATGGAGCTGAGGTAAGAGGGGATTCCAAACTAATCCAGACGAACTTTATTTCAAGGCAAGGCTTGGACAAAGCAACATTAAAACCAAATGATGATGCTAAACAAGTAGGATCTAGAGCATTTGTGGAAATGAGCGGATTTCTGGTGTACTTGTCTTGGAGTGCTTTTCTGCCTCAGCTTCTCTGAGGATCTTTCCTTCCGGCTTTCCACCATTGAACTCCTGGAGGACTCTGAAGCACTGCTTGAAACCTAAAGAAAGAGAATGATGGATGCGTGGCTACACGGGATGCTTTGCCATCGCACTAATTAACATTCGAGCATTTACTCTTCAGCAAAAGTGCTAAAAGATATACGAGGGTTAGGAATCGGAAATGTGAAATGTGAAAAAACTAACAGCACTCTTCTGACATCCTCTTCAGAAACTCAGTCTTCTTGAAACTGTTTTACTACTGATATCTGTGTCCTTCAATTTCTGTGAAATTCTGTCTGTTCTTTTTTTAATTCAGTTCATTTTTCATCATGAATCCTAAATTGCAAAAAGGTTTGAGCCCCCCTGTAAAAAATAATACAACAGAACTTTGTTAAAGCTAATTTTCTGAACTGAAAAATATCACATTTTTTAATGAATCTTTGACTTCGTCAACTTATTTTTTGTAAATATATTCTTATTTTGAACTTGATGTCAGCTATATATCTAGGGGCCAGTTGAATATTAAAAAAGAAATCTGATGGGAGTATTCTCCAAATAGATCTGCAGTGCTGGTCTAGTGGGTGGGCCTAATGAACCTCGCATTTTATATACATTCAATACAATATATATATATAACTTATAACTTAACATGTTTATACATTTTCTTGATGCACACATTCAAATTGGAACGATACAGAAAAGATTAGCGCGGTTCACATGTGCAAAGATTACACGTGGAAGCATAATTAAGGTTACTAATTAAAAGATGAAGTACTTTTCTGTGTGTTCGTCAGTATTAAGTATAATTGTGTTCCGCATATTTCTGGTATTTACATCAAATGTGTACTCTGATGACATGCTCTTATTTTTTAGTTCGACAGAAGCACACTCGAATGGACTTATTTTTGCGAGGCACGTTAGCGAGTGATTCATAGATTCCTTTAAAGATTTCAATCTACTGCAAGATGACAGAATCTCGTCGCAGCTGTGTACAATGTGTTTGTCAGCAATAAAAATGCAGATGAAGTCAATAAATTTCGTGCTGCTTATGCAGTTCCTTTTCAGACCGGAACAATCAAATAGACGTATTTTAACTGCGGTAAAGCGGAAAAATCCTGCCTAAATTCATTGTGTCTGTATGTAAAATCAGTTCCGACCCAAAAAAACAAGACGATATTTCCTAAAACAGAATGAAAATATGAGTGTTCTATATCATCGGGCCACAGCCGCCAAAATGTAGAGCATTTAGAACCGGGCTGAGATATGATTGCAAAACAGCCTGTTTTGCAGCCAATTATACGATAATGCATAATTGTCAACTGTGCCTTATTGTGCATAATAAACAACTTTAGGTTATTTCGCCATTAGTTACATTGAACTCGTCACTCCTGTCACACACACTCACGCCGCGTCATCAGCCTGACAAACTACATGTGTGCTAATAGAGTAAACAACAAACGTCCTGAGAGTTTCTGTGGAGGAGAGGGAGATGAAAGAAGACTTAATGATGATGAAGATAACTCAGAGACAGCAGAGGCTGTAAAGAAGAAGAAAGCGTCCTTTAATTAGATATATGACATTTCTATTTCAGGGAGACAAGTTGGAAGCAGTCCAAAGGAGGTAAACTCTATTTACCTCTATAATGAAAAGGCCCAGACTGAATTATTTTGGCTGGGGCTAAAAAATTATCATCCTGCCAGAATCGTGATGTTAACTTCATTTCTCAGAAGTGTGCTGGCAGCGTGAGTCACGTGGGCGGGTCCAGAACATGTCGCACTTCTCCCAAGTCTTTAACACAATGTAAAAAATTACCTGTTCACTGGTAGCTCACAATTAAATGAAGTATATTGAGCCTTAAATTGAAGTTGAAAATACTTATTTTAATTGTGTAATGAGTGGAAGTCATTTTTGTAAATCAGCAACAATTCTCTTTTTACAGTGTCTTTGTCTTAAAACACTGCAGGAATAAAAGATCAGATTTGTGCACCAAAAATAAACAAATATTTATTATTGCTTTATTTTTTTAGGTTTTTGAAGGTAAAACTGGGGGGGACATTGTTTTTTTTTTTAAAGATTTGAACAATTTTGGGATATAATCATGCACTGTAAAAAGAAAATTGCAGATGAACTTAAAGAAATGACATCAACTAGTAACTAAAATAAAATGAAATATTTTGTATTCCAACGTGTTATTTTTAAGTTGAGAATACCTAATGTAATTGAGTAGTTGAAGTAATCTTTTTTGAGTTCATCATAACGATTCTCTTTTTACAGTGCAGAGGTGGGTAAAACAGGCGTGTCTTTATACATACGTTCAACCTACAGAAAAACACTTCCTTATGATGCTGACTTACTTTTATCCCTGGGAGGAGGACTGTAACATTTAAACTGTAAGGGAGCACAAACATGCTACTGCGCTAGGAAACATGAAAATGAATACTAAGCTATATCGCCGTGTCTGAGGCGAAGGCCGCATGTTCACGGGGATTTTAAAAAACAGATGTTTTTCTCCTTTCGTTTAGCAAAACAATCATGCCAACATACGCACGGATTTAAAAGTACCTCCATTCACAAGAAAACTCTCACTCGCCCTGACGAGTACTGTCGAGAATAATGCTAAACCAACAGGGGGCGATATAGCTACAACTATAAGTCTGTATGGTCCAATCAGAAGCCAGAAAAATGTCCGTTCCGCCCTATACAGGAAACTAAACTTATTTTAAGGTGTGAAGACATACGCTAGTCTGCCTAGCACGGCTAAAATCAGCATTATTGTGGCTACGCGTGTAACGGGTTATCCCTTTTTTTTCTTTATTCAACTTTTTTTATAAACATAACAATGAAAATTTGATCAGCAAAAAAAGGGTAAAAAAAAGGTACAGATAAAAGATGAAGGAAAGGACATGAGAGGGTGAGAGGTGTTCACGCTGAGTCCTCAACAGGCTGAAAGATTTGTTTGACAAAAGATTGGTTCCACTTTGTCAAACAAATTATTTATAAAGAATATTATTTCTCCGGGGCTCATTCTAAACTGTTGTGTATGAAAACAACTGTTTGTATCTAGGGTTCACACGGGGTCCCAACCTTTTTGGAACTGCGGCTGTAATCTAACCCCGGCCGATCTGTCTACTAACTCTTGTTTCCTCTCTCTTCTCCCTTCTCTCTTCTTCCCATTGCTTGCTCTCTATTAAAGAAACAAAGATTTCAGACATAGGTAAGAGTGACTAATCCTTTCTAACCTTAAACTCTCTTTTTACATTCCATCCCCACCAGACTCTGGTTTGCATAGTTTCTCAGCCCCTCGCTGCTTTTTCTCACTGAAAGCAATCACTACTGGCAGGATAACGACATTCTTGACCCGAGTGAGGAGACTGTGAACTGGATCAAGATGATCAAAATGAGACAGGATCTTATCACATTCCACCGAAGCTTACAGTTTTCCAGCTCCCATCAGTAATAAGTGTTTTTCTGGACATCTGGAATGTCTCCTGGATGTGAAAAAAAAAAAGTTTTCTGTCCCTTTTTTGAGGGAATTTTGTATAGATGTTGTTTTATAGTGGGCATCCATCCACAGCTCTGTTCATCAGTAGGAGTCCAGAAGTTAGCATGAGAGGAAGTCTTCCCTCAATGTCATTTATCAACTAATTATGGTTGTAAATGGACGTCTGAAGTCCTCCCCTGCCCCAGCGGGCTCCTTGTCTCCTCCATTCTTCAGCCAGGCTCGCTGTTCTGTTGTCAGCTCCAATGAATGACACCATCGTGATTCTAGCAGCTCCGGGCAAGGACACTTCACAATGAGCGAAATGGGGGGTAGGGGTTGTTGTTCGCTGTTGGTCCTGATCTTCCTTATTCCTCTGTGATTTATGTTGGAGCCCTGAGCCCCTCAGAAGAACAAGTGGGGGGCCGTTCAATGGGCTACGATCCCATTTAACCGAAAACAGTGAATGAAGTTGAAAAGTTATTTATGTTTTTCTATAATAATGAGGGAGGTCTTGAGCGGTGTGGTCTCCTCTTTTGTGGCGTGGTGATGACATCACTGGAAGCACTCAACATTCCAGTCATTATTAACAATTTAATGTCCCGCTAAGCTGCTTGGTTGAGAAGATTTTGAGTCTCTTTTTCCTATTTAAAAATGTGTGCCACTCTACTGATAAAAGAAGTATATGCTAAACAGTAAGGGGCCAATGATGGAGCCCTGGGGGACTCCTCGGGTCAAAGTGTCCTATTGGAAAAGAACGATATTTGGGGAGTATTTAAGCATGTGAGCTAAACAGCTGACTAAACAGAATTATGACTGTAATTATTCTCACACCATGACCCAATGTTATTTAAACCGGGGAACCTTTTGAAAGTATTTTTAAGAATCCTTCTTTCTGGTATCCACGCTGCAGGATCTCGGGGATTCAGCTCCTACATTGGAGCAGGCAGGTCCTCTCAAAGCTGAGGGGAACCTGAAGGTGGACTGATCTGCCTTTTCAAATGAGGAAGCATCCTCCAACATGGTGCACTAATTTGCTCTCTCCTCGTTTCTGAGAATGAAGCATGACCCAGTTAGTCCTCCTCATTATTCCCTTGGACGTAGAGCGCAGCACACCTGTAGTCCCCCCCCCCCCCCTTCCTGGCAGGGAAACAATGATAGGATGGAAATCAATGTATGTAGTTTTCAGTTCAATTTAAATGTTTAATTAAAACTGTCTCTCCTCCATGGAGGATAGATGATGTCAGTGACATTTCTGCCCTCAATGTTTACTCATTAAGACCATCTTGATTGCATTCTGTCTCATTTGCTGATATTGTTACACTGCTCACCTTTATTTGCCCCTTTTTCTTATCCTTCATTTGTTTAGTTTTTTTCTATCTTCTCCCCATTTAATCATTGCCACCCCCATCACACCTTACTCTTCCCTCGCCCTTCTGTTGTCTCCCTGTCTGCTTCCTGTGCAGCTGCCTCCTATAAAGGCTCCTGGCATCTTTACAAGTGTCATCATGTCACCATCGTCCTCAGGCAGAGCGTTTCTGTATTTAACCCAAACCGTGCATATATTAAACATGTGAGGACATCCTCACATGTTGTTTTGTTGATGCGTGGAGAAATACTGTCAAACCAAACCTTCTTATAGGTTTAAGGTTCAAACTCTTATGCCGAGAATGATTTATTTTAAAGTAGAGGCAGGAGGACCAGCATGGCAGTGAGTTTAAATTCCTACCGGTGGAAAAAGCCTGTATTTACATGATACTCTGACACGACCGACCGGTCGGCCGGTTCTTACTTCCTACTTCCTTCTCTCATTGCTGCCGGCGGCCACTGCAGATTCTTCATGTTTAGGAGTCAACTCATGGATCATTTTTCCACTTTAATACCACACAGACCTGAGTTGATTATGGGAAAGGTCATTTGCATATTTCCGACACTAAGGAGAGCTTTACCTGCAAAAGTTCTCAGGCCATAAATTCCCAACTTTCAGGGCGAACAGTTAGCTCTAATTTGGTGCAGACAAATTGACTTGAGGAGATCCGTCTTGTATCTATCATATTTTAAGCTCATAGTTCATGTTTCACTCACTAGGGGGGGGACTCACTGGGTATGAAACACTTTTTTAGAAATAACTGCCTCAATGTTTTTTGGGCGTAATTTAAACAAACTTTTTAAGAAGTAACAGAAACCGATTGTCCAAATAAAAGTAATTGTGTCCATAGAAAGGTGTTTTGATGTAAATAAACGATAATTATTGACATCAGAACATTGTAGGATATCTGCGATGGATAAAGGAAGCTGTAAAGGTTCGATAAAGACAATCAGTCGCTGGATAAAGTATTCAACTGTAGCAAAGAAAGTTCATCCTGGCAACTATGATAGTTTTACTTACTTCTTTAAATATCAGACAGGGATGGACTCCTGATTCTCACGACCAACGCGTTTCTTTATCATTCAGTCTCTCAGTCATTCATTAACTCTTTAATGTCCTCACAAGGAAAAAGAGACAATGGGGAAAAGGATTTCTTTAGATTATTTCTTTGGGTAATTTATTAATTTACTGTCTTCGACTTTTTGATTTGACCAAAAACGATAAATCGTTCAGTCAAGCCTGTTTTTAAACAGTCATACAAAAATCATTCTTATGATATTATTTCATGATGAAATAACAATAAATGCATCACAATGACAGCAAAAAATAATCAGGGATTTTGTTATTCATGTGAAATAGTCGTTTTAAATCTGATTAGCTCACTGTGAATACCGTAACCATTTGGTAAAGCATATTTTTCAGAAATTATTTGACCCTTATCAAAGTTTTTGGTTTTGTGAAATTACATAGTTCTCACAATGTGCCCCCAAAATATCCTTATTTTTGAGATTTTCACCAGGGACAAAACGTCTCGAGTGACATTTTTCTGGCTATTCTGACACAAGTGAAATTGAATAGATTTTTTTTAGCACAACATACCTAAACCAGGAAGAAAAGATGGCTCCAACAGTTTCAGTCAAGTGGCACACACTTTTCACTAAGAAATACTGACTCAAAATTAACTCAGTTCAGATCAGAAAGCATTGATTTCTCATCCTTCTCACCAGAATCAACCATTTCCTCTGGTTTCCTTCCACCCGTGCTCCTCATCGCTGCAACACACCTCAGAGCAGGTCGCTGAAATGACATCACACATCTTAACAGCTGTTTACAGAGGATATAGAATAACTGATTCAACAAAGTGTAGATGTACAACCGCTCTACAACCTCAGTCAGGATTACAAGCAGTACTATGCTGTCCTCTCCGACAGCATGCTATCCTCGAAAAGGCCCCAGTCCTCTGCGTTGTTCAAACTAGAGCTTATAAAATATAACGTCAAGTTTAGTCCATGTTATGTTTTGGTCAAAAAAAGCTCCACCTAGTGACTAAAATATGAACTATTAGAGTAAAACATGATATATACATGATAGATGCCCTTGAGTTTATTCATATGCCAACTTCAATTTGAACTAAATTGCACCAATGATTAAGAAGTAAGGTTTGTAAAATATGGGTTTAATTAAGAAGCTCCCCCTAGTGAGTAAAATATGAACTGTTAAAGTAAAATGCGATAAATACAAGATAGATAGATAGATCTCCTCGCGTCAGTTTATATTCGCTCGGATTTAATCGGACCAACGGTTAAGAAATTGTGGCTGTAAAACTTTTGTAGAAAACTACACAGTTCTTTCTGGCACTAAGGTCTATGTGGATATAAAATTTGAAAAAGATCCATGAAATAGTATTTGAGTTATCGCGCTAACAAGAAGAACCTGCGGCGGACGCGATCACAGATCCATAATAAACCCGATTTTCGTTGATATAATAATGATTCAGATATTGTTAAGCATCTTTCTGCCAATCAGCCAGTCATCATCAGTGAAGGCTCCAAATCAGTGTTTCCCCTAGAGGTTTGTAGCTTGGACTCTTCATGGCCAAGGTCGAATAACAACCACCTTCCCGCCCTTTATACGGTCTCAGAACTGGCCCCAGCTTCAGGCTACTGGTTTTCATGTTTGACAGCTTAGAACATCCACAGACTTGGTCACCAGGAGCTTTCGAACACCGGATGCCCAAAACACTCATCAAATATTGTGGCATCTCTGCTATTATTGGTAGCAGACAAATATGATGTATGTGAGTGCTGTGTGTGATGTATCGTACATGACAGCGTGGCAGCCATCATTAAGAGTGCGTCGCAGAGAAGCGATGGCCGACACTCTGTTCTGACTGACTGACACAGAAAAGCAGCTGTCACGTCTGCTAACAACGCAACAACAATGCTGAACTTATTTCTCCGCTGTCGACATAATCCACGAGAAAATCCTGAAACACATAGTGAACCCACTCTCACACATTCAGACAAACAAACACACCACTTTCTGGATTTTCGCTTAATTATTCATCACCTCTTTACAATCATCGGTTAAAGAAAGTCTCTTTTTTCCATGTTACTTTGATGCTGGCAGCAAAAAGTAAGTCTATTCTACAAATGATTTAGAGCAGCACATTTGTAAAATTGCTTAAGCCTCCCGTTTTTGATTGACTTTAATGTCTTTATATGAGAGAATCTGACATGACAGTCTTTCTTTGTTTCTTGTTTTTTCTCTCTTTCATGCTCAACAGCAACAATCCTGCACACCGGTACTATCTGGCAACGGACCCAGTCACAGGACAGGTTTACGTGTCGGACACTAACTCGCGCCGAATCTACCGACCCAAGATGCTCAGCGGGGCCCGTGACCTCATCAGTAAGAATTGGCTTCTTCTTCGTTGGTGGAAATGATGATACCAGTCACTTCTTTTTGAATGCTTTGTACTTACATCTATCATAACTGCTGAGATCCGGGGAAGAGATAAAAGACAGAGACTGCTGCTGTCTTTTCAGGTAATGGAGAAGTAGTGGCTGGCACGGGCGAACAATGTCCTCCTTTTGATGAAGCACGATGTGGAGATGGAAGAAAAGCCACAGAGGCACAACTACTGGGACCAAAAGGTACAAACACACCCACAAGAAACCTCCACAGTCACGGAGGAGGTTCTTTCGGACAAGGTTGCTCTTGCTTTAAACTTTTTTTGTTGCATTCTGTAAGTCGACGGGTTTTTGTGTTCGCCTTCCTTTAACACAGGAGATTTGCGGACTGCTGCTTTTTCTTGTGGTAGATATAAAGTATCTATTACTTTCTATTTGACAAATTTGGTGTCATGACAACATCACCTCATTGCAGAGCAATTTGTAACATTGGTTATCCTACATTTGACCTTTGACCTATATTTTTACAGAATAGATAACTAAAAACAATTTCTAAATATAGCTATCAAAAGAAACCTCATCACATGACAGGATACTTGATGTAGTCTTAGACAATGATGCCATTGAAGGCCACCATAGTCATTACATGTCTAAATATACATTATATATTTTACACACTGCACCTCTAAACCTGAAAAAAAACAAGTTATTTACATTCGCTGTTACAAGGCGGCTGATCTCGTCCTCTGACCAGAGGCGAAGGAGCTCCCAGACGCCACACTGTCTCCTTTACTTTGGAGACATTTTGGGTTCTTCTTTGATTTAGTGCCTCACTACTGTCAGCTGCTCAGACGACGACTCGCACCTAACATGTCGTCTAAATGTCACGTCCTGCCGTTCCACCTCGCAATTACAACTTAAAGCGTTTCACTCAGGAGTACAAATGCACAGAAGACATCGCAGCGGAAATTTGAATATCACATTCATCATAAGGAACATTTTCAGGCGTAAAGAAGTTTTTATTTTCTTTTATTTGTATTACGAACTTCTTTACTTAAAGTTCTCATCTGACCTGTGGTGGTAGTTGTTCCTGATTGTGCAGTGTGTCTTTTCAGAGCTGTTCCTGTACGAAAAATGAGCTTTATTTGATTCTTTTACGGCTTCCTGTTAAAGGAATTTCCTCTTTTCCACTCTTTAAAAATGTTTCAAACTATCGTCATAAATTACAATGAAAAGACTCAAGACCCTCGTTCATAGTGACGAGGCTCTTTTCCCTTTGGTGCTAGAGTTGTATAAAAGAGTGGACTTATCTGCAGCCAGTAGGTTTAGGATATATATTATTAAGCCTAGTCAGGAAGAATCACATGACCTTTTTCGCTGCCCTTTAAAAGCAGGGTTCTCACCACGGCGCTCTGACAATGACGCTTGAAGCTGAGAACGGTTCTGTGTCCTTTATCTGAAAGTAGCACAGGCAGCTGAGAATCTCAGCAAGCCAGAACACAGAGCCTTAAATTAAATAAGCTTGAGCGGATATGACTCATTTGGTTCCCATAATGCCACTGTGAAGAGAACCACAGCAATGCGAGGACCACATGTGTGCTTTAGCACACCCGCGCTCCAGCAACGTGCAACCGTTTGGAATTGGCATTACTTTTCCTGCTGGAGGGGCCCACATTCAGTAATGATCCATAACATTAAAACCACCTGCCTATTATTATATTTAGGTCCCCCTTTTTTTGCCAGCAGAACATCTTTGCGATATCACTGTGTGTTCCGACCTTTTATCCAAACAACCTTTAGCTTTATCAGCAATTTGTGCTACAGTAGTTCGGATCAGACAACACGGGCTAGCGTTCACTCCCCATGCTCATCAGAATGCCACTACCAATTTTGTCAATTCAAACCACTCCAGACCAGGGACAACCAAAGAGACCTACCGTATTTTTTCCTTCTTCCAACACGTCATCTTAAGACTAATATAACGTTCCCACTGACAGGTGCAACGGAACGAGAAAACCAATCTTATTCTGACCACCTGTCAGCCCATATTGTTTGATCCCACGGAGGAGCCGCTGTAGCACAAATTGCTGAAAAGGTGAAAGGTGGTTCTGATAAAGGGTTGTCAAAACACAAAGTGACATCACAGCTTGCTGCGTATGGAGCTGCAGACGGTTCAAAGTGACCGCTATCAAGGAGCCTACAGTGGGTTCATCAGTACTAATACTGATGCAGGATCGAGGAGCAATGGAAGAAGGTGGTCCGGAGTTTGTTTCAGATCAAGTATATGGCAGGGCGTATGTGTGCTTTGCTTATCTGGAGACGACGTGACACCAGGATGGAGAGAAGAGAACCCAGGAGAGGGAGAGGGACACTTTAGGTCGTGTTCATTTGGTCCTGCTATTCATGTTACTTTGACACTTCCCACCAACTACAATGGCCGTAGCCTCTTTCAGCAGGATAATGCTTTCAGACACACAGCAAAAATCAACCTAGGATGGAGTTGAGGATCACAACTATGAGTTCATGGAGTCGCTAGGCCTCCAAATCCTCGGATCTCGATCCAATCCAGCATCCTAATCACGATGTTAAATGTTTTATTTGAGGCATATTGAAAAGCTCACATTTGAGCCGTGTAAAGCGCAGTAGAAGTTGAAACAGGGGCCTTGAGGGTGAGCACAATTAAAGCTTAGCAGATAATCATGTCTGACAAAAAAAAACTCAATACTGAGTCAGATGGAAACAGATGAAAGGGCAGTGTGGCTCCACACGTAATTACAACGGTTATCATTCCTACTATTCAAACTTCTTCTAAGTATCAATGGCAGCACATCAGAAAATAATTAATATCCGTCAGTTCACATTAGAGACGAGATTGTCTGACTCCTGTGATAAATGTGACACATTGACCCCACAGGGTAAAACCAATTTTCCAGGTTTCGATCAAATCCTTTTCAATTATCTACGTGCTCCACGTTCATTTTCCTCCGATGAATCGTGGAAGGTGTGTGGGATATGCGTCTTTCCAGATACTTTTGTTGACAGCGTTGGATTTTGTGTCATCTCTTCCCTCAGGAATTGCAGTTGATAGAAACGGCTTGATCTATTTCGTGGACGGGACTATGATCAGGAAAGTGGATCGTAATGGAATCATCTCCACAATGCTGGGCAGCAATGATCTGACCTCCGCACGACCCCTGACCTGTGATACGAGCATGCACATAAGACAGGTAAGATGCAAAGTGTAGCTACAGTAGATGCGTTGTCTACCCAGCATCCTTCAGTTTCAGCAATTCACACTATGGAACTTGTTTTTAGGAAACATGGATGGCAATTCGTAAATGTGTTGCTCTCGCATCTGATTCATTGATGACAGGGTTTTTATATATACAATTCATAGCAATGGCTCTATCATGTTTTATTGATAGCCTTAATCCGCCACCAGAAAAACACAGCCGCTTAATCTTGCCAAGAACTTGATTTAGAAAATGATGATATTTTCTTCCATTCATTTTAAAAATTCAGAGACACAGAGTGGCAATAAGGAAAGTGGGACTCAGAGATAGAGGGAGAAATAGAGAAAAGGAGAGTTTGCCTTGTTTTCACACATCATTATAATCTTTTGGGTTGGACCAAGAACCTTCTTCTTTTCACAGGAAGCTGAAGCTGAGTTTCAACCATTCATTTTTTTATTATATTTTTGTCTGTCATTCAATATCCAACATTTCCCGCTCAAAGTGAACATGATTGTAGTTTTACAGCAGTTAATATTTGGAATTTCATCTAGCATTAATAAATTTCAAATTTTCTTTAACTTTAGGATCCCGATGTTTTTTTTATTTTTTCCAATCAATCATTCAACAAAACCCACTAATTTCGAGTCTTTTCTTCACAATGGAGCTCCTTCTTTCGACTTCTTACATGTTTAACGTATGTTGTCTTATTTTGACGATTTTTGTAAGTGATTCACACCGATGAATTTTCTTTTCTCTGTGGTTTTGTCCATTTATGTTAAAATCAGACTTGATCATGCAAAGTAAAAATAATACTCTACTAAGTCTGTTTTGAAAATATATAAAGTAAAAAGTTATATAAGATATTTGTATTAAAATGAAAGGAGTGAAAGCAAGAGATCACAAGATATTACTTGTGTTCAATAATGAAGTATTTGTACTCTGTTACTTCCAATCTCTGGGCCTGCGGCTCTAATTCCTTCAGATCAGAGCGAGATCACTTGGACAAACGATGTTTCCTCTGGATTCAACCAGGCGATAGACTGTGTCAGGAATGAATCCATCGTATTAGACAGTAAAAGTGTTTAGTGAAAGAGTTTAAAGTTGGGTGTGAAATAAAATCTCCATCCCCCATCTCTTCGTCCAGGTTCGTTTAGAATGGCCCACAGACTTAGCCATCAACCCCATGGATAACTCCATCTACGTCCTGGACAACAACGTTGTTCTGCAGATCACCGAAAACAGACAGGTATCGTACCGACTCTGACAGCAGCGCAGGATTCACACCTTTTTTGTCAGTATCGTAAGAACGTCATAGCAGTTAATAACTGTGTGTGCGTGCGTGTGTTCAGGTCCGTATCGTGGCAGGGCGTCCGATGCACTGCCAGGTGCCGGGTATAGAGTACACCATGGGCAAGAAGGCGGTCCAGACCATGCTGGAGGGGGCTACGGCCATCGCCTTGTCCTACAGCGGCATCCTCTACATCGCCGAGACGGACGAGAAGAAGATCCACCGCATACGAAAGGTCAGCTTCGTCTCTGTGGAACATGCATGTAGACTCTACATGCATGTTCCACATGCTCTACATTGTAGAGTGTAAATGTAGAGTGAGTGAAAATAAGGTTGTTAGACTTCTGTTTGATTCAAACAAAGTTGTAGTCATGTATGACTTCATCATTTATGATATCCTCGAAATGTTTGGGATATTATGGAATTCTCATGGATGCCGCAAATCCTTCATGTTAAGGCAATAACTCCAAAAACTATTTAATGGATCATTTTCAAATTTGATACCTTCATAGTCCTTTTTGACTTTGGGAAAGGTCAGTTGCATATTGTTGCCACTAGGGGGGGGGTGTTATCTTCAAAGGCCATCATTTCTCAACTGTTGGTTCGATTTAGTCTAAATATGGTGCATAAAATTCAACTGAAGTAGATCAGTATTGTATATATAATATTTAACTCTCATAGTTCATATTTAGTCACTATGGGGAAGTTTATTTTACCAGAAAAGAAACTTTTTTGTCCATATTTTGAGATTATCCGGGTTAGGGCTGCCTAGGTTTTCATTAAAGTCAGATGGCATGTATCAAATGTCTCAGTCAAAGGATCTTACCTTTATTTTTCGTAAGTAAAAGTGGGCGGACTCATGTTTTTTGACTATGTTTCGCCACTTTTAAACCGTCTGAAACTCCTCCAGGTGTCGACTGATGGAGAAATCACCCATCTAGCTGGAGCGACGTCTGACTGTGACTGCAAGGTATGACTACGCCTCATTGTTCTTTGTAATCCATCACAGAAACTTATAGGCACAAAAATCAAATAGATCTTTCTCATCCTATCTAATTGAAAGTAGAAAAACATTTTCATTCTCTGATAAGATTCTTATTGATCCGTGTGTAAAACTTTGAACCAATGACAGTGTCAAAACAACAAATCGCTGATTTAAAGACATCAATGGACGGCTCTTTGCTGTCTCCAAGCTATTAGAAATCTAGAACGCCGCAAAAGCAGAGATGAAGTAATTAGTGGGGATAGAAATCTGACATTTATTATTGTGGCGTGACTCTCTGCTTTATCTTGGACTGAAACCTGCTCACTAAAAGACTTTTCTTTTTCTTTTTTCTTTTTGCTTTGTAGTTTTAAAGCTATTTATAATATCATGTGGCATTACAGCAGCAGCATTTCAAAAGGTCCGGTTAAGCTGAAAAATATCATCAATTCTGTTAAACAGTTCTTGAAATCCTACAGGATTCAATGCATACATACGCTGAAAAATATCCAAGGCCGCAGAAGTTCAATCTTTGTTCTCTTTGCATAGTTAAGCTTCTTTTTTTTTACCAGCAGTATCAAAGAGTCGATTGTTTATTGAGTACCTACCGAGTTGATGAACCCTTAAGTAGCCGGTTCAATGGATATTATTGCAGTCTTTACAGGTTGTCTGGTAGGAACAAGAATGATGGTGAATCAAGTGAAGCACACTGGTTTCACCATCACCATCTTTCCACTCATGGATTTCTAGACTAATCGCAGTAATGTGTAAAATTCAAGATAAACAGCATATCATAAAGTACAAATGATTCAAACACCACAATTTGAAATAAACAGTAAAGAGATACATAAATGAGAAGATACATTATATATAAATTCAGTCCATATAACCATAGGAGTGTTAACAGAGAGCAGTATATTAACCCAATGAGGCTCATAGATATTGCTGGTAGTTTAATACCTTAAAGGGTGAGCTGAAGAAATGTGCAACGGCCCTTTAAATGTCCATAATATGAACTTTAATATTCAGATGGCTACTAATGGAAATAAATAATAAAAATGTCAGGAAATATTTGAACAAGCCTCAAGTATGACACTGAATTCATGTTTTAATTTATGTAAAGGTTAATAAAGAGTTCCGTTTGTCAAGTCAAAGAACGTCACGGAGTACAGGATCCAATCCCAGTTCAATGTGGCTCCATAATAATATAGATGAATGAAAAAAATAACATTTCTGCTGTTGAAATCCTGAGTTATTCCGTGCTGTGTGTTCTGTAATTCTCACTTCCTCTCTGTTTTTGTCTCTTCCTCTCCCCCCTCTCCTCTCCTGCAGAACGATGCCAACTGTGACTGCTACCAAACCGGAGATGGCTACGCTAAAGATGCCAGACTCAACTGCCCCTCCTCTTTGGTGGTCTCTCCAGACGGGACGCTGTACGTTGCTGATTTGGGGAACATCCGGATTCGAGCCATACGGCGAAACCAACCGCCTACTGGTATGTACAGAACTCTGGGTCTCAAAGATTTTTATTACCCCTAGAAAGTTGGCGTATCATGGAATCTTCATCGTCATTCTTTGTTTTAACGTGATGACACAAAAACTATTTAGTGGTTCATTTATTGTGAGGAGGAACTGGATTGATTTTGGGTAAGGTCATTTTATATTTCCGACACTAGAAGGAGGTTTTGTTCCGGGCCTTATTTCCTTACCGTAGGTCCGATTTTTTCCAAATTTGGTGCTTATTAAACGACTCTATGTATAAAATATTAGTCATCATTATCATTAGTTTGTATTTTCCTCACTAGGGGGAGTTTTATTTCTTTTACAAAATATACAGATTTTCAGACTTCACATTTTAGTTTGAGGTGATCCATCAGGGGGGTTGCTTGTCAGCCAAGTACCTTCTGATCAGTACCAACTATTTTTGATCGAGAAAAAGTGTTTCTGCAGACAAGCATTTTTTGTCAACGTGCAACGTCGGCTAGGAAAGGCTCCAGCCCCCGCGACCCTGAACATGATTAGCGGTTACGACGTTATTGTGGCTAAATAGTCTTTTCTTTTCTTTTTTAAATGAACATGTGTTTGAAATCATGTTCATTTTTGTTGCTTGGTGCAAAGATGCTGCATGAATTTGATAAAGTGTCATAATCAGCGTCTGAAATGAGGCGTTACATTAAACTACGGCGTGCCTCTGATCTTGGTCCACATCAATCCACCACTTCCTCTGAGTCCTGCCACTTCCTGCTTGTTTTAGCAGTTTTATTCACTAAGTGCTTGAGTTACTATGAAAACACACTGCTAGATGATAATAATGGAGCAAATTCTGATAAAATGGATTAGAACAATTGGAGTTATTGCTATATTGATGTATGCTACTGATATTCAATGACTTCACTGGGTTGTGAAGTGGTTATAATGTTATGGCTGATCAAAAATATTTGTCCTATACATAATGATCGTATAGAAATGCGTTTAACAATACCCTTGATGTGGGTTATGATACCAACATAGACATTTAAATACATTTATACTGATAATAATAAGCGAGATAAAGAAATAAAAGCAAGTCCGTCTTTCTTCAGGCTCTCTGGCTTCTGGTCCCAGCTCCTACGAAGTGGCGTCTTCTGCCTCTCAAGAACTCTATGTGTTTGATGCGAACGGGACCCATCAGTTCACCATGTCTCTGGTCACTGGTGACTACAAATACAACTTCAGCTACAGGTTGGTGGGTGTGGAAGTGAACCGTGTGTTGAATAGAAGATTTCTACATTTGTAATAAATCTCATTCATTTTGTCATTTTTCTCTCTCCATTACTTCTCTGTCAGCAACGAGGAGGATGTAACCGCAGTGACGGACAGCAGCGGCAACACCCTCCGTATCCGTAGAGACACCAACAGGATGCCGGTGCGTGTTGTCGCCCCTGACAATCAGGTGAGATAAAACTTTAAGCCTTGATTTTATTTTCATTTGAGAAACTCCTGCTAAACTGAAAACATGACAAAGCTTTGGAATAAAAACTGAACTAAAGACCATCAAAGTACCTGTGGATTGCAAAAAACTCTGTCTTCAACAGCAACAAAAATAATTTAATAAATTGGGCGCTATATTACTTAAAATAAATAAAAATATCTACCTACAGAGCAGGAAAATTCCACTTTAAAAATTTTTAGCCTCAAAGATTCAAAACACATCTCAACATCTATGCGGCCTGAAAAAAAGGAAATTTATCTTGATTCAAGTGAAAGTTTGTGGGGAAATGTGCTTAAAATCATCAAATGCTAGTCCCATCATCTTGAAGTAAGGCTTTATGATAGACAACATATCTTAAACAAGGGACGCTACTCTTAAAACAAACATATATGTGCCTCGATCTAAAGACCGGATTTAAAGGTCCAGTGTGTGACAATTGGCCGGAGAGAGGCGCTGCAAGATACCTCCTTCCTCTTCTCTACTTTTCAACTGGCGGCTGTGCCGAGTTGAATTCTCTTGCTGCCCCCTAGCCCGCGGGATTCAACCCGGCTCTCCCAGCAGCCGCACTGGGATGGAGGCTGGCGGTGCAGAGCGGGGCAGCTGAAGGATTCTACTTATAAAAGTAGAATATTGGCTTAGAAAATAGAATGCTTGGCACCCCGTAGTAGGATCCTCCATTTCTAAAAACACACAAACAACTTAAAATGCAAAATGCCTCTCCAGCGGTCTGTACAATCATGGTGGCCTCCTTATGGATGTTAGGACCCGCTCCTATGGGAGATATATGGAGACAAAAAAGGCATTTCCTAAACAAAGGTTAAAAAAACTATTTTTACTTTTTAGCTGAAAGTAAACACAAACCAACGTAGTAATGTTTGTTTTACTCCATTTATTCAAAGAGATACCCCTAAATATCCCCTAAATGTTTTGACTGCATTTTTAAGAATAACTTTGATTAAATGTAGGAAAAGAGATGAAAACGACGGGCTGCTCGAAAAAAGAAACTCTGACTTTGACAAAGGAGTTTTGTTCATTGTTGAAATAATGGCCTTCTAATTATAGTGAATCTAGTTCCAAGCATAAACTGACTTAGAACCAGAAATACAAACTCAGTAACAAGTTATAAGTGTGTGTGTGACCCTGTGTGTTTCTTGTGTCGTGTGTAGGTCATCTGGCTGACCATCGGGACAAACGGAGGTCTGAAGTCCCTCACGGCTCAGGGTCAGGAGCTGGTCCTGTTTAGTTACCATGGCAACAGCGGCTTGCTGGCTACTAAGAGCATCCAAATAGGCTGGACTACCTTCTATGAGTGAGCATCAACACTGACTGACTGACTGAAGTTACTTTTTTTATCACATCCTCACGGTTTTATAGTATTGGTTCATTTCCAACACTGACAGATTATTATTAATTATAATCAGGTATGATGCTGAAATGAGAACTCTTCATTTCTCTGTTGTTTTTATGTTAATATATTAATGGTAACCACGGTGCCCTCTTTTCTCCCTCCCTGTATCCTTCAGTTATGACAGCGAGGGTCGTTTGACTAATGTGACCTTCCCCACCGGCGTGGTGACCAATCTCCATGGCGACATGTCATCAGGGGCTGTCGCTGTGGACATCGAGACGTCTGGGAGGGATGAGGACGTTTCCATAACAACCAACTTGTCATCAATAGACTCCTTCTACACTCTGGTGCAGGGTGAGTGTGTGAGCGAGGGTCCGGCTCTGAGCCAGGAGGTTCGTTTAAAAGTCGATTTATAATAGAGTCTTATTTCGGAGACACTAGTTCACCTTTATGCATGTTTTTGGTGTGTGGGAGGAAGTCGGAATCGAACCCACACAAACACAAGGAGATCATGCAAACGCCACACAGACAGGCCACAGGTTGGGATTCGAACCCACAACCTTCTTTCTGTGACCACTGTGACAATGTTGACCACCACTCCATCATACCGCCAAGCTTCTAACCAGAACAAAAAAAAGACCTATGAGATTCAATAAGCCAGATTCAAACCTGGAACAATTACTTGTGTTCAGAATCATTTTTTTCTTCTCCTCATGGGAGCCTCGATATTATAGGGGTTGAGTCACGATCCTGCTGGACCTCCACATCCAGCCCTGCCAGCCAGGGTTGCACACAGATAAATTGGGCTGCGTTGCATCAGGAAGAGCATTCAGCATGAAACCTCTCAGCTCCAAAACTCTGTTCTTCTTCTGTTGACCATTCAGGGGTCGCCACAGCAGCTCATCTTCTTCCATCTTACCCAGTCTTCTGCGTCTTCCACTGTCACACCGATCAACTGCATCTTCTCTCCCAGCACATGCAGAAACCTCCTCTTTGATCTTCTCCTTTGTCCCCTACCTGTTTTATCGACATAGTGGAGCTGATAAGACTCCACTGTGGCGACCCCTAATTAGGAGCAGCTAAAAGGAGTGTCGGGTCACATCGACAGTCGCCTAGTGAGGATATTTCCTCCCACTGGCATTTTTGCCATCTTGTACATTCTGCCATTATGTTAAACACGTGTTTTCCCCCCAGTGATGTGGAGTTAAAATTCAAATTCAGATGTCCTATAATGACCGTTGTGAGCTAGAGCTTCGTCCTTTTTTAACCTGGTAGTACAGGTTAAAACCATAGACAGACATCCAAATATTCACTAAAGGTGGATGGTAACAGGTTTGAATCAGCTCAGAGACTCTAAACGGTAAATGGACTGGACTTATAT
Source organism: Lophius americanus (assembly GCA_037951165.1). NCBI lineage: Eukaryota > Metazoa > Chordata > Actinopteri > Lophiiformes > Lophiidae > Lophius > Lophius americanus. Next base: position 1,674,852 of record JBBDHG010000082.1, on the reverse strand, counting down.
AGCGCTTTTCTAGTCTGCTTGACTACTCAAAGCACTTTTACAACCAACTCAGCATTCACCCATTCACACAGTGATGATAGAGGCTGACATGTGAGGCACCACATCCTCATCAGGAGCATTAACCAATCACGCCATCATTCACTCACCAACGGAACAGCCATTAGGAGCAACTTGGGGTTCAGTACCTTGCTATAGGACACTTTTACATGTGTCCCAAAGTGGCCGGGGTTTGAACAACCGACCATCAGATAAGTGGTCAACCGCTCTACCAACTGAGCCACCTTCTTCCAGATGTAAGAGCGGCGAATGTTCGGTCACATTTTAGTTAAAGAAGTTGACTAAAGACGGGACAAATTTATGAAAACAATGCAGTTTGCAAAAGTCAGTAAGTTGTATTCAAGAATAGTCTCCTTAAACGAGTGTTAAATAAGAAAAGTTAATTATTATGCGTATTAAAAATATTATAAATAGTAATTACGTGATGCATTTCATCATGTAATATATAAAATTGAAAAGATATCGCAATACGGAAATTCAATGCAAACCTGCTATGAAATCACCTGAAATCTATGATTTCCTGTGGAATGTGCCAGACATATCATAACAACACCAACACCTGGGGTCAGAGATGATGATGAAGGGGATTTAATCTTTTCTATTTCCCTCATCCTTATCTCCCCTGTTGATTCTAGACTTTAGTGAAATTGAAAAAAGTGAAGAAAAAAATTATCATCCTCGTCATCTTTCATTTGCAGCGTGGCCTCTGCAGCGGGGAAAAACAATAATTTAGCACCAAAGCTCTTGGTAAATCTGAACTAATTTGCTGGTTAAAGCCACATCTCTGGTGGCGGGTAGTGATTAGTTCCAGAGCGCTACACCTGTGAAAGAAACCGGACTAGAACCGGCTTCACAGATGAATGTAATAAGTTATTTTAAAGAAAAACTATTGACAGGTGTAGCCTTCCTCTGAATCGATTCAGGCAATAATGCATGTGTTATTTATGAATATAATCGGAACTGCTCAGTGTGCAGCGTTGGAAGCAGAAACGAGCTCACGGAGCTGCTGCGTTTTCTCACGATGCTGTCTTTGGTTTCTTCATAAAAGCTGAGGAGGATTCTGCAAACTCAGGAGTGAACAAAAAGGAAGCTGTGATACAAATACAAATACAAAATGCTCCGTCCCCATTCATACATATACAATGTGCAGCTTCTGCCACTAGGGGGCTCTCAGAAATAACTGAACCAAAGAGGCTCTGTACGCAGCATGGAATCATGGGAGTTGTTGTTTTAATTAATTTACAACCACCACTGCATCAAATTCCAGTTTACACAGCAGCGGATACATTATTCAGATCCTCTACTTAACTAAAAGTACTAATAACAGACTGAAAATACTAATACTGCATTTAAAAGCTCACTTAAGAAAAAGTATTTAAGTATTTCCAGTAAAATGTACTTCAAGTATCAAAGTAAAAGTACTCATTATGCATTAAGGATGTTTTAGGATTAATATTAGTGCTGCATTAAGGTGAAGGTCTATTTGACTGCTGCAGATTAAAGACGGAGGTCGTTTTTAACTATTTTACGATGTTGAGTATTTTACTCTATAGCATCATTTAAAGCACTGCCTTCTGGGAAAAACCATGTAAAAATGTAACTTTTTTTATAAGATGAGCTTCTTTTCAGCTTTCTGGCATTATCCAGAGAATCCAAAGACGTTTTTAAATATTCAAATCTATCTTATGAAATGGGAGAATTTCTCTCTACTCCTTAAAAACTTACTTAATCCTTGGGTTTACTGTAAAGAGTCAAACGAAACAGGAGGAACATGAAAAATTGTCATCTGGAAAGTAATATGTTGCTACAGCTGTCAGACAAATCTAGTGGAGTAGAAGATTGAAGTATAGGTGGCAAAAAGAAGGTTAAATAATCAAGTAAAGTACTTCAATAACCCATTCCCGCTAATTTGTTTTTATTGTTTCATATTTTATTTTTTCATGTTTTCTCTTGATTTGTGATATTTCAGAAGTAAATAACATCACTGCTCTGATTTAGCTGATTGTCAATCAGATGGAAGGAGGTTTGAGTGAGATCCTTGAACACACACACAAATACTAACACACACACAAACACACATACAAACACACAGACCCAGGCTCAAGTCATGCGGGAGGTGAAGAGGAACCTGATTAAAGCGTCTGGCTGATATTAACGCCATTAGCAGGTTCCCAAACAGCCATCTGAAATGAATCCTACCATTCTCTCTCTCTCTCCATTTATCTCTTCACTCTTTTATGTCTTTTTTCTCCTCACTCTCAAATCCGCCAGTTTTAATTATTTTTGAATAATCGCCATGTTGAAGATATCCACTCGATAAGGAATCTCACATTTGTCATCCATCTTTCTTTATCTCATCTAGACCAGCTCCGTAACAGCTACCAGGTGGGTAACGACCATTCTCTGAGGGTCATCTATGCCAATGGGATGGACACGCACTACCAGACAGAACCCCATATTCTGGCAGGTAGGTCATATTCAGACTTGGATTGAGTCATGTGACCAATCAGAGGCTTCACGGGAAAATTTCTATTAGTGTGTTCAGTTGATGTTGAAAATCAGGTCATTAATCGGTCCCTAATCAATCATTCAGGATGTAATAATCACCCATTTTATGAGCTTTTTAACATTCAAGAAAATTACAATTTCCTCTGTGAAATCTATAAGATTTTTCTTTTTCCATTTCTAAAATAAAAACAAAACTTAACATTGTTTGTCCATTTTCATGGACGTAACAGATATCTAATAAATACATGAGTTAATCAATAAAAACTAAAGAAAATCTAACTCTTGTATTTTATTGTTGAAGTGTAAATGTCTTCTGTGTAAAACATTTATTGGACAAAAAAAAATTCTAGTTAGCCTTTGGTTTGATTACTGTTAGATCACAAGGTTCACTGAGAGAGGTCCAAAAGGCAGACATCAGAGGCTGAGACATTGCAGCTTATGTTCAGGTCCAGATATACGGTATAAGCAAACATTGAAACTGCAGATCAGCCCAGTGGTGAAGAAGATCCAGGAACGACTTTCTTAAATTGTACATCTTGATAATATTTCATTCCTACCATGATGAGAATGACATTTATTCACTGCTTTCACTACAATTTTGAATTCTGTTCCGACTACCAAATATTGCTTGGGATCACTTCTTATTAAATCTTTCCGCAGGTGCTGCTAATCCAACTGTAGCCCGACGCAACATGACACTACCAGGAGAGAACGGACAGAATCTGGTGGAGTGGAGGTTCAGGAAGGAGCAGACTCGCGGAAAAGTCATCGTCTTTGGTAGAAAGCTCAGGGTGAGTGATCGCCAACTGAGGCTCTTACATGGACAGAAAACAGCAGACACACAGGCCTACTCCGTCGGCCCAGACAGCAAGGGCATATTCCCGGAAAGCTGGGAAGCGTTTTTAATTTTGGAAAAGATGAAAACTTGATATATACAAGATAGATCTCCTCAAATGGATTCATATGCACCAAATTTGGACTTCACTGGACCAAACTTTCGGAGATAAACCTCCCCCTAGTGTTGTAAATATGCAACCAACTGTTCCCAAAATCAGTCCAGTTCTTCCTCGCGGGGGTATGAAATTGGAAAATGATCCATGAAATAGTTTATAGGAAACCGCGTTAACACAAATTATCTCCTGCGGCGACGCAGATGTCACAATAATGATTCCATAATACCCCCGACTTCTCAAGGATATGATAACAAGTAAAGAAAAGAAGGAAACAAGGAAAGAAATCGGGTAAGTCTTCAAACTAGAACTGATCCACTGGAGGAATCATTTCCTCGCAAATATGTAATTTCTTCAAATATTTTATCAGCTTGATGCTTCCAAATTCAAAAGGTATTTCTGGCTCCACAATAAATGATAAACGTATTAATCTAAATCATGCTTTAGAGGAAGAACATGAACTTGAGCTTAATAACAGTCAGAATGATTTGTAGTTGCTGTGGGGATGAAATGTTTGCCTCCACTAGGCAGCACCTCTTTACACCTCCCTCATCTTTATACGTGTCAGGAGTGATTCATCGTCACGAGGGCTTTTACTCGTCCTTATGCGGCCGACTTCTGTGTGCCTCCTCAGGTGAACGGGAGGAACCTGCTGTCTGTGGATTACGACCGATCGCTGCGAACAGAGAAAATCTACGATGACCACAGGAAGTTCCTTCTTAAGATCATCTATGACACCCAAGGTCATCCGACTCTGTGGGTCCCCAGCAGCAAGCTCCTGTCAGTCAACCTGACGTACTCAAGGTATGTTGTTCAATATGAAGATTACCAGATATATATTTTTTCCTCTTTAAATTTAACTCAATGGATTGAAAAAATGTTTTACAAATGGTGCATGACTGAACTGCCATTTCTAAGGTACCATCAGCAAGTACCACCTCGTACCTGCTGCAGTACCCCACTGCGACACTAGGGGCAAGCCATCGATGAACAACACAGGAGTCTCAGGAGTAACATTAGTTGTCCAAGTTTTATTGAGTAGAATAGGGGCGGGTTTAGCTCAGTTGGGAGAGCAGGGGTCTCTCAACTTTCAACTCCTAATGATCCAGTAGCTATTCAGAAAAATGGAACCTTACAGCCTACTTATAAAGTATTTGATGCTAACTTCAAAATCTCAATTAAACATTGGACTCGTGTTTATTTGTTAGAGAAAAAAGAACCCATCTGCAGACTATTGTTGAGTTCTCCCTGTGCTCCAGCTTCTCCCTGATGCTCTGCACAGAGAACAGAACTCTCCCTTGTATAGTACTCGGATAATTTGCCTGTAACCGTAGGTGGGGGTGTCTTTCCACTGAACAAACACGATACAGAAAACAATGTTCGGGATGAAGGAACTGAAAGGAAGAACAAACAAGCTGCCCTACATGATGAAAAAGCTGCTGCACTCCGTTTACCCTCCCACTGGATGAGTTTCTAATAGTTCCCTCTGTATTTATAGCACAGACTTGTAGTAGTTAGGTTATCTGTATTACATCATAAAACGGATTTGTCCTGACCCGGGTTTGTCACTGTTCCACCATAAATAAGGATTTTCTGTGCACTGGTGCTCTTTATAGTTGAAGACCAGAGCCTGGGGCTGAAATCCATGTCCGTTATTGTCACTACATGAGTTTACTGTAATACCGTTGTTTCTGTGTGCTCTGCTTGTTTATGGACATAATAATAGAGAAGAGTCAAACGAGGCCATGAATGGGCGGCTGTAGCCCAGAAGGTAGAGCGGTTGTACACTAATCAGAGGATTGTCGGTTTCATCCTGGACTCTGAAGTCTACGTGTCCTTAGGCAAGACCCTGAGCCCCGATATGCTTCCTGGGTGCTTCACAGAAAGGGTAAATCCCCGGGCGGAAAAAAAGTATCCACTGCGTTGTACAAGCCAAACAGGGTTTTTCATGAGAGAGAGAAAGAAAAGCCCAGACTAATGAGTAAAGTATCAGCTATTAAAGTAAATAACTAAGTTAGATCTCCCCTAGTGGATTCATAGGCATCGAATCTGGACTTATTCAGACCACTACATGAAAATAAAGAGTATCCATCATTATGAGTGGACTTAAACCAGGATGAATCAAGACAGCAGATCAAAGCAGACGTCTAAACATGACTGTGTGTGTGTGTGTGTGTGTCCAGTACCGGACAGGTGACAGGTCTGCAGAGGGGTCCAACCACTGAGAGGTGGGAGTACGACAGTCAGGGAAGAATCACCTCCAGGGTCTTCGCTGATGGAAAGACATGGAGCTACACGTACCTGGACAAGGTAGAGGTTGTCACACACACACACACACACACACACACACACACAAGTGACCACATGATAAATGACTGTAAGAGTTGTGTTTGTCTGACCTTCACATCTGCGTTGTTTCTTCTATATATTTCATGCCAACATTTAAACATGAGTAATATTACACGCCCTTTAAAACTTTGCTGTAAATTCACAGTGAAATCTGATCAGTTTTCTGCTTCATTAATATGATACAGTGAGTTGCTGTACACTGCAATGCATTGTGGGTGAAATATCTATAATTACAGCCTTAAGGCTCGTTCTGCGGCCATGTATTATTTTCATGCAGCGACGTGCTGTTAATGCAATGCATTCTGGGTGAGATAATACGGCAAGATGTTGACGAACAAGTTTAATATCTAGAAGGGGAGTGTCACAACATTTCAACCCGACAACTCACCATTAAAAAGTTGATTAAAGCAGCATAACACAGTTTGAGTTGTGCGAAACGGGGAATGGGGCGTTTCGTTTGTGTGTATGCTCCATTTACCTACATCACAAGTGTGTACAATGTCGTAGAAAGTATTTGACGCATTATTTTACATGAAGACAATATGAACACAGCTAATGCCGATTGTTCTTCATCATTCCACAATCCGTCAAACTATGGACACACACACACACACACACACACACACACACACAATCTTACCGGCTGAAACAATGAGAGAACACTTGTATCAATGTTTACACCTGTAAACTGTGTAAAAGCATATTTTACCCAACTTTGGGGATATTTGAAGCACTTTAATTCATTTTCTATTGGAAGATGTTTAATTTGATAGTTACCAAATTAGGTGTGTTAACCCCTAAGCCAAAGTAAAGTATAATTTCTGGGCCTTATTTGGTACTGTGTTTATAAACCAGTATCAAGTAGACTGTCATGAAGTCTCCATTCCAACAAGCCGTCTCTAATATTCTTGTTAACTTGATACAAAATAAAAACAACCTGTACCAGGTTTCATGGTCCGTCATTTGTATAACTGTTAAGATGTTACAAAGGATCTTTTTCTACTTTATCAGGCAGAGAGGGGACAAATAAAACATAACAAAGAGAGAGTAACCGAGAACATGGGATGTCTCCTCAGAAACCGTTGAACAGAATTCAAGGACATTTGAGATAAACAGCATCACGTTAGACATTTTAAGCACAGTTGAAGGTGATATTCATGTATTTAGCTCCCATTCCCCTTTGATGTAACCTTGTGCACAGATTTCCAGGCTACTACCAGGAAGTTACATATTTTCCTCTCTCTGACAGTCCATGGTGTTGCTGCTGCACAGCCAGCACCAGTACATCTTTGACTACGACTCAGGGGACCGTCTGTCAGCTGTCACCATGCCCAGCGTGGCTCGGCACACCATGCAGACCATCAGATCCATCGGGTACTACAGGAACATCTACACGCCTCCTGAGAGCAATGCCTCTGTCACCGTGGACTACTCTGAAGACGGACAGGTGTGTGCACGCACCAGACATTTGACTCTTTTGACCTTCTTTTTCTGCCCCAAAATAGGTCCAAATAGGTTGGGTTACACTTGTACATTCATACATACTGTACTTATAGATATGTTCTATCCAAACCTCAAAACAGCTGGAAACGGAAAATGACATTTCAAAAACATCTTAATGAAAAGTTCCGCCTCTGGAACTCTCTCCAACCCTCTACAACACCTCATCTCTGGAAAATTCCAAAAAACACCTCAAACATCACATGGTGACAAAACGTCTGTAACCTCAGCTAACTCTGAGAACTTTCCCATCCACTGCCTTTACGTTCAGCCAGTGGAGGAAACTATCGTTACTGTTGTTGTTAGTTTTATTTTGTGCAAACCTATGTAAGGCGTCCTTGGATCTCTTGAAAGGCTCTATATACATTTTAATTATCATCATTATTATTAGCATTATTATTGTTATTATTATTAGTATTATTATTATTAGATTTTTATTATTATTATTATTTTCAGAATTATTATTATTGTCATTATTATTATTACCATTATCGTTACTTGTATTATCACTGATATTATCATTGCTATTATTATCATTATTATGATTATTATTATCATCATGATTATTATTATTATTATCATTATTGTTACTTGTATTATCACTGATATTATCATTGCTATTATTATCATTATTAAGATTATTATTATCATCATAATTACTATTATTATCATCATTATTACTATTAGTATTATTATCATTATTATTATATGCTTTCATAGTTCGTTTATTGAATTTTCTTATTATAACACATTTAGGCACGTTTGATATCAGCTGTTTCTTACGTCATTCTGCTGTTATTTGTTTTGTTTTCTGTCCAAACAACTACGGATTAAGTTTTTACACCTTGTATTTGATGTATAGTTTCATGAGTTTAAGGCAGCAGGAAATTATTCTGCATCTATCATGTATCTGGTTAATGGACACAGTGGACAATCATGATTAATATTTTAGGTTAAAAACATAAACATTTTATAATAATCTTCTTCTCCACTGCTTCTTCTCTTCATCTGCAGCTCCTCAGCATTGCCCATCTCGGCACTGGCCGCCACATCCTGTACAAATATCGCAGACAGGTAAATGATTTCATGTTTCACTCAGTGGCCATAATTATAAAAGAAGGATTCATTATTAGTTGCCATTAACCAATAAGAACCCAGACCTATGGGGGATATATCATAGACCACATTAACCACATTTCTGAAAATGATTTTTGAGAATCTGTAACATCAATTATGTCATATTGGGGATTTATGTGGAATTTTATTTGTCATTAAAAAAATTAATTTGCTTGATAATCTTTTTTTTTTTTTTGCTTAGGAACACAGTTTCCTCTATTTCCACTATTCCTCTAATATTCTCCTAACTTGCTTAATATGGGATCAGAAGAGGTCAAACATAATATTAAAGCAATAAAATTGTTTTTATGGATTAAAACCTTCCATTAGTAACAGAAAATAAGCCTAAAATGAGCAATTCATGAGAAAAAATCAAGAATTATAATAATAATAATATAATATTATTTATTTATAACATACTTTACATTATAAATAAAATGTATTATTATTACTATTATAATTCTTGATTTTTTCTCATGAATTGCTCATTTTAGGCTTTATCTCAATTCAGTTGTATAAGGAGCACCAAAGAATGTGAACAGTTTCGGCGGTTTCTTAATAATAATAATAATACATTTCATTTATAATGCACTTTGCATTTGGATTAAATCTCAAAGTGACCCTTTAATGTCCTCCCCAATTTAAAAAAACATGGGAAATTATTTTTTTTGCATAAAACTCACCATAAACCGGCAGATCATTACGTCAAGTATGTTTCTAATTAGTTAAGTAAGTTCCACACCATTAAATATGCCAACAAATACTACCATACTACTAGACTTTCTCAATAATGCTTCCTCCTCCTCAGCAGCCCCTTTGAACTGTGGTGTCCCCCAGGGCTCCATCCTTAGCCCCTTTCTCTTTAGCATATACTGTTCACGCTGCCACTGGGTCATACTATGAGCCGGTTCAGTCACATTTTTCTGTAAGAAATAGAGATTCAAATGTGCTCAACCAAACAGTGGAGCAAGAAGTTAAAGGGTTATGGATTAAGAGCTATTTAATCAATATATGATATAAAGCAGAAAGAGTAGCCAGTCATGGTAAACCTGATCCTGGATGAATATGATCGCCATTCTTTTATACACGTACTGACCCATCCATCATGTCTCATCAGAACAAGCTGGCAGAGATCCTCTATGACTCAACACGGGTCAGTTTCACCTACGACGAGACCGCCGGCGTGCTGAAGACTGTTAACCTGCAGAGTGAAGGATTTATCTGCTCCATTCGGTATCGCCAGATCGGCCCGCTCGTTGACCGGCAAATATTCCGCTTCAGCGAGGACGGGATGGTGAACGCTCGATTCGACTACACTTACGACAACAGCTTCAGAGTCACCAGCATGCAGGCGGTCATCAACGAGACCCCACTTCCTATCGACCTCTATCAGTTTGATGACATATCCGGGAAGGTGGAGCAGTTTGGGAAGTTTGGAGTCATCTACTATGACATCAATCAGGTAAGACAGTTTATAAAGCATGGATTTAAATCGTCTTTCATGTCATGGACAAGTTGTCAGTTCATCACAGGGTCCGACACGTAGACACAGAACGACTATTAATGCTCTCATTCTCACCTAAAAGCAATTTAGAATCACCACTTTACCGAAACTGCATGTTTTTGGAGGTGGATTTGAGCCTGGAACCTTCTTGCTGTGAGGCAGATGTTCTACCACCATTGAAACTCAATGACATCCCAGTAATTTCCTTAAAGTCTGAGGTGTTTTCTGGACCCAAAATATTTGGAACTCAAACCCAGAGGCGGAGTCAAAATGATAAAGAACAACAGCCAGGCAGCTAGATCGCAAAAACTGGCACTGGATCCTCAGACGAGTGTCAGAACCTGATGGGCTCCCAGGGCGAGGCAGGAGAACAATGGAGCAGATCCAACTAACAATTACTTTGGGGATCTATTGAGTCAACGATCACCAGAGTAAACGGATGTTCTGATGATGATGATGACGAAGAGTGGTTTGCAGAGTAGATTCTTGTGGGTCAAGAGTAACTGGGTAACCGTGTTCTGGTCACAGGCAGGAAACACAAGACACACAAGAGGAGGAGAGAGGTTTACTGTCAGAGGGTTAATGGTGTGAATTCTGTAGCTTTTAATTCTCTAGTGATGATCAGACATTCATCATCCAAACTCCACCCCCTGCCTCAGATCATCTCCACGGCTGTGATGACCTACACCAAACACTTCGACCAGCACGGCCGCATCAAGGAGATCCAGTACGAGATCTTCAGATCCCTGATGTACTGGATCACCATTCAGTACGACAACATGGGCCGAGTCACCAAGCGCGAGATCAAGATCGGACCGTTCGCCAACACAACCAAATATGGTTACGAGTACGATGTTGACGGACAGCTGCAAACGGTCTCCCTCAACGAGAAGATGATGTGGAGGTAGGATCGTTCGGATGAAGAACCCGCCATCGTTTTAAGATGTCTCGGTCTCAATAGTACGATTGTCTTTCCCTCCAGGTACAATTATGACCTGAACGGTAACCTGCATCTGCTGAACCCTGGGAACAGTGGTCGGTTGACCCCTCTACGCTACGATCTGAGGGACAGGATCACTCGCCTGGGAGACATTCAGTACCGGCTGGATGAGGACGGTTTCCTGAGACAGAGAGGGGCAGAGATATTTGAGTACAACTCTAAAGGTGGGCGTTTCCTCTGGGGTTTTCACGTCCTCCATGTTTGTTTGTCCTCCAAGTTACATAATTCTGTTTGGTATGTCCTCACATGCTTTAATATGTCAAACAAAATCCTATGAGGACTTTCTCAATAACCATTGTTAATGCCTCCTCCTCAGGGGTCCCTTTGACATGTGGTGTTCCCCAGGGCTCCTGATTGGCCCCTTAGACTTTAGCGTATAGATGCTGCCACTGGGTCATGTTATAAACAGTTTCTGTCAAGATTTAGTTTTCGGTCAAGAGTTAGTTTTCCTTGTCAATAAGGATCAGTTCATAGAGTCTGGTTCTCTGTTTGACCCAAAGACGGCATGAGATTGTTACTGGTCCAACTTTACTTACCTACATTCCTCCGTGACTTTTAACATCCTCCATGTTTGTTTGTCTGTTTTCCGTTGGGTTCGATCCAAAATGATAGTAACTCAGATCAAGAATTGTTTTAAAGTCTTCATTACCAATACAGCATAGGGGCAATTAAAAGACTGACATCTTTTTTAAGATCCACATCATCGTCTGATCTGGTTCCAAGAAATAGTCTAGATCTAGTGATCTGGAATGGTTGAATTTATAGGGAAAACATTCTACTTAGAGAAAACAAACACTAATAATCAGACATGAACTGAGATCCGACTCCAGCTGGAACTGGTGATTCCGTTTGGTCCTTCAAAGGCTAATGAACTAGATCGCGAAGGAAGGTGAAAAATGTGGCTGTTTAACATCCTGGTTTGTCAAAAAGTGTCACGGTGCCACTTGAATTTCAATTATTTATCAGTTCAAATAACTTTAGGTCAACAACTTCTGATATTTTAAATTCTTTCCTTACTTCTTGTAATTTTGTACATCTGTATTCTTCCTTTGTATTATCAATTGGGAACCAGGTCTCCTAGTTCGTGTCTACAGTAAAGCTGCCAGCTGGACCATACAGTACCGCTATGACGGGTTGGGTCGGCGTGTGGCTTCAAGAAACAGTCTGGGCCAACATCTGCAGTTCTTCTACGCCGATCTGAACTACCCCACCAGGATCACCCACGTCTATAACCACTCCAGCTCCGAGATCACATCCTTCTACTACGACCTTCAGGTAGCTTTGCTGACAGAACCGTCTGAATGTGGCTCAGCTGAGCTCTCTAGTGAGCTTTCTAGTCATTAGCTGTTTCTGAAGAGAGGTTTTCAGTCTCCACTTTGAGGTAGTCTGAGAAAGCAGCAGCAGTGCATCATGGGTGATTGGATTATATTCCTCATGTTGATAATCTGACTGTGGCTGCTTGAACAGGGCCATGTGTTTGCGATGGAGATCAGCAGTGGAGAGGAGTTCTACATAGCTTGTGACAACACCGGGACCCCGCTGGCCGTCTTCAGCAACAACGGGCTTCTGCTTAAACAGGTACGAGTGTGCTGTTCACTCTCTATGAAGGAAAATATTTCTGTCTCCGTGTTATCCTAAATCTCTGCTCGTGCGTGTTTGTGTGTGTGTAGGTGCAGTACACAGCGTATGGCGAGGTTTACTTTGATTCCAACCCGGACTTTGTGCTGGTATTTGGTTTTCATGGAGGTCTGTATGAACCTCTGACCAGACTGCTGCATTTTGGAGACAGAGACTACGACATCCCGGCTGGCAGGTGGGTGGTCTTTCAACAATTTGTAGTGATATGGTTGCTTAAGCTTTGTGAGTGTCTCCTCTGACCCGACCTGATGACCTGATGCTTGTCCTGAAGGTGGACCAGTCCTGACATTAGCACATGGACACGCGTTGGTCAAGACCCGCAACCCTTCAACCTCTACATGTTTCGGGGCAACAACCCCATCAGCAAGATTCATCAGGTCAAGGAATATGTTACAGGTAACAGGAAACACCACAGAAGAACTACTCTGCTGAATATAACTGTACCGTAGTAGCCTGAAATAAATCATACATGGAAATATCTTCGTTTTCAAAAGAAAATAAGGCTTCTTTCAGCAGCCGGAGTATCGTGTCATACAACTTAGTCCAGTGGTTACTGTGGTCAGAGGTGGGGGGAAAATGCAGATTCTCTCCTCACTTTTAGAGTAGTTGTTAAAGTAGAAGTATTGATTTTGTCCTCAAAAATAAAAAAGTACAGGCTGTGAAGTCTCCTCAGAGTATAAAAGTCAAAAGATGCCCTTTGAAGGACTGAGCACGAACAACCGGTGAAATGGCAAAATGGTAATGGGTGCTCATGGCTCATATTGATGTGCTTGGGTACCAAAGGTTAGCATGAGTTGTCTGATCCCATAGAAGACCTACCGCAGCACATATTGATAAAAAAAACGAGTTAAGGTCATGGTGTCATTGACACAGTGACGTTACAGAGCTGTTAGGGTGGCAGAAAGCGACACAATGTTAGATGGCTGGTCTTTATGTTATGGCTGATAGGTGTATGCTAGATACAAGCTGAATAACCGTTCACATTTTTATGTTGCATAGCTGTTTTCATCAGACAGAGATAAATTTTTATGTTTATGTTTTTATTAGTCATGGATTATCCATATTCATATTTAAAAGTTGATTGAGTCTTGAAGAAATTCTCTATAACAGCAGACACATTTGGCCTATTTATTGGAATGTCTAACTATTTGTTATGGTGTATTACATTGTCATGGATATTGAATGGATATAAATATACTAGATCACAACTGAACCTGAGCTGCTATTCAGTGTAAACCATCCAAACAACACTCAGAACTCATTTTCATTTTCGTCTTCTACAAATCTGCTGCTCTCTTCTTCTGTAGATGTCAACATCTGGTTGGTCACGTTTGGCTTCCACCTCCACAACGCAATCCCTGGATTCCCAATTCCAAAGTTTGACCTGACGCAGCCATCGCTGGAGATGAAGAAGAGTCAGCTGTGGGATGACCTGCCTGTATGTATCCTCAGTTCTCTCAGACAGTTGAATGGATCACAGATGAGAGCAGATCTCCCTGTTTTATTGACATTAAACTCTTTTATTGTTATTAAAACGTTATTACTATATAACAACACACTGGAGCACAAAATACTGCAACACAGCTCAAGCCTCCTAGAAATGCTGTGCCTCTGGCCACACCCACATAGCTGTGACATCACTGGGCATGAATGTGTGGAAATTGATTCTTTAAATTATTTTTAACTATTAGTTATGCTGCCATTTGATTGGCTTCTGGTCCAAAACTTTACGGTAATATAATTGTCTGATGATTAGGTGGCCCGGCCCACAGGCGTTTACCGAATAAGAAAAATGTATCAGAACCATAGTGCGCACGATCAGTTGGGTTGGCTTTTATGGGTGAACTAATCAAATTTTTCAAAAACTGGTCATTTTCATAATATGTGCTTCAAATTTTAATTTGGACTCAAACACGATACCAAGATAATTGAACTTATTTACCCTTAAGTTTTGACCTTTACTTTTACAGAACAAATAACTAAGAACATTTTAATCTGACTGAAGGAGCCTCATCATTCGACAGGCTCCTACACGATGACATCATCACTGTAGATTCTCCTACATCCTTACACGGGGAGGGTTGAACCGAGGCGTATTCTGTTGGTTGCAGTTGTGGACCCTCACCACTAGATGCCACTACAGACTGGACCTCGAGGTGTAAAGTAGAACCTAGAGTCAAACATTCTTCTGTCTCCTGTCCCCACAGTCAATATCAGGCGTCCAGCAGGAGGTGACTCGTCAGTCTCAGGCATTTATGTCCTTTGAGCGAATGCCGGAGATCCAGCTCAACCGGCGCCACTCAGACCACACCAGACCCTGGCTTTGGTTCGCCACCATCAAGTCTCTGATCGGTAAGGGAGTGATGCTTGCCGTGATACAAGGTCGCGTCGTCACCAACACTCTCAACATCGCCAATGAGGACTGCATCAAAGTGGCTGCGGTCTTGAACAACGCCTTTTACCTGGAGGACCTGCATTACACGGTGGAGGGACGAGACACGCACTACTTCATCAAGACCAGCCTGCCTGAGAATGACCTCAGCGCTCTGCGGCTCACCTCCGGGAGGAAATCGCTGGAGAACGGGGTGAACGTCACGGTGTCCCAGTCTACGACGGTGATGAACGGGCGGACGCGACGCTTCGCCGACGTGGAGCTGCAATACGGGGCTCTGGCGCTCCACGTGCGTTACGGGACGACGCTGGACGAGGAGAAGGCGCGAATCCTTGAGCACGCGAGGCAGCGGGCCCTCTCAAGCGCTTGGGCCCGTGAGCAACAACGGGTGAGAGATGGGGAGGAAGGAGTTCGTCTTTGGACGGAGGGGGAGAAAAGGCAGCTACTGAGCAGCGGGAAAGTTCTGGGTTACGACGGCTACTACGTCTTGTCCATAGAGCAGTACCCGGAGCTAGCCGACAGCGCTAACAACATCCAGTTCCTACGGCAGAGTGAGATAGGGAGGAGGTAACACGCCATCATCAAACCGCCGATCTCACCCCCTGTGACTGACGAAGACAAAGTTAATGTTTAACTCAAAACGGATGTCACGGAAAAAACTGTCGCGAGACGCAAAAATTAGTGCGAATCCATGTTTTCAAACTTGATTTTTTTTCCCCCCGCGGATGCTCAAGTCGGATTTATAGACGGATTTGATGATGTAACAATCACATTATCGCAATTTTGGCCCTCAAAATATGTGGACCTACTGTCAGTCAGAGGTTCCGTCTTTCAACCAATACCTTTCCCTCTTTCTTTCTGTTTTTTCGTTCCTCTGCCTTCAGTTGGCCTAATCGGACGCTCCGCCCCGTCTCTCTGTGGGGCGGGGCTAACCTGAGCGCTCTGGGCGTGTTCTCTCTGAATGAAGCAGGGATGCAGAGACTGAGACCAGATGAGCCTGCCAGCATTTAGACAGTTGTAAACTGTCCCAGCAGTCAGTATAAAAAAATGTTTCTGGATCCAGGATGTTTGTGTGGGTCCAGGTGTGACCCATCGCCCTGGGT
Source organism: Lophius americanus (assembly GCA_037951165.1). NCBI lineage: Eukaryota > Metazoa > Chordata > Actinopteri > Lophiiformes > Lophiidae > Lophius > Lophius americanus. The sequence continues at coordinate 1,658,735 of JBBDHG010000082.1, read as the reverse complement.
TATCGACCTCTATGAGCCATGTCTATAGGAACTATTGTGTCCATGGCTGAAGCCACTGAATGAACTGTTGTGGACTCTCTCTAAGAGAGACGGGCACAAAAAAAAAAGGAATACAATTTGTACAAAGGAAGAAAAAAAGATTTTTGTTTGGATTTTTGTTTTTTTGGTTCTGTTTTTATATTATATAAACTTGCATTTGCTTCAGACAAAAGGGGGGGGAGGGGCATACAAATGAGCAAAAAAAAGTGCTTACATGCTATTACCTATACCACTATTACTACTATTACTACACAAACACAGGAATGGACGATGATCTGGACTGAAAAGCAGAAACTTTGTCTTGTGTTTTTGGTTTTGCTTTCTGACAGATGTAGGATCTGCTTGGTCAGTTCTAGCGCCACTCCACCTACTCCCCTATGCTTTTACAGAGACTATGCTAAGAGACGGTTTCAGGCTAAATTCAGCAGCCGTGTTTTAGGAAGCGCCTCGGTGCCACAGCTGTGTGTGATTCTGTGTGGATGTACTGTTTGTGGGCTCACCGTCCCTGTAAAACACCGGATCCCTGTCGGCCCGGCGGTCCCTCACTTCTGCAAAACGTGGCATATCGCATAGACTTTGTACGTTTATCGGTCAAAGGTTGTAGTAATTTTTGCAATATAATCATGTTGTCATGGTTCTGGGGTGCAGGGTTACTGTGAGTAGTAACTAAATGTTGCCTCTCTCTCCTTGTTTTTGCTCGTTTCTCCTTAAAGGGACAGTGCATTGCCATCAGTGACTTTAACGACTAACAGAAATCGATGTGGATGTTTTCTCGATTGTGGGTCTCTGTACTCTTTCAGGGGACTTTTCTTTTTGTGTATGTGTTTCAACGAGGGTGGGAAGCCAACTCGCAGCAGCGGTCAACATCATACGCTACGGATCTTTCTTCAGAGACTGTTAAGATAAGTTGGTCATGTTTTATGGGTTTATCTTTTTTTTATTTCGAAGGTTGACAAATCCTACTTATCCTTAGATCAAAATTAGTCTCAGAGAAAGTAATTTATGTACATTGTTTCTACGGTAAAGAATAAAAATCTTGGAACAATTGTTTGATTTCTTTACTGTGTGGTGTTTCTTCTCTCTTGAACGTGTTTAGCCGATGAACACAAAGGCTGCGTTCACATTATCAAACGCAATGTCTAATTCCAATTTTTTTATAGATTGGTTATTTTTGTGCAGCCATTTTTTCTAAACTTTATTCAAACAAAAGGACTTTACATAACAATTACGATGCCAAAAGACAATATTTGTGACAGAGAGAATTTAATTTTACAATCAAACCGGTCCGAATATTGCATTAAAAGAAAAATACATAAAATAAACACTAAATGAATCACAAATAAATATTGAAAGATAAACAAAGAGTAAAAACAAAGGGTAGGGGGTCGAAACATTTAACATAGATGTGTTATTAACAGCTAATCCTTGTTTTATATCGATATATTTTGTTGATTTTTTTTGAAGATTCTGAACTTATTTGTGAAAATTATAAAACGGACGAGCATTCCCGAAACGGCATCCATGAATTAGTTGTTTTGCTAAAAATAATTTTAAAGTTGTAAATAATTTCTTCTTTCCCTTTTTTTTTTTTTTTTTTACATGAAACTTAACTCCAAAATTAAATAAAGACTATTTCTGGAGAATGTAGTTAGAGTGAAAATAGCGAAAGCGATTATAGTGGTATTTATGATGATGTTTATACAATTTAAAGTCATGTTTTCACGTGTAAAGCGTGAGCTTTGTGACGAATGCTCAGACTGAGGTCGCATTACAAAAAAAAAACGACCTTTGTCTGATTAAGGACCAAGGATGGAAGTGGATCAAATCGGAACGAGAAAACATCAAAATCCAAGAGGTTTTGCTCTCAATGCCATAAAAAAAAACACATTGAGGAAAGAAAAACATTCCTGGGCCACTTTTTTTCTCGCAGTGTGATGAAGAACACAACCGTGACTGCTCCATGCAATGTGCAAATATTGTTATTGAGCAAAGGGAGGTCTCTATATATATATATATCTCTATATATTATGTCATTATCAACCTGAGAAATTGGGTGTACTGAAGCTGGAAAAGAGAACGCTGGTTGTGAAAGAAAAGCTATCAGAAAGCGCATTGACCACGCACAATGTTAGACAGGCGGTTCTAATGTAATGGCCGAACAGTGTAATCCTCTATAACTGATCATGTACATGGGACACCAGTAAACACACGTGTGTGGCCTCAGAGTTTTATTGACTCCGAATGCAGTGACAGCTGATTGGTTTCAATGAACAATTGTATAAAGACGAAGAAACTGTTTCACTGTCAGCTTTAGGTGAGACACACACCCACGCGCACACACACCTGTAGTCAACGCAATCTGTTAAAAAGAAAAAGCTCTCCCATGCATCTTACAGGAGTATCGGACCTACGTATCTAATATCATGGCCTTAGGAGGCATGATATTAGATACCTAAAAAAAGAAAAAATCAATAGAAACGTGTTTCTTCTCTGGAAACATTGTAAAATACCACATTACAGTTACAGACTGGTAGGAGAAGCCAACACCTTTGAGGAAAGAAGGGTACAACTCTCATTAAAACCACAAACCATATCCGAAAGATACATTGAAAAGACTCGTGTGCACTCAGTATCACATAGACGGTTGGTAAATGAAACGTTTCTTTGGCTTCCAATTTTTTTTCCCCAAACGGGTTTAAGGAAGCCGCTGAGCAACTCCTGACGACATTCAGCTATTCAGCGTAACACGAGGGGGTTTTCTGCCCCTCGTGTCGAAGGTGAAAGGTCAAATTAACTAAATACTGAGGCGCGACTCATTATTAGTTGGATGCTTTGAACCTTTAAATGAGGAAAAAAGCTATTTTACCGGAGCAGACATAAAACTCCTGTTCATTCTTTAAATAGATTTTAAAATGAAAGGCAGTTTGAAAAGAAAAAAAAAAACATCTGTGAAAGCATTTTGCGACCTTCTGCCTCGCATTAAATGAAAGTATACTTAATTAGTGAATGAAAAGATGCCAAAGTCGAGGTATCCTTGGTTAAAGCAGCGGCCTGGTAGACACATTAAAAGGAGACATCGGCATTTCTGTCTGCCTCTCATCAGTCCCTTTGATGCCCCGATCCATTCAGCAGCTCCACGAAGTGAGCGGTTCACGCTTTCATTCTGTGTCACCGTTGGGGATTCCAGAGGGGTTAATGGAATTAAAGTCAATGAGAATCTCGCTCCTCCTGGGCTTGAACTGTCTGCAAACACACAGAGGGAAAACAAATAATAATCATTTCAGCCAGGAATACACAGGTAGACAAACTCCAAACAAGAACAAGGTGAAGACGAGGGTCATCCAGTCGGACCCTTTTTCACGAGGCGAGTAATAATCGGGAAGAAGCGTTTGTGAAAAGAAGAGCATGGTCCGGATGGGAAAATTAGAACAAAAAATGTCCCTATTTCTAAGGGAAATGCTCAAAAGTTAATCACCATAATAAAGGGATGCACTGTAAAAAAAAAAATTCACAAACATAAAACTAGACAGCTTTGCAGAGTCCAGCTTTCCAGACCAACCATGATCAGGATGATACTCGACACGAGCGCCAGGTAAATATGTGACTGTGTCCATGTATTTAACATTTTTATTCCACCTTCCTATTCACTGCGGCCAACAACATAGGAAACCATTCAAATACAAAAGGAAGGATGGAGGCACCGTGGTTAAGCTGACTCCAGCACACTTCGGTCAAGGCTGCCACCGTGAAGAGTCTTGACCGATATCAAAGCCTGATAGAACATATCCAGTATTTCTTGTGATCGCTGGGCATAAATAAAGCCTATTAGCTGTGAGGAGGTGAGGACGAAGGTTGCACACTTCAAGAGTTCATCCTCAGGTTTGAGCTGAAAGTGAACATCAAGACTGTGGAAAGTGGGGTGTTCATATCTCGGTTCTTTGATGGCGAGGTATGACACATCATTGACACTTGAATGCCAGTGTAAATTCTTGGACAGGGAGGGGTGAGCTGATGTGTTGTAAGCGCTGCAATGATCTGAAGGTTGAGTGTTTTGGCCTTGTGTGCCTGAGAGAAACAGTTACTTACCTGTATTGTATGTGTGCCATATCAAGGAGCCTTCTAGAAGCGACCATCTCCGGCTTTTCGTGGTACTTATCCGAATGAAAGACCACTTCCCTGATACCTGGATCAGGGGCAGTGAAACAACACAGACGTCAAGTGCAAAGTAATACTGTTGTTTGTCATTTCAGCAGAGATGTGCCTCTTAAATGGGAAAGTTAATGAAATCAAGATAAGAGAAGAATAAAAAATGTTTGTTTTGGACTCCTTAGTATTGCTTCAATTGATCAGCTCTTTGGTTCCGAGTGAGTTTTTTTTTTTTTTTTCAGTAAATGATAGCCAGAACTGTCGACTGAAGATCCCGTAGGATGAATCTTGATAATTCTGCTGACCGCCATAAGGGGAATTGTTTCCCCTGGAAGTGGAGGCTTCCAGTTGTTTAAAAGGAGAGAAGGTGGAATGAAACTTTCTGAAGCTTTAAATTGAACTCACTGATTCGTCTGAAACATTGAAAGGCTCCACAAAGGTTTCAGAGGGGATTCTGTTACCTGCATCAACAAGAGTCGGAGGAGCTCGTGTATTAAGTGCCATTTGTTTGTGTCAGTGCGTTTGTCAGCCGGATAACTATGAAGATTTGGAACACATTTTTATTCAATTTTGTTGAAAAGGTGGGACCTGGGGAGGGGAACAGGAAGATTCCCCGACTTGGCAAATTTGGATGTTTCGCCGTGAAACAGGAAGTTATCTCAACTGTTCATATTATAATACGCACCAAACTTCACAGGTTGACTCCACCCCTTTCTGCCGGCTGCAGCCTGGAACTCCTCGAGACATACTCTACTTTTATAAACCACTACTATTTCAGATATGTGAATAAAGTTCCTCGTCTTATGTTTAAAACGAAGGTTTAAGTAAAAGATCAGCTCATAGATACAAGCAGTAAAATCACAGATAATAAAAGAAATATCACATTTATAGCCTTGTCATTTCCACAGGTTCCAGCTGATTGAAGAAAGCGTGTGTGTGTGTGTGTGTGTGTGTGTGTGTTGTGACTGTGGGCACCCACCTGCTTGGATGATGAGCTTGGCGCACTCGTTACAGGGGAATAGCGCCACATACATGGTGCAGCCTTTTACATCAGAGCTGTTCTTGTTCATGATGGCATTCAGCTCTGCATGGCACACTGTTGGGACAGAAACGGTTCATCTTTGCTAAGTTTAAATCAGGTGTGTTGTTGACACGCCCTAAAAATAAATAACGGTAATAATACGAAACATCAACAATAAAAATAACAAACTACAAAAAGCGCTCATGGAGCACAAACCGCCCCCAAGGCACAACAGTAGCCTATTTAATAAAATACTCATGCAGACTTTTCCATCTGGGTTATTGAAGAAGAAGAAGTCATATTGTCACTTACAATCTTACAAGTTGCAAAATGTAGTAAAATTGGTTCTCTGCATTTAAGCCATCCCTGAGGAGCAGTGGGCAGCTATCTGCGGCGCCCAGGTGAAAATTGACCCAGGACCAGATTGGGGCTTGGGGTCTTGCTCAAGAACCCTTTGACATGTAAGACGGCAGGGGCTTGAAACTCCAACCTGCTCCACCCCCAGAGCTACAGCCGCTTAAATAACCAACAACTCCAACAAACTCTGATTATCACTCAAAAGACTCTGTAGCTTCTTCACTGGGCCTTTCACTTCAGTGTCTCTGCTCAGCCCACTGAGCACTCAGCTTCAACCCCAAAGGAACATAAGAGGTATAAAATGAACAAAGGCAGCAATATCCACATTGTTTCACCACTACTAAAAAATTACTGTATTTTATTTTTAAATGATTTGAAACACGTAACGTCACCAAAATTTAATCATCTGTAGGATATGCCAAAACCTAAATCGGGGTAAATTTTTATGCAATTTCGTACTGCTGTTTTTCCATAATCTTGCTCACAAACAAACAAACAAACAAACAAACAAACAGACAAACACACAGGAGTACAACAGCCTCCTTGGCGGAGGTTAAAAAAAACAAAAGTAATATGGAGATCATAAAAGAAACCCAAAAGATTGTAATATTCATCAGTGTGTGTGTGTGTGTGTGTGTGTGTGTGTGTGTGTGTGTGTGTGTGTGTGTGTGTGTGTGTGTGTGTGTGTGTGTGCGTTTGTACATTCTCACCATAAGGGTATTTAGTATCAAGCCGGTCGTGAGCAGATCGGGACCATGGAAGCAGATCGTCATCACAGCCATTGGGCATCCCATTATAACCAATGCCAACTATTTTATTCTCTTGGTTGACTATACAAGCCCCCACCTGCAGGGACAGAGAATCCACGAAACAATCCTTCAGAACATCTATCAGTTAACCATCTTCAACAGTCGTGCACACGTACTCTGTGTTTTTTAGCGAACACCTCTGAGCTACGTTTGTTCAGGATCTCCACACTGTTTTGTTCAGGAGCAGCAACTATTAACACATTGAGAGCAACTTAGGGTTCAGTAATTTGCTCAAGAACCCTTTGAGAAAAGTTTTGCAGCGGCTCGAGATTGAACCAACGTTCTCGCAGCTGAGCTACAGCTGAGCCCCGTGAAAATGTACAACATTTGTGGATTCCTCGCAGTCTGTTTAGCAACCACACATGAAGCAGTCTTCAAAAAAGCGCCGGCTCTGTTGTACCACTATGATGCATCTGACCTTCAAATGCAGACCCAGAACGAGATAAATCTAGTTCAATCCTAAAACAATGCCCCAATATATATATATATATATATATATATATATATATATATATGTGTTCAGAACATTACTCTTTCTGCAATAACTAAATGCATTTCGGTCGTGGAAAAAATAAGTACCTAATACTTTCCATCGCTGGCATTTCCGCAAAGCGTGAGGATGCTAGAGGAGTTATAAAAGAACGGAGAAAGGTTTTTTACTCAAAACACTTTACTCAACCTGGAAAGCTTGATTAAAATGAAGACACTGATGGAATATCAACAAAACAAAAGAAGTAACAGTGTCGGAAGGCAACATTACTAAACAGGAGAGGAAGGAAATAACTGTGAAGAAGAAACACCATCCTCTCCCTCTCCCTCTCTCGTTATGCACAACCACACACCTGAGAGTTTGGGTCTTTACTCCTTTGGGCCGACAGGAAAGCCACAGCCATGAAGTACTCGGGCCATTCCAGGTAGTCGTCTCTCTTCGTGGTTGGGCTGCTGGAGAGAAACACAAAAACACACACAGGTTGGTATGACCCAGCATATGTCTTGTAAACTATTGACGTTTACAAGATGTGTAACAAATTCACAAACCAAAACTCAACCACACTGTATCTATTGAACTGGACCAAACACAGCCAGACCCGATTAATCCCACACAATCCATGTTACAGTCCTTCATAAAATCACTTAAGCAGACCATTTTCAGAAGCTGGGAGTTGTTTCATAGTCTCACCAGCAGTACACCATGCCAAAATCCAAAAAAAAGAATTCTCCTAGAGCCTGTCGGCCTGAGAAGGGATCCACAGGGAGACACTTTAATAATAAACCTTAACAGAGGGGGGTCGCCTTCCATACTTCCTTCAAGACCTCACTGAATGCTCTTTCAGTTAGTCACATAAGATCAATGGTTTTGTTTACGGCAGTAGTATTACTATTATTTTTGAGTTTCAGCAGTGTTCACATGTTTCATATAGATAGTGTCATATAGATGTCAGATGGCGTCATTTTCTCAATTCAAACACCCTCAGTGGAAGTTTTTGATCAAAAAACACTCTGACTCGTTACCTGTCATGCTGATCACACCTCGGCTTCTCCATACTCCTCCAAATATCCGATTTATTCGATGTTTATTTCCTTGTCTTTGAACACTGTGCTGCGAGTGACAACAGTCGTCATCAGCGAAGCCGGAAACAATTTCCCGCGCTTGTGTGAAGACTTTTTGTCCCGATTGATGCCTGCAAGGATACTTCCAACTTAGTTCTATAGTTCCTGGAAACACAAATCCCAAATTCTAAATGATCAGTTTACCCTTTGAATCTAACATTAATGGATTAATGTATCTTAGCGTTAACGCTTACTGACATAAAGTTAGTTCAGGCATGCCTGAGAGGTAAGCTCGGGAGAAAAATACCAGTTCATGAAAAAGAGGAGTTACCTGTTTCAAACATGATTCTAAAGAGCACAACGATCAGCCATAACATTATAACCAAGTCAGAATAACATTGTCAGTGGGTGGGATATACTAAGCAGCAAGTGAACATGCTGTCCTGACGTTGATGAATGTGTTGAAGGCAGAAAAAAAGGTTCAAGCATAAGGATCTGAACGACTTTGACAGGGGCAAATCATGATGGCTAGACCAAATATTCACAGATTTGTATTATCACTTCTGCCAAGGATGTTATATTCTTACCTCTGTCCGATTTTGTGTCTGTTTTTTTGTTAGCAAGATTAAAGAAAAACTTATCGATGGATTTTGATGGAATTTGTATCCAGTGTTAGGTTTTGGAATATCCAAAAGATAATTCAATTTTGGTGACCTCATGTGTGTCGCAGCATTTAAAATAAAACAAAGTTAAAAAAAAAATTTCAAAAGTTTCAAAACCGTCAATTTTGTTCAGTGTGTAAAACTAAAACTAAGGTGTATCTGTTTGAGCAAATCTGATGTAGTATTCATAAGTAAAATTATATTTTTTAATGTTTTTCTGGAAAAAGCCCATTTTTATGGAAATGGGAGCGGGTCCTAACATTCATATGGCGGTCGGAATATTCGGAATAATGAATACGGTGAAAAATGGTGAAGCTAGAATTAATAATTTGACGGATATGCTCTGGAAAAGACGGTCACCCTTCAGATGAATCCAACGCGTATTTCCATGGTTGTATCAAAAACTAGAATACGGAGAAATATCTAAATGGCAGGAGGGACGATTGATTGAAGCTGACAAATAAATACTATAATTATGCATAAAAATACTTGACCTAACATATTCAACATTTGTGGTTTGCGTTTGAGGACCATGTTTATACAGAAAGAAATGACATTCTTAGGAACCAACAACCCGTGTTTTGTTATGACCTGAAAAGCCGGTGTAAGTGTGGACAGGATGTTCCTGAGATTCATCATCATGTTTCATAAAATGTACATTAATAACTGTTTAACTAGAGGCGTCCCCAGACCAGATGAGATAGAATATATAGTCCCTAAAAACAAAAGATTTAGATAACACTCAGAAAGCACAATCCACCGCCATGGCAACTTACTACGTAATTACACCCAAAAATCTTTAAGGTTTGTTTGAGGCTCTATTTTCATGACCTTTTTTTGTTAAAACCAAAGAAATTTTTTCATTGCATTTTTAAAAAGATCTGTTAATTCGACAATGTTGTGAAAATAGTCTCGTGCACACACATCCACCAAAACCATTGAAGATCGTAATCCTGTGTATAAATCTTATATTGTACAGTAGGATGATCAAACACAGATGATGATGATGATGATGATGATGATGATGCTGAACGCACTCTTGAAAACAGGTCATACTGTCTGGATAGATGATGAAGTGGAGTCGTAAAGAAAAGCGTGTGCAGCAAAAACACGACTCAACATTCTGTCATTGTTGTTTGTTGTTCCGTCTGAGGATGGCTGCAAGGCTGAAAATGTATTAATGCATGAAGTGGAGCTGAATTGACAGAATTTTCACAAAGAATTACATTTCAGAGCGTGACAGGAAATAAAAAGCAGAGACGATAACTCTGAATGGACAGTCTTTAATACTCGATAAATATGGTGATATAGAATTTGGTCTAAAGAGTGAACGGGTTTTGCCTGACAGGTTTAATTTCCAAGAGCATATCTCAAAACCTGTCTGATATTTCTCTGGAACCTTCGGCACACAACTGAAGTTGTACCTTTGTTTTTACATTTTCTAATACAATGGTTTCAGAGACTGAAGCCCATTCTAGTTCTTGGTTTTCTTTCAACAGCATGTCCCAAATTCTATTAAATAATTTATAATTAATCAAATGCTGACGTAGCCTTGTCTGTTTAGAAACTATTTTGTACTGCAGTGAGCCAGACATTTAGTGAATTTGAAACTTATAATCACACGAGCAATTACCAGATGACTCGAATCATTCCTTCGTCTCTCTTGAATGAAAAAACACACCTATGAAGGGGGTCCTCAGAATTCCATTGCTTTTCTTTTTCCTTTTCCTCTGTGGCTCTTACAAAAAAAATACTTCACACAACTTTTTTCCACCATGTGAGTAGAACAAGGATAAGTCTCAAAACTTGGTTAAAAATAAATAAAAGGGAATTCCCACACCCTGACTAACTTCCACAATTAATATTTATTGCAACCTTTTGGTTCAGAGACTTTAGCCACGTTTATCTGTGGAGTTGAATGAGAAGGGATTCCTAGAGTCACCTGGCTGAGGCTGTGACCTCCTTTCTTTTAACGATCCTCGTACCTCCACATCAGTGCCACAGCTCCTTCAAGAGAATGACCTTCAACCTCTGGAGGTCACCCTGGTCTAAAGCAGAGGTAAGATGCTGCATGGCGATCACGGATAGTTAAAAAGAAAAGAGTGTATGACGGTTATTATCCACATAAAGAATAAGTGGCTCAAAATGGCAGAGGAATGCATTTTCTGACAATTCTATAAATCAGTTAAATCAATTAGTCACGATAATTATAGTCAGTTTTATTTAGACATTCACACACAAAGAGTAATTTGACTCCAACCTTCGACCGTAACAACTGGAAAGCTACAAAAAAGTATACCATCTAAAACATTTCAGGCACGCAGGACCTGAAAGAAACCAGCAGATGAAAAACAGGTTTTGACGGGAAGTTATCCAATAATATACAGAAAGCAGCATTTATGACACTATATGTCACTGACTTCTTCCTGTTCATTTAGGTAAATGTGTCCCCAAACGTTCCATAAATGTACTTTAATGAACACGTCTGTTGTCTGGGTACATTAACGCTTCAAAGAAGATGACGCAGAAGAAAAAGAAAAAAAAAATCACAGCTGTTTCAGTTCAGCACATAATGTCAATAAGAACTCTTTAATTGCAATGAAGGACAAAGTTCTGAATTATCTTTACATATAATTAAAGTCATATTGCCCAGTAGAGTGACGCCGTCTATCCTCCACATGCTGAACAACCCAGCCCCTCAGTGTGAGAGGCTTCAAACAGCAGGAGGCAGCAGCCGCTGGTCCGTCAGCAGGTGTGTTGTAAATGAGATATGAAATAATATCAGCTTTAATGGCCGAAACATTAAAGAGTGCAATGAAGACCTAAGAGTGCTTCATAAGTGGGCTGTGCCATAACATTACCCAGACTTAATTCTCCATTTGTCATCATTTATTTGCAGGGCGTTGTGGGAGACTCTGTGTTCTTCAGCAGAACGGAGGTACTCTTCAGCCTACAAACGCACACGCACACACACGCACACACACACATACACACACACACAGATCACAGCTGGGTCATCGTTATGTTCTCTCTGAAAGCTGCAGCCAGCAGAAGTGAGCAGGGTTCACCTTCTGGAGTGAAACCTCACTTAGCCTGGTTTGACTGGGCTTAAGTCAAGTTTAAGTGAGTTAGGGCTGAGTTTAACATCGACTGTGAACGAATCCTGCCAAACTCCACTGTTGTTCTCGTAGTGGCGTCTGGAGAACAATACTGGGATGTGAAAAATAAGTAATGCTATATTCTCACACTACTAATTAGATGATTGAACTTAATCAATGCAGAGCTAAATAAAGGTTTATTATCTATATTATTTACAGTCGTACCTTTGTGGTTGATTGGCTAACTAACAACAAGAATAACCAGCAATTCAATACTAATTTATCACAAATGTTGATGCACATAGAATTCAATACATAAGATAAGGAAATTAAAATTTAACGTAGGCATTGATCTTTTTCCTGACTGAAAAGGCCCCTCCTGAAGCTCGGGTTAATTACGCCGACCCTTTTCACGACCAACAGACATCTGTGGGGATGACATCAACAGAAAAAACTTTCCAAGTATTTCTTAACTATAATCATTTCCACGAATCAGGCATAATGTTATAACCACCGACAGGTTAAGAGAATGACATTGATCATCTGGTTACCACGCTACCGGTCAGTAGCTGGGATATATTAGGCAACAGGGGATGATTTTCGCTTGAAGTTTATTTGTTGGATGGAAGGAAAATAGGCAAGCGTAATAATCTGAGCAACTTTGACAATCATCAAATTGTGATGGCTAGATGGCTGGTTTATTTTAGACACATCGGTTCTCATCTGATTTTTTTCTTTTTTTTCATTTGAAACTTTTATCGAAAGAAAAAAATAACCTAAATTTCACTAGCTAATTTCAATAAATTAGCTTTAAATGTGTTTTTTATTCAAATGGTCAGTATTATGCTGATATTGAACATGCAATGATGATGATTTTATGTGTTTTTAGGAATTTAATCTTTATTTTCCTCAATGTAGTTTTTTTTCCAATGGGTTGAATAATTGCTTGTAGATCTATTTGGCCAAAAAGTTGAAGGATTGCCTTTCAAGTATGTCAAAGTAAAATCCCACATCAGTCCGCCACTATTTAAATTATTGAATCTTTTCATGTTTTAAAGCCTATTCCTGAGGTCAGCATAGAAGAGAAAACTGTATTTTCAGAGAGCTTTTGAACGACGCTAAATATCAGGAAACTATAATTAAGAAATTACATATTAGTGATCCTCTCCAGCCGGTCCTTGAGGTCCTCCTGCACAGAGAGAAAGGACAGACAATAAATATGTTTGCAGAGTTTGAAATTTGAAGAAAAACAGAATGAACGATAAAATGGCATTTAAAGCTTTAGATAAATATTTTGTTTTGTTTTGTTTCTCTGTTTTTGTTATAGTTAGATACACTTTTGCAGGAATGCCGTTTACGACAGTTCTAATTGTACAACACCTTTGTGTTATTACGTTATTTCTTGATACCACTAGCTAACATTGCTATAATTGTCAGAATTTATTGTCTTCTATAGTCCTCAACAAAAAAATTGTCCCTTTATAAGAGAAACACAGAAATCACATTTGATCCTGAGTCCATACTCTATTATAATGTACAGTCTAACGAAACGTGTGTCTTTCCTTCTTTAACTAAGACTTTGACATGGAGACACAACACAGAGAAAACAACAAACCACTTTACCGTCCAAATCAACCCGGTGCAACAATGAAAGCGGTAACTGATGATCAAAGGCTGTTCATGAAGAGTATCGACATCAAATGGGGGACAGATAGAATACAGCGATGTAAAACGGGATTTAAGAAACAACGATCCTCCGCCTTTACCTGCTGGAGTAGAATAGAGGTCGAGCCCTTTTGCTTTGTCTCACCTTTGAAGCATCAGAGATGGGGTGTGAAGAACAGGATGACGAGCAGGGTGGACATGGTGGTGGGGCACTCGACTGAAACGGAGCGATGAGACACAGCATTCATAAATAAAAGCTATTTGGCTCCACCCACATATATGCACAAAAACTGGTCAGCCATAACATTATAACCACAGGCATAATATTGTGTAAATCCCTGTTTCCTGCTAAAATCAGCTTTGTTTTCTGACATCTTTCTGTCTGAACCAGCATTATCTACTTTAGTAACTTGAGCATATCAATGAGCCTTGGGTGGAAAAAAACAATTCACCACCAATTGGCCCTTCTTTAAGTTGTTCAGATCCATATGCTTTTATTTCTTCTGCTTCCAACATCAGCTTCAAGAAAAAATCTGAACTTGTTGCCTAACATAGTCCCAACCGCTGAGAGGTGCCATCAAATATTATTCACCTCTACCAATGTCCCAGCATGTCCACTTGTCCTACCTGTGTATTACTCAGTTCCATTTTAGTTTCCAGAAGCAGGACTCTGCTCGTCAGATTATCCCAGTTCTCCTTGGAGATGGTGATGAGTTGGCCTTCACTCTACAACAGAATGAACGAAGCAGGGAAAAGAAGATCAAAGAATGTGATAAAATATTAAATACGTTAAGTAACGGACGACTTGCCTCGTCAACCACGTCTGTGTTTCTCTGTCTCTCAAGTTCCTCCAGGCGTTTCTCCAGGACATTGATTTTGTGTAGCCCAGAGAGACTTTCCAGTTGAGCTTCAAGAGCAGAGAGCCTCTCCTCCACCTTTGATGACTTAAAGACAAAAAAGACTGTTAAATCATACATTGGGCTCAGAAAGACATGTAGTGGACTCAGCGTTCCTCAGAGCTTTAGATCTCTCTGTTTAGTAGAGAACCTTATTTCTATCAGTCCCCAAAGGCCTCTCCAGATGGATTTCGAAGAGTGTTCCATTTAATCCACAAACAGCATCAAGTCTCTGAACCGGACCTCTACTGAGACGAACTTACGTTCAGTGGAAATTTTTCCTTGGTTTTCGGACTGCTGAGTAACTGAATGTACGGATCAGAATTTTGCCATAAAACTTCAGCAGTTAGTGTCGTGTCTTCCCAAAACACTTCCTGAGTGTGTAAAAAAAAAAACGGCAACAGATACACAAGCACCTGATACAAGTTTTTAGACACCTGTTGCAGAAAGAAAGGGCATATATTTACCAAAAAAACAAACATTTTAAGTTATCACTTTGAATATTACATGACTAGTCTTTGTACTGTTTTCATTTGAAAATGTTTTGTATTACTTTTAAAATTACATTAAATGCTGTTAAACAACATTAAGCCTATTTAAAGTCAGGGTTCCAAAAGCAAGAGGCATGTTCTTTGGTTTCCAATGAATCTCAATGTAATAAAGGTTCTACAAAAAAAAAACAACAACAGAAAAAAAGCTCTGTCAGAAGAGAGCAATGTCAACAACCCCTTTCTTACTTTCACACTTTACTTTCCTGTGGAATAAACACTTTATTTAAATCTTATTTCCTCCATCTAAACTCATTCTACGTGATTCCATTCGCTGAGGTCCATCACAAACTTTCTCTGGTACGTGCTTACGTGGAGAAAGTGGTCCTTGTCCTCCTTCCCTCCCTCCAGATCCCCGCTTCCATTTCCAGGAGAATGAGAGTACACTGCTTCCACGTATGGGATGTTTATTGCAAAAGTGTGAGGATTATCTGTGTGATTCACTACGAACGGCCTGTCAGACACCTGAAACACAGAAAACACAACGGGAACCAACTAGAAAGATGATGCATATTATCCAAATGACATTTGGAATCATTCATCTGTCAAACTCATCACAAGTGTCCATCACCAGCACCTTCTCCCACGTTGTGACTCATTTATAATCTCATAACTCAACCTAACTATTTTTATGAAGTCAGCAATACACTCTAAGATAAGGAACCTTAGTGACTCAATGCTGAATATAATACAATATATTATATATAATATAATAATATAGTATATCCAAGATCGATGTCCTTGCGTTTATTCATATGTGACAATTTCGACATGATGGGACACATGGTTAGGAAGCAATGGTCAAAGGGCTCTAAAAAAACAACAACTTTTTTTTAACAGTTTTTTGTAAAAAAAAAAAAAAAAGAAAGAAAAAAAAATCCCCCTAGTGAGTGATATATAAACAATTATGGGAAAATATGACAAACACAAGGTAGAGTTCCTTGTGGTGGTTCATATTTGGTAAATCTGGACTAAAGTAATAATAATAATAATAATACATTTAATTTATAATGCACTAGACCAATTGTTGAGAAATTCTGGCCAATAATGGAAATAAAGCTTCCCAAAATGGCGGAAAGACCGCAACAAACCTTTCCAAAAATCAGTCCAGATCTTCCCCACTCTAAAGTCTATGTGGGTATAAAATCAGAAAATAATCCACTTAATGGTTTCTGACTTATAGCATCAACATGAAGAATCTGTGGTGGACGCAGTGCTGACAATTCCACGATATCCCCGAAATTGTGACATTTATTATGATTACCAAATGAAACAGCTCAGAAAAATACCTTCTTTGGTGCAGAGTGCCACAGCCACATCACTAAACTGTGTGTAATACTATACAGGGGTACTCCTTGTAGGTGTTCTACTTACAGTCTCTGCTTCAGTCACCATTCGATGAGCGTCTCCTCTGCCATCCCTGTTCGAAGCAGGACATCGGACTCTGGGCTACAAACAGAGAAACCCATTATACCATTTCAGGCCTGCACTGAAATGTATTGTCATGGTTCAACAAGAGGTTTTTTCTTAGGCAGAAGATTTGATTGAGATCTCAAAATTGAATTAGGGCTCATCTTTTGGCCATACGTGCTGAAAGCTTTGGTTGCTACTCAACAAATAAAGATGTGGAGTCCTTTTCTGAAAAACTGGTGAGCTCAAATAACTCGCTTCAACTCAGTCCATCCACAGAGTGAGGGGCGGTGTCACTTAGGTTCTCTTAAAGTCTTCAAAAGTTTATATTCACTGGTAAAGAACATGTTTAATCATTTCAGCCTTGAGTTCCAATGATTTCTAAAACTCTCATTTCTACTGTAATGCAAACTAAGACAACAAGACAAACAAAAAGAACGTGTTACAGGGACATTCCCAATAGCTCAAATAATATAAGACATTTAAACCACACACACTAATACACAGTAGAAATATTTAAATTACCGTTTGTTTTGTTTCAAAGCACAGCAAATATAGATCTTTCAACCTTGTAATATTGATTTCATGCACTGTATTATATATATAATGAAACACTTTTATTATATATCTAAGATACACACAGACAATTATGAGAAAGAATTTAAATAAAAACACAAAACCTTTTACCTTCTTCAGTTGGTTGTGTTTCTGTAGGACCAAGTTAATGATGTCACAGAGGACAGAGATTTTCCGTTGAGAGAAACCCCACTGGAGGAATTGCTGTTTGGTCAGTATGGGCTTATAGTGGAAAATGTCTCTTAGCACCTAAGTAGAGAAAACATACAGACTCATAATTTAATAGTGAGCATAAAGCAAATCTACATACAGGGGTAGCATTCGTGGACTTTCATCAAATGGATGAATGCCGATTAAGAAACTTGACAAAATTGAATTGTGCATGAAACCATACAGAATTCCCAGAATGCAGGTTACCTTATAGAGAGTGTCGGTGAATCTGAGGTGAGGGTGAAACTCACTATTGGTAGGAATGCAGAGGGATCTCCTTTGGAAAGCCTGGTTGAAAAAAACAGGAAAGACTGAGAAAATCTTGTGATTTTTTTATTCTCTTTTTTAAGAAATAATTATTTATTTAATTATTTTCTTATTTAAATCTGAATTTCTATTTTATCTATTTACCCAGTTTTCCCTTAATAACTTATTCATTTAATAAAAAATACTCAAAGACCCTTAACAGGTACGGAAATATAAGGAATCAATATCAGTTATTAAAAAAACAAAATATAAAATGCACCAATGGGAGCGACAAATAACAAATTACACATCATAGTTCCCTCCTATCCCTGCACTGTAGAGGGAATTCATCATCATCCATCATCTTGGCAGGAAGGAGGGCCAGCTCAACCCTGGACGGTCCCCTTGACTTTGTAAGGGAGGTTGGGTGAAAGGAGTTTGTTAACCAAGCTGACATCCATTCTGGACAACGCCTCCCCTACGTGAGACTGTGAGGAGCTTTGAGCATGTACTCCAGCTGCAGACGGCTACTCCCACAGTGTCAGACGGAGAGAGAGCTACTGCATGTCTTGTTTGTCCCAACAGCAGTCAGACTGTTCAACAAATCAATGCGACTCTGTGTTGTGTCTGAAACACTGGATTTCTACAATCTATTCATCCACCTCATATAAACATACATACATATATATATATATATATATATATATATATATATATATATATATATATATATACATATATATATACATACATACATACATACCATGTGTGTCTGTGAAACTGCATATCTGCACATTTCAAGTATTAGACAACTTCAATACATGGATATTAGTCTCTTTCCTTATATTTATCTTGCATTCATACCCTAATTTATATTTATACTTTTTATTTAAATATAGATGTGATGTGTGTATTTCAGATTTTTACCTTTTGGCATGTAAACAAACATTTCTATTAATTTTCTAATATGATGTTTTTCCTCATGTTTTTGAGTTGCCATAAACATATAAATTGCCCCTGTGGGTATTAAAGGTCCGGCATGTCAAAATTTGGCCTGGCGCTGCAGGCCATCCTTTCAGCCGGGCTGCCCAGAGGATTCAACTCGGTTGGGAACAGGGAAGGAGGCCGGTGGCCGAGGTGAGTTGAATCGTCCGGTAAAAGCGCTTTTTATTGTTTTAAATAAATAGTACGATCCTCCATTAAAAATACAAAATATTCGAAATCCCTCTTAGTCTGTTATGTACGGAAATCAAGACCCGTTCTCTGGAGATAAAAAGGGCATTTTCTAGACAAAAATTTATAAATGTTTTTCTTTGAGCTGAAAAGCACACAAATACCTATTTATGAATGTTATATTTAATTTCTTTTTGAAAATATTCAACTAAATACCCCCTAAATCTTACACACTGAAACGTAATCCTTTTTTTTTCTCCATATATATATATATATATGGAGAAAAAAAAAGGATTATATAAATATATATATATCCATCCATTAAGCTTCCATTTTATCCAAAATGCACATCTCATCTTTTCAGATCTGCTTTTAATGTTTAATCAATTTAAGGTGATTTATTATTTGACCTGCTTATATCATATAAAATAAAATGCATTAATCTTATTTTTCATTGAGGAACTAGATGTCGTCCTATTTTTCCCAGAACTGGGTCATTTTTTCGATATTGATTCAACATCTAAAATGCCCCCACCCACAAACACACAGCTATTGTCTTACCAAATTGTTATAAACACTGTTATAACTTGCATTTTCTGTCCCTTCTGCCCCAGGGATGACTCGAATGCAGAGAAATCATTTCACTATGTTATACTCTGTATGGCTGTTTGTGATCAATAAAGGATTTCTCCTTCGTCTTAGTTTTATTTTTATTTTTACTGTTCTGGTTTGGGTCCACGTTGTCCTGGCCTGTTTCGTGTTTACACACTAATACAGACAAAGTAAAGAAACAAAGACAAGAGGGAATACAGAAAATAGAGCCGGTCAGGGTAAAAGTAGTGTAAGAGTTAGTTTTACCCGTTGTAGTCGACATGTCCGGCGTATTTGATCGCCCTCAGGAGAGCCTCCAGTTTACGGAGACAGCCCTGCACATCCCCAGCAGACAACATGTTAATCTGGAAACCAGGTAGAAGTTCAACCATTTCAAACCAATATTTTCAAAAGTTAATAAAGAAAATAAAAATAAATGTGGAGATATTCTGAGTGACGTTGCAGCCATCATTACGAACCTGTGACGATAAACAGAAGAATTAGACCATACTGACGCTACTAGCTACTTAATTACTCGGTTTAATGAACTATTCTACATTCAATGTTGTCCGTAAATAACAATAAATATAAAACTAACAAACTTCATTGAAGCTTGACGCTAGCTGTACTTTGGTATCTGTAGGCTAGTTTTGTTTTTACCGGGCGATGAACCGCTCACAGCGGGATTGGCTGATTTTCTTCTTCTGTGGTGTTTGAGGGCCTTTGACGTCCGAGGTGTCGCATTACTGCCACCTTTTGGAATCGGTCACTTCCTACAGTGATCCACCATCACCAGTCTTGTTCTCTGTAGGAAGTTAGTTAGGCATGTTTAATGTTATTATGTTAATAGAATATAAACGATAAAACATTACTCGTTTTTTTCCCAATGCATAATAAATGATTAAAAAAACTTTGTAATCATTTTTTCTCCGTCAAAACTTATAAGAAATATTTTGATTTAATTTAATTTAACCACTTGTGAAGGCAACGGTGGCTCAGTTGTTAGAGTGTTTGTCCACTTATATGAAGGTAGATTTGATCCTCGGCCACTTCAGTCAACCTGTCGAAGTGTCCTTGAGCAAGATACTGAAACCAAAGTTGCTCCCAATGGATGTTCCATTGGTGTTTGAATGATTGCGTGAATGGTTACTGCTCCTGATGATCATGCGGCGCCTTGTATGGCAGCCTCTATCATCACTGTATGAATGTTTGTGTAAAGGTGTGAATGCTGACTTGTGTTGTAAAAGTGCTTTGAGCGGTCGAGCAGACTGGAAATTTTCTATATAAGTACTGTCCATTTATCATTTTACCATTTCATCAGTCCTTGACCTACAGCGCACACTGGAGCGGTCTACACCAGAGTGTAAAGCAGCTGGTATCAGAGTCAGCATTTACAAATCTAAGGCCATGGTTCCGTGACGGATAACAGTGGACAGTCCCCTTCAGGTCTGGGGTGAGTTGCAGCCTCAAGCAAAGGAGTTCAATTATTTTGATGTCCTGTTCTCAAGTAATTGGAAACTGGATTAGAAGATGGGCAGGCGTCTCTTAAGGCAAAGCTCTGAATTTAACTGTAAATCTACATTCCAACCTTCACCTATGTTCATGAGCTGTGAGTAGTAACTGATTGAAGGAGGTCAAGGATTCAAGCAAACTGAAAAGCAGCTGTTCCGTTGCGTCGACAGGAGCCACTTTAGGTGGTTCGGCCATTTGATTACGATGCCTCCAGGATGCCCACTGTTGGAGGTTTTTCAGGCATGTCCAACTGGGAGTAGGACCCAGGGTCGACCCAGAATTCGCTGGAGGAACTATATATCTCTTCTGGCCAGGGAACACCTCGGGATCCCCCAGGATAAGCTAGGGGGTGTTGCTGGGGAGAGGGATCTTTGGAATGCCCTGCCGACGCCACGACCCATCACCGGATAAGCGGAGGAAGATGGATGGATGGATGGATGGATGGATGGACGAGGTATTACAGTCATGGAAATTAGCAGAGCAGGGTGTGGGACATGTCAAAGTCATGTAGGCCTACACCAGATCATTTTTTATATTAATAAAATGAAGCAATGACATTTCAAGAGACATGTTACAATATTTTCATGTTATTATGGTTATTATATGGTTCTGATGAGGGAAATCAAATGAACTTTAGAGCAGTGTTGACCCGTCATGACATTTTCTACTGTTTCTGAGTTCTGACGTCACTAAAACTGGCCAGTTTGATATATTTTGATTAAATGAGGTGATGTTGTCCCCTGTGTGATCCCCAATGCTGCTGCCATGCTCTGTTGATATAATTTACCTATTCTTGGGATGGTTTGATTTTTATGTTTATATTTAACATCCCAAGTTCTTGTTAAGTTTGTATTTCATTGAGGTGTTCTATGAATATATTATTATTAATGTTAATTACATGACCGTCATTGTCCCAGTCAGCTTTATCCACATCTACTTGTTTCTACCTCTGTGACATGAGTTTTTACATTAAAGACTGCAGGATGGTGGTCACAGGGTAGAGTTTGGTGTTATGAATCTGTTGAGGCAGCATTGTTAGGTCTAGAAAATATAACTTTTCATTGTTGACATTCATCCTAATTTTGCTTCCATCATTTAGACTGACTAAATCACTTTCCCCAAATATATCTTCAATGACTTCAATGATATTTTCTCCCCTCCGGGTTTGATCAATGAGGGTTCTTAAATTTCCCTCGGTATAAATAAAACATTATTATTTTTTACTTTTGATTATGTACATTTCAAATGTATTAGATTTACACAATCAAAAGTAACATTATGTTTTCTAATGAAAGATGACAGAGTGACCAACACCTTATTAATATGTCATTAGATTGCTGATCCATGTTACATACTTTCAACAGCAGCATCTGCTGTTGTAATTGGTCACGGAAACCTTCGTAATAAGCCTGCTATATATAGTAGACTTTATAGATGATGTATATCCTTTTTTATGCATTATAGGTCCATGCTTCCAACCAGTCAGTTGTCCCTCCAGAAAGTTACAAGATAAATTTGAAGTCAGGAGCATAGATCCCAAGCAGTCATTTTAATGGCCAACTGAGAAGTTTAGAACGTGTCTTTGAATTGTGTCAGGGTCTCTGACAAGAGATTACCATCTTTTGGTAGGCGGTATTAGGTTCAACATGCTGGATACCACTGGCTTGATCTCCATTCATGCATTGTATTTTATAAAAAAAATTGGGGAATTTAAGTGCACGAGTTCATAATCTACTCATATTTAACGTTAAAAATCCGTAAATATACGGACTATTTATGCAGAGACACATGTAATTCATTTCCGGTCGTATAACCACAGGGGAGTGTCGAATGGGAGGGGCGAGGGTAACAGGAGGAGGAGGGTAGAATTTCTTTTAGCTGTACAGTATGAAAGGCTCTCCCTGATCCAGAGGATCACTGCCTTACTTTTATTCACCCATGGTTCAATGAAGAGACATCTGGATACGTCTGACATCGGGAAACATTTTCTCCAGCTGCCGTGTGAGCGGGTCAGTGTGCTTAAAGGAAATACCATACTCAGGTAGGTGGCGATTGCTCGGATTAGGGTGCTGTATTGTTACGTCATTTATCACCAAATATTACATCCTGTTCTCTAAAAACAGAAGATAAAAGTTATCTGTGTAGGGTAGTAGATGTCGACCAGTTTATTTTGACACTGTATTTGTCTACTGAAGCTAGCCTGGTGTGCTAACTAGGAGATTTAGGAGAATAGTCGGTACATGACATCCAGTTTAGCCAATGTGGTTCCACTTTAAATGCTTTTCTGATATGTCCAACCAATGGCATTGTATTGAGGGCGGGACTAGAGGTCACAGTACAATGCTTTCTCTACTTTCCAACGTTGCTGTTTACAACAATGTAATCTTTAATAGAACTTTATTAACATGTTGTAAAATACAGAATCATTTTATAGTAATATAGACCATTAAGGGGAGACCAATTAACCATGGAAAAATAAATAATGCAAGGAAAAACCATAGCGCAAAAGGAATATTTGTTTACAAAATAAAGTGTATAATAAGCATGAAAGTCCATCAACCAATGATTTTCCACTCTGAATGTTGTGTTGATATTATTGACCAATGGCATTGGCTTGGGCGGGACTACGGGTCACATTACAATGATTTCTCCACTTTCCAACGTTGGCGTTTACAACAGTGTAATGTTTTTGTCTTGTCTTTTAATAAATTTTCACTCCGTTAACTTCAGTAGGAGCATACAATGGAGAGCCTCTGCTCCCCATGCATATCAGTGGGCCTCGGATGCCCAAGAACCTGTCACTGGTTCACCACTTCTCCTTCCTAAGACCACTTTGATTGGTTTCAACCACCGCTGGCCAAGAACGAGCTGAAGTATTTGAGATGCTCTGACCCAGTCATCTTGACCCTAAAGTCGAAGGCTAAACACTTATTATTTTCCATATTTCCTGCTTTTGAAACATCAATTTCAGGACAAACTATTATATCTCTGCTTAATTTATCCTACCCTATGACAGATGCCATGGTACCGAGATAATCAATGCTATCCTGACTTCACTTTTCACTGGTAATTATCTTATGACTGATCAAAACATTTCTACTGTGTCTTGTATCACAAGTTTTATTTGTAATAGCAATATGACCAATGATAATGTACTTGAGGAAAATGTTTACAACAGTGTTATGCAGTTGTATATGCAACACAGCTGACATTGGATGAGCGATAGGAGAAAGCATGAAGTGAAACTGGTACAGCACACATAAATAAGTCAACTTTAAGATGCTGATAAAGTTCATGAGCATTGAGTTTTGAAAAGATTTGTGTATAATCTGTAATAAGTCAGGAGGTTTATTTTGTGCATGTCAGTTGTTAGTCATACTGACAGCTTCACAAACAAGATTAAGTTTGGCACACATCAATCAGTTCTTAGTTTGCACCCAGAGTTAGTATGGCAAATGCACATGTTACCAGCATGCCCTCTTTAAATTACAACATCTACTACTACTACTACTACTACTACTACTACAACATTTATTCAATTGTGTTCTTCATAGGCAACAGTATTAATAATTATGGGAATACTAAATACGATCAATGTGGAAACACAGCTGATATTGAAACACATTAAATAAACCGCTTAAAAAGAGAACCAATGAGGAGATGATGGCTTGTATATCTATTGAATTATCAAATGAATTGCTCATCAATAATATCTTTCTCCAAGGAGGTCATGTTTTCAATCCCATTTGTTTGTCACCTATATTGCATATTTTAGCATGCAGTAAAACAGAACCCATAAGGGTTAGGAGTGGACCTAATTCACAAATATTCTTTTCACTCTTAAGAATAAATGAGACTTAGTTGCAGTATAGCAAGCATTGAATAGAGAGAAAACAATTGATTTTTGATGAATATATCAAGTCTGTATATATATTCATATATATATATATATATATATATATATATAGATATTTATATATATAAAGAATAGTATCACATGCATTGACACCTTAGATATTGTCACGAACCTCTAGACATGAAGAATGAGTGATCATGCTGAGGACTCAACTGCAAACAATCATTATGTTTTGATATGTTGTACAGTTGAGTATCTTCATATGATATTTTTGATAATGTATCAATTTTCTAAGAGTTGACATATACAGATTTGTGACTGTGGTTCATTTTTTGGGGCGTTTTTAAACAACGGACCACTAGATGGGAGTGTTGTGATCTATTTCTACTCATTTGACTAATGATCAAATGAGACTGGAAGAAGTGACCTTATATTATGACACAAAGAATACAAGTGTTTCACAAATACCGCAGGCCAATTAAACACAATAACAAAAACAACCACCAACAAATACTTGCTATTCTATGTTGTCCACAGTTATAAGCAATCTAAATGAAAATGAAAATAATTCCCTGAAGTAAAAAAAAAAATCCATGTTGCCACTTTACTGAAAATGATGAATTGAATAATAATGGAAATTAAATTTTTTTTGGACAAGTGAAAAGTAGGTGTACTTTGCCTTAAAAAGTTTTCCTGACCCATTTTCTAGCCTGAAATCTCAAGTCAACTCACAATTGAATTCTGAATCAGCGGGCTGTGGTGCCACAGTGATGGGATTATTAATCAGAATATTTGATTTGCTCTTAGCTGTTCTGTTTAATTTTGTGTGGAGTGATGAGAACAGCCACATTCCTTGTATTGTTACTAGTCCAATAAAGTTCAATGTTTTTGCCATTTTATTAATGAAAATCGATCATAAATGATAATCTAAAGGTTTTGGTTACTTGTTTTGTGTTTTTGCCATCCAGATGGGTCAAGCACTGTGGAGGTTGCCTCCCAGACAACAACAGCAGCTTCAGGAAGAGCTTGCGGATAGACTGGCTGAACGAGGAGGAAGAGGACACGAACAAGGTAAGGCAGATTTTTTTTTCTTAATATTAATAAGGATTTAGACTCCTGATTCAGCACATGTGGGAAAATGCTGCATTCGCAATGATTTTAATTTCAAACATAATAATATGATATAAGATAATGGCATCAGGTTACAGACGCACTTGAGCCTCACTTCACAGTGGCACTAGAGCTACACTATTACCTTGCAGACGCACTAGAGCCACATCATTACCTTACAATGCTACTAGAGCCAGAAATCTCTACCTTACAGAGGCACCTGAGCCACATCATTATCTCACAGAGGCACTATATCTATACATCACAGTTTCACTAGAGCCAGATTATTACCTTCCAGAGGCACAAGAGACACATAATAATAATAATAATACATTTAATTTATAAGGCACTTTACATTTGGATCAATCTCAAAGTGCTACAAAGTAAAAGCAGATAAAAGCATCAATACAAAATATAATAATAACTATACAATAACATGACCAAAAAGCAGCAATGTTAATTAAAGTTATAGGTTCTGCTAAAAAGTAAAGTTTTAAGTCCTTTTTTAAATGTCTCAGTCGTCTGTGGAGCCCTGAGATGGTCAGGGAGGGCATTCCACAGACGAGGGGCAGCAAAAACAGAAGGCCCGATCACCCATGGTGCTGAACTTAGTCCGGGGAAGGAGGAGGCGGTATGAGTGGGTAGAACGGAGGGATCGTGTTGAGGTCAGTGGGGTGAGTAGTTCTTTTAGGTAGCGGGGTGCGTTACCATGGATGCACTGGTGAGTGAGGAGAGAGATCTTATAATCAATCCTTTTGGAGATGGATTATTATAGGCGTCATTGCCTTACAGGGGCACTAGAGCAACATCATTAACTTACAGAGCTACAAGATCCAGATCAATACCTTACAGAGGCACTAGAACTACACCATTACCTCATAGAGGCACTAGAACTTCACCATTACCTTACAGAGGCACTAGAGCCAGATCATTACCGGACAGAGGCGCTACAGCCAGATTATTACCTTACAGAGACACTAGAACTACACCATTATCTCACAGACGCACTACAACTACACCATTACCGTACAGAGGCACTAGAGCCAGATTTTTACCTTACAGAGGCACTAGAGCCACATCATTACCTTATAGAGGGACTGGAGCCACGTCATTTCATCACAAAGACAATTCAGCCAGGTAGAACCGAGACATTATTTTTTGCTCTCGGGAGAGGGGAGTAAGTCAACTTAAGTGACTGATAGGTCTCCAAGTCACCAGTAATGGTGAAGTTGTTTCAGCTTATGTTTTCTGCAATTTATTCCAAGCATATTTACTTTGTTAAGCAACAAATCAGTGAATTTGCTTCATGAGCACTTTGTAGAAATAGTCAAATTAGGACAGTGTATAAATCTATCAATACATTTAAAACAGAAGGAACACAATCCTGATCTATATTATTTTTCCTTTCCCCCCTTTAGCGAGAGATGGATATTCTCAGAGAAGAGCTCCTCAACACTACTATGGTCCTGACATTTACCATCTGCTGAGAACACGCATGGGAGGTATGAACACACAAACACAGATGAAGCCTCTGCATCTGTCTCTGTCAGTGACGGTGAGAAAGCAAATGTCGAGATTGCATAGAAAAACATGTCTGCCCTCAAACAGAAGGGTGACAGTCTTGTGTGTGATATATTGACACAAGCTTCAAGCGTAGCTATAACCTTTGAGTCCTAACTACCTGCAATGCTACGACATATACATCAGGGAAATGAGAAAAATTCAAGACATCAATTCACTTTCATCAAATAGATGTACATAGATATATTCAAATACAAACTAAATAAGGACATGTGAATAATCCACAAACAGAAATTTTAATCCTAGGGTGCCCTTACATTTAAAGAAAACAAAGAAAAAATCAAGGTAAATAAATACCTAAGATAAACACCACCAACAACAACAACAACAAAACAAAAACAGCGACGAGTGTTTTTGTGGAAATTGCATAGAAGCGCCTTGATAATGACCTTTTTTGACTCCTGAATGTTGAATGCTAGTCCAATGTAGCAAAAAGTTAAATGATATCATGGATTTTAGGCTGGCTGATGACGGTAGCATGTGCCAGCAGAGCCTCTGACTGTCACAGAGCTACACATGCTGATAACACGCCAAAAAAAAACCCGTCATTGTTTGAGGAAAACACTTCTGTGTTACTAAAGGCCAGTATCACTTAAAAACCGTGATGCCAAATAAGTTGCAACACAATGTAGAACAAAAACAGGACAGAATATGATCATTTTAAAATACTTTTTGACATATACTCCTTTGTAAACATTGCCTGATATTGTAAATATTTTTTTATTGTGAAATTAATCCTAACAACTTGTTGTTCTGGGAACTAAATCTGATTGTTGTTTTTTCTGTGTCTCTTTTTTTGATGACTATAGGTAAAGAGCAGCATGGTTTTATAGATTTGGAGATGCTGCCCCCTGAGTTAGGAGTCACCATACTGTCATACCTTAATGCTACTGACCTCTGCCTGGCTGGCTGTGTGTGGCAGGACTTGGGAAAAGACGAATATCTATGGCAAGGGTAAGGAGGTTCACCTATAAGATTCTTTCAGTGTTTTGTCCATCCATCCTATTTACTGTTTTAATCTGGGATCGGCTCGCAACAGCAACAGGTTAAACAGCGTATTCCAGATGTCGCTCTCCCCAGTAACAGTCTCCAGCTCTTGCTGGGGGATCCCGAGTTATTTCCAGACCAGATAACGCACGCAATCCCTCCAGTAAATTCTGGGGTCTGCTCCTCAGTTGGACATAACTGGAAAACGTCCAAAGGGAGGCGTCCTGGACGCATTCTAATCAGATGTTTAAAGCACCTCAACTGCCCCCTTTTGACTCAGACAAGCAGTGATTTTGCTCCAAGCTCATTTCAGTCACTTTTAAGGTTAAGCATAAGGATCTGAGCAACTTTTGCAAGAACCAAATTGTGATGTCTCAACGAGTGGGTAAAGGAAACCTTTATGTATTTTTTATGCTCCCAGTCTGCAGTGGTTATTACCCACAGAGGTGATCTAAGGAATTACAACTGGTGACAGGGTCATGGGCCGCCAAGGTTCCATAGTTGTGGGGAATGGAGGTGAGCCTTCATTATCCAGTCCAACAAATGAGCTACTGTGGCATAGAAATCTGAAAAGTTAATGCTGGTTCTGGTAAAAAGGTGTCAGAACACACAGTAGCTGGGTTTACATGAAAACTTTTCTCCTTTCAGGATGAAATTATTCTGAAAGAGAATTCTTGTAGAGACAGTTTACATGAGCAGTGGTCTAATTGGAAATAGTGTTTACATGTGCCGATACATCGATCGGAAGAGCAGCTGTGTGACGAGCGCTTAAGCGACCAGCAGTTTCATTAATCGTGTCAAGTTCTCAGCACTTTTTAATTTGTTCACCGCGTCTGTCTGTCATGGCTCCTGGCAGGTTTTCTTGGACGTGTTTGTAGTGTTAATTGTTTCTTACTTCACCACTTCATTTCTTAAGAGTTTGCATTAAAAACAAACTGTCTGCTGTCTAGATCATGTAATGCCGGCGTCATGTAAGTGAGAAGAGCAGCCGTGTACGCTCTCACCAGGGTTAATTCCGAGACACCGTTTACATGCAGCGATTGCCTTTCTGAAAGTCTTTACGAAAAGACTTAGACTACCCCCCTGCAAAGGAATGAAATTTCTTTCTGATAAGGCGTCTTTTCCGAATCTAATTGTAATTAGGCTGTCCATTTAAACCCACCCATATGACATCATGGAGCTGTTCTGGTGGAGAAAATAGACCAACATAACACATTATAAGATAGGTGGTTTTAATGTTATGGGTGACCATTGTATACTGCAAAGTTCCTCTGTATGACTCATTATTCGTCTCTGCTCTGAAACCCATGTACGTTGATACATCAGGCTTTGCAAGTCCACATGGGGACACTGCTCCATCTACAACAGAAGATTACCGGCGGGGTTCTCATATAGAAAATTATACCTGCAACTAGATGAAGGCAGCCTGACATTCAACGCTAACCCACTGGAGGTAGCAAACCGAACCCCAACATCCAACGTGTGTAGTCCTGTCTGTGTGTATAAATATCTAATTGTCTCTCTCTCTTTCGATGTGTAGGGTATCGCTTATTTCATGTCTAAAGGTATACTGGTGGATCATTCGACTGAGCTGGCGAAGTTCATTTTCTACACCAGACGGCTCAACTGGAAGATGCTGCGGATTTACCTGGATGAGAGGTTAATGCGGAGAGACACAGAATAGTCTGAAAAAGCCCCACCGGACGGTTGATACCTCATAAAGTCTAGAATTATGTATTCTCTGTATTATGCACTTGAAGTTAACATGAAGGTCTGGTGAGATTAAGGACACATTTCCATATCCTGATAAATTTAATAACATCTTATAATTGAAGTATAACACAGGACACACACCTTTGCTTCATTTTATTGATAGCTCAAATGTATACCCTACTCCAGGCTATCATTTTTATTTTTATCATTATTATTATGATTATTATTATGAATATTATTATTATTATTATAATTATTATTACGATTATTACTATTGTTATCTTGTCACTATTGTTTTGTCACTATTCATATCAATAAAATGAATGTGTTGGTGATTAGATTAGATTGTTTAAAAAAAAGGAACCTTGAAGAAGTATGGTAACAGGGGAGAGATACAGACTTAGATAAAGACTCAGAGCCTGAATAAGCAGGAAGCAACTGATTGTATATAGGTCAATAATGATTTGAAAATAAAATAAGATTTTACATTTAATTTATGTATTTATGGTAACATTATTGCAGTATATCTGACATTGCACAAACTTTGCAAAGAATACAAGGTGCAAACATTTGGACACAGAGCAAACAAAGGCCGACACTACAGAAAGGAAAGAAAAGGTTAAGGCAGACATTTAACATTGTTCTCTGACGTTGATATATTTTGGCTCCTGAAAACTTAATTTTCAGGATCCCAAAGTAAAAAACAAACAAACAAAGTATTTAGGAACCATTGGCTCCAAGATATATATATTTTTTGTCTGGAGCCCTGTATAATAATTCATGATGTTTTTGCACATATCTGTGTGCGTGCAGGCGGGATGTCCTGGACGAGTTAGTGACCCTCCACAACTTCAGTAACCAGTTCCTCCCCAACGCCCTGCGGGATTTCTTCAGACACATCCACGCACCAGAGGAGAGAGGGGAGTATCTGGAAACACTCATCACCAAGTTCAGCCACAGGTTTTGCGCCTGTAACCCTGGACTTGTTCGAGAGCTGGGCCTCAGTCCCGGTTAGTAATGACCCACACATTCAGCGCTAATCCCTGAAAATCCAAAGCTTATAGACTTCTTGTTAAAAGCTGAAGATGTTTCACTTCTCATCCAAGAAGCTTCCTCAGGTCTAACTGTACGTTGGGGATTGACGACAGTCTGACTCAGTTTAGGCACTCATTTAGGCGGATAGAAATGAAACAATAATCTTGACCACTTCGTACTTTAATTTACCACAATAATGCTTAAAATGATTTACTGGAAAGTGACAAGGGTTTCACCCCACAAAATCATTTTAAGAAAGTGAAAACTGGAGCTGTGAGCAGAAATATTCAACCTCTTCCACTTTGGTAACCCTCAGTATAATAAGATTCACAGTGTTACTTATTTAATAATAATCCCAGTGAGTTATTTAATGGAACCAGAGGAAAAAGTTCAGTCATAAAGAAGGGCCCTTGAAAGTAAAAAAAAAAAAGTTTGATTGTTAGTTAATCTAATTAGTGTGTGGCGGGAAACACAATATATAGGACTCTAACGAAAACCAACTCCCACAGTCTTAAAAGAGCAAAAAGGGCCAAACGTGAAAATGTGCATAGAGTTATTTTGACACTAGGGGGCCTCCTTACATAAAAAAACTCTTCCACACTCATTGATCCTTTATCTGATGGAGGGTTGTGATGGAAGAATCTATGGCCCCGACCAGAACTCTGAAAAATTCCCAAGATAAAAGTGCTTTGTATTATTAAACTACATGGAGATGTCCGTTTTGCTGAAGCTGCAGACAAATTTGTAAATCAGAGAATTCATTCATGTCGTATAAAACTTTGCGCTGAAGTTACTAAAGCGTGTGTGCGTGCCGATAAAGCGATCAAACTGATATATGCATGATTCTTTTTTCTCTCATCAATCAATCAAACTCTTATTTATGAAGCACATTTCAATACAAAACTAATTTTATTCAATGTGTTTTACAGGTGACCTATATACAGTAGATAAAAGTTTAATAAAGCAGTAGAAATTAAATAAAATACTGACGAATTTGGAGACCATTGCATACCGAAAAAAGTTTCTGGAATTTTAACAATGAAATATGAATTTAAGATAATACTAATAAAAATAATAGTACTTTTACTTCTAATAATTCTTATAAATAAGTTTTGAAATTAGTAAAAAAAAAGTATAAGAGATAAGAAATAGAATGAAATAAAATTAATGTCAATAAAAATGAATAACAATGAAATATATATTTCATAGGATCAAAAAAATTGTCAGTGGAAACAACAACAAAGCTTTTTTCATCATCATTAATACAAAGAGATCAGGAATTCTGTAATATTGTTTTTAGCTATTGAAATCCTGGGCCCAGATTGGATTAACAAATCTGAGCCTCAGTATTCAGGACAAGGTTCAGAATTCATTACTTTGAGAACCCTTTGAAATAAGAATCTAAATTTATGAAGTATTGTGGCAGCTCTTGTATTTAACATTTCGGGTATTTCTACTGAGTACTTATAACGGATAGAAAGTATCAGACAACATTTGTTATTTGGTTAAAGAATGACGAGTTTTGTGTTAAATAATAAAAATAAGCAACCAAAGATCGGTTAGATTTGCGTAAATATTCTTAATGAGGGAAAAAAATGACTTTCAGATTAGCAAAATAATTTTTATTTCTATATTATAATAATCAACAAATGTTTGAATCTCTGACGTGTTCGATATTAATTTGACCTGAAGGTGGCACTAGAGGATAGCGGCAGAAACTAAAGAAGCTTTATCCTCTCTTGAACATATATACCTTAGGATGGTTTAATTACATTTTAATTTCTCTGGCGTACAGGTCCAGATATTTGGCATGCTGGTGATGCCATTCATAAAGCCCCTCTTCGGACCATTAATATCCAATCTCCTCCGACCATAACCAGAAATCACTGTTATTAAAACCTTCAGCTAGATGGCAAAAACCTGCAGCGCCATTAGAAGCGATGTTGAGGCACAGAATACGCACAGAATACGCTAATGACCCGAGCCAACCACAAAATGAGGGGGAATCCATCAAGGTCTCATTTCCGAGTAATCCCTGGCTTCAGTATTATCAATAGAGCATGCACTTACCAACCAGGACTTGGTCAATGCCAGCAGACCGTACACAAACGGATCCCTGACACCGTTACTGTTTGCTCCTCACATGATTAGTCAGATTAGTGTAATGGCTTCAGGCCCAAGGCTACAGATTGATGGATGGCTGCCTCTATGAAGTCAGCCTTGTCATTTCGTCTTTTCTCCACCCCTCTGGAAAGCATCGGGCACAGTGGTGGAGACCGTGACGTATCAGCAGCACAGTACACATTTATTCGCCGTAATTATCATGTATACAACATTCAGATTAGGGCTGTCAGGCGGTCAAACCAAATATTGAGTTAATGCTATGTTTTGTAGTTAATTCATGGAAAATTGATCGCATTTATCAATATCCGCGGCAAAAAGCATTCAGGAATGTTTAAATTTGATATTGATGAAAAAAATCAATGACTAGATGGATATTATAAACTTTGAACATGAGTCACACATTTTTTTCTATATGAAACCGTGGACATAAAAAAAAAAAAAATATGATCTAATGGCTAATGATGTTACTTTAGTGCCTCATTCCTTAGCACGCAGTGGGACTCTATGGTCACAGACAAATATATTCTTGCACCGGCATAAACTCCGTTTTGAGTAGAGAATATTCTTGATCGAAGAATTAGCTTCACCTGAGAAATCTCAAACCAATTTTTTGCACAATAAATGTGTTTGTTTTTACCAACAGTAGTAACAGAGTCTCTGCTCAGTTTTATTCATTATCTTAAATCTTAAATCTCTGCTCTGGTTTTACACTTGAACACTGGCTCAGTGTGTCTCGCTCGCTCTCCGGGGCGTTCCAGTGCTCAGGTGTGTGCAGAGAGGATGGGTTCATAAGAGCACAAATGACGCGATTTAGTCAGATTTTTCTGTCTGTAATGATCGTTTCTGACGTGTGAGTCAGCCGTCATCTTTCTTTCCCTGTTTGTTTTACCATTCAATGAATGAATCAAAATTAACCTTTGGATTTGATTAAGATGTAGGAATTGTTAGGCCTCACACACTTAAATGAAAACATTTCTTTTGATGCCCCTATTCAAAATGTTGATAAAAATGTAGCCGTCATTCTGGATTTCACTCTTAAGATCCAAGATTCACTTTATAATATTTGTATTTACGGAATGAAACGCAATACTGTTTATCAAAGAAAGATAGAAAAATAGAATAAATAAGTTACAAAATTAACAATACCTAAAAACCTTGGTTTCAAAAGTAATTTTAAGGAGATGGTGCCGTATATTCCTATATTATATATATAGATATATATTATATAATATATTCCTATATCTGCATTCGAGATTGAATTTTGTTGATTTTCAAGGCCGTACTGCTGAAGTGAGCCGTGCTGTCTGGTTGAATTTAAACCATCAGTCCCTCGTCTTCACACTGAATACGATTTGTCATTTCATTTATGCATCTTATTTACCTCTTATGTCTTCTGAACATTTGAACAGTCGTACTTATCTACTTGTAATCACGCCTGTTACCCCTTTCTTCAAATTGTGATAATTATTCGTGTCTGAGAGACTCCCTGTTCAAATGAAGGACTAGACTGAACCAATATTGAAGTAGAACATAGCTAACGGCCAACATTAATAGACCATCTATGCTTGTCCTGTTTCAAATCGAGCACGTCTGCCCTGAAGCCCACGATTTCCCGTGGCAAACTCTGGACAGGATGCCAGTGTCATAACTGTCATCTAAAAATGTTATTGTTAATAAGATAATGCACGACGTCTCTTCTCCACCTCTGAGGAGTTTTGTCGGTCTCGGCTGTCAGCGAATGAGTCTGAGGTGGAGACTTTAGATTTTGAAATATAAGTCTCATGAATGGTGTTTTCTGTGCCTGCTCCTCAACTCGCCCGCCCTGGTCTACTGATGGAAATGATGACAGAGGACGCTAAAGCATTTAGCAAAGCATCGGTTCCGTTTACTGAGACTAATGTTTTTGTTCGCAGTCCCTGACATAAATAAACATAATAATCTATAACTAAAAATGTCTAACTGTATTACACGTATTTTGCTCAAAGATGTTGAATATTATGTGGTTTTTTTTGTAATTCTTGTTAATTGGTAATAAAATCCAACAGTTGAATGAATCGCAAACATTAATCTATTATCTTAATTGAACCAGGTCTGTGGTAAAAGCATTTTAGTAGCTGTTGAGTCCTGTTTGCCGACCGTTTGCCCCCGTCTCCCTGCAGATGCGGTGTACGTGCTGTGCTACAGTCTGATCCTGCTGTCCATCGACCTGACAAGCCCCCACGTCAAAAACAAAATGTCCAAGAGGGAGTTCATCAGGAACACCCGCCGGGCTGCACATACCGTCTCTGAAGACTTTGTGGGTCACCTCTATGACAACATTTACCTAATTGGTCATGTTGCTGCGTAGCTCCACCCACCAGCTGCACGGTAGAGACCCTCATCCTGCACTGAAGAATAGAAATTGGTGATTTTGTTCCCTAGTCCCGTCTGCAGAGTGGGGAACGTCGCCGAGACGGATTCTGAAGAAATGCAACTACAAATATAATTTAGGTGTAAAGATTAGAAGCATTTTTAAGTTTGCCATTGCACTGTGAGCGGGACTGCGCTACCTGTTGAATGTTGTTTTAATCAACTGTGTGTGAAAAATCTTTAATGTCCTTGAAACCAAGTCACTGTAGAGGCTGAGGTTTTAACGTGGAGCCATGAAGACAAGCTCTGTTCTGCACTGATGGATGAGTACTACTGATTGGTGGAGGGGCGAGGAGGAAGAGGAAGAGGAGGGTTACTGTCCTCATCGGGTCACTCATGCAAGGACGGTCGCGCCGACTTCCTGTTGGACAGATGTAACATACACACACTATCCAGTGGTAACTACCGCAACTCAAGAATCACTAGACCCGATTCAGAATTTTTTTTTTTGCAAAAAACTCCGAAGCTGCTGTTAGTTCTTCCTGTGCTGAAATATGCCAATAATATTTATAACCTCACGAGAGCTGCGAGTAAATTTTCCAGTGATGCACATGTTAATGGCATTTCATATTAAGTTTGTTTTAGTTGTTTATTAAATTGAATTTAGTTTTGGTCTCATATTGAAGCTTAAGATTTTAATTCAGATTATAACATTAGATTTTTTTTTCTATATGTCTGGAGGGCGGGGCTTCACACCTGTGCCTGCCTCGTTTTGACAGGTGACTTGTGAATTTTGTAAATTTATAAATTCTGACAACCGGTGATGCAGAAGTCCTCTGATTGTTGTTATCATTTTCCTAGGGTAGCTAATCTGAAATCCCATTTCCAACGTAAAATTGGATTGTCACCTCATGTATTTGATGATCAAAGAGAGGAAAGTCAAAATGCTAATGCAACGCTAATGCGAATGCACATTTATTCTTTTCTGATGAGGCTAATGTGTTCGCAAAACCTTCGTCAGAATTAAGATTGTAAATGAATGGATTAAAAATGTTTTCTCGTATGTGTGACATTAAGGAAATGTATAAACCTGCTGCTTTAGAGGTGCTTCTTGTGCAGGGGGTGTGAGCAGCTGCGATGTTTTGCTGCTCCATGAAGAATAAGTAGAATCTGGGAGGTCAGGGTTTGGTGATGGTCGTCATTATCAAGGAGGTGTAAAGACAACAAATAAAAAAATAATGATTTGGTGTCTCTTTCTGACTCTTAACTTGTTGAAGGACCAAAACGCAGTCTGATGTCCGTAAATGTGATGATCAGCTATAACATGACCACGGAAAGATGTAAAGTCAGTCAGAGGCGGATTATCTGGTTACCATGGCAACTGTCATTGGTGGATATATTAGGCAGCGAGTGAATATTTTGTCCCGAAGTTAGGGAAGAGTGTTAAGGCCACATATGGCTACCTGAAAAAAATTGTTGAAATATTAACTTTGTTTTCTCAGAATTGTTAGTTTATTCACTTAAAAGGGCTACATGATACATTTTTGAAATTCTAAATCAGAATTCTGAGATTTAAGTGAGAATTCTGAGAATAAAGTCAGTATTCTGATATTTAAGTCAAAATACACTTCAGTATGAAGATCTGATTCTACTGGGTTGGAAGATCTCTAAGAACTGCATGTCTTGTTGGGTGTCTCTGCTCTGCAATGGTCAGAACCTACAGAAGTGGTCTTAGGAACTAGTGAGGACTAGTAAACTGAGGACAAGGTCATGGGCACCCCTGATATCTGATCCCACGAAAGAGCTATTGTAGCAGAAATTGACAAAAAAGTGGACGCTGGTTCTGATAGAAAAGTGTCAGAACATGCAGTGACATCATAGCGATGCAAAAGACGGGCACATAAAATATTAGACAGCTGGTTTTAATGTTATGGCTTATCAGTGTATACGTGAGGTCAATGAAGCTCTTGTATGTCTCGTATGAGGTAACACAGCTGTACTATGCTTTCACAAAATATACATGTTTTTATGAACCATTATTAACGCGTTGTTGTATTATTTGTCAGTACTTGAATGTTGTCTGCATATCCCATACGAGAGTAAAAGCTATGGCTGAGGTATGTCCTTTACTTAAAAGTATAATATCTGTATAATATATGATGAAGGAAAATCTACATCTCTGACTCAAGTTTGTAAAAACATCTAGTTCTTCTTCTCTCAAACACTTTGACCTTTAGCTGAAAACAAGCTCTACTGTAAGAAAGTCTGTAATAAACATTAAATACAGCAACTTCTACTCAACCCATAACAATCTCAGACTTAAA
Organism: Lophius americanus; assembly: GCA_037951165.1. Classification (NCBI taxonomy): domain Eukaryota; kingdom Metazoa; phylum Chordata; class Actinopteri; order Lophiiformes; family Lophiidae; genus Lophius; species Lophius americanus. Next base: position 1,621,146 of record JBBDHG010000082.1, on the reverse strand, counting down.
TCCTCCCATTCTGAGTGTGAATGCAGATCAAATGGATTACTTTTTCTTAACCTAGTTAAGACAATCACTCAATTTTATAGAGATTTGATCCAAATGTAAAGCGCATTATAAATTAAATGTATTATTATTATTATTATTATTATAATCAGGAGTCATAAAAAAAAGTGGGCATAAACTTATAAATAAGGGCAGATTGGTTCCTTCATACACTCAAATACATGAAGTATTCCAACTATTGCTTCGATGAATGAACCTTTACACTTAGAGTGTCCTGGACTCCAAGCTATCGCTAAAAGTCCCAGCAGCTAAAATGAGATGAGATAAAATAAGATATACTTTTATTGTATCATGTACAAATGACACAATGGAGCAGCGTTTCATTTCTACTCAGAGGTAGGTTTTGGCATATCCTACAGATGATTCGATGTTTTGGATGTTACATGTTTTACAGTATGTAGAAATATAATAAATTAAGCTGTTTTGGAATGAAAACAAGGAGTTTTCTTGAACATGTGCCCATTATTGATGCCTTTGTTCCTTTGATTCCTTTGATGTTCCTTTAGGGGTCGGAGCTGTGGGTTCAGTCCATCATTGAAGCTTTTGGTTCCTTGATTCCTTTGATGTTTCTTTGGGGGTGGAGCTGGGGGCTAAGCTGGCTGAACAGAGACACTGAAGTGGAAGGCGCGGGTGATGACCTCTTTAACTCTGATTATTTTATCCTATACCTCGGAGTCGTGTGCGCCTTGTTCCTTCGATGTTTTATACTGGAGAGGAGCAGGAAATCATGCAAGACTGTCCGTTTCAGAAGACGTCCCGCTTAAAGTCAAGGAGTACCTCAGAGCAGAGAAAAGACAACGTGCTGAACACATGATGGGAATGAGAGAGGAAGAAAACAAGGAGGTTCAGCGGTAGGTTTGTCCCTTGGCGGAGGTTTGCGCTCTCTGGGTGCATTTTATAGTTATAAACATGATATATTTCCCTCTACTTTCCTCTCAGTACAGCCACAGATACTTAGACTCACACCTAAAGGCTGATTCACCTTCTGTAAATCACATGTTCCAGGACTCTGAGGAGCCCACATACACACAGACAGAAAGTACACACACAATTGGTCTGATTTTAAACGAGTATTATTTATAACATTATTTGTACATGGGGTAGGTACATGCATAATATTTGTGACAATAAGTGTAAACAACAGAACAAATAGTGTGTGTCGCTACAGCGCTCACATCATCAGATCCAAAAGGATCCTGAGTTTATCCTCAAACGAAACCAGAACACAGTTGGTACAATACAAACTCGACATAAACATTTTCTTGTGAAATAGGTCACTCTGCTGTGTGTTTATGTGTTTATTAGTGTGTGTGTTTGTATATGTGTGTGCGTGCACACTCGCGCGTGTGTGTGTGTAATTGGGAAGATGTGTGTGTTTATGTATATGTGTTTGTGTATGTGGGAGTGGGTTTGTGTGTATTTGTGTGCGTGTGTGTGTGTGTGTGTATTTAGGATTATGTGTGTGTGTGTATATATTTGTGTGTGTGTGTGTGTAAGCCTGTGCATTTTTGAGATCAAACAGTCAAAAGAGTAAATCCTCTCCAGACACAATATGACCTATGACACTTGACCCGTGTGTATGTGTGTGCGCGTGTGTGTGTGTGACCTACCACACACACGTGCACAAATATTTTCTGTCAGAGGTCTGACAAAGCGACACGTCATTGTAATTGTTGGTGTGTTTGACTCTGTGTATCTGGAATGAGAACAGGAGTCCTTAGTGGCAGCAGTTTTATCAGCGACGGCGCTGGAACAAGCTGACTCAGTGCTTTTTATAATCTGTGTCAGAAATGATACCGAAAACAGTCTAAAACTAGAACCGAGCCCTCCGTCGACCTCAGCCAAGACCAACAGTCACATTTCATTCCATCAAGCCTTATCCAGAATCAAACTCTGCCCTCTGACTGTAATTAACGGGGCCGACTCCCCCCCCCTGAGGGAACACATGTAAACCCGGTGGATCTGGACTTGTATTTGGATCCGCACCAAATTAGGCGCACTCACAGAAACCAAACCCCAAAATATGCCAGATTTGTCCTCATCCTGATCGATGCGTCGTTCCTGGAGAAATCAAAGACAATACGGAATTATCCTGTGGAAGAATACTTTGGATCAGATCCGGGTAAAGGAATCCAGGATTTCTTTTTTATTTTTTTGAATGTTTTTCTGCATAAACTGTTCTGGAATTATTCCTAATGAAACAACAACTACTGGATCTCCCTGAATCATTCCTCTGGCCCTGACGGGGAGGATTACTCAGCCTTGCTAGTGGAATGTTACTGAATGTCATTCTACTTCAATGACTCATTGTTTGGGTGTTTTAGGTTCATTTTTAGCACAACACGGATGATTCTTTTCATTTTGATTGAATCTTTATCTAAAATGAAAGCCTACGGTTTGAATCGAGATTGATTTTTTCAATAGTAGTGGTGGGTCCAGTCTCCAGCGCCTTTACTTGACTACAAGAACTAATACCAGACTGTGAAAATTTATTCACTGTAAGTAAAAGACCAGCATTCAAATCCTCACTTGAGTATTAGTATTCAAGTATTATCAGCTGGATGTACTTAAATTATCAAAAGTACTCACTGTGCAGTAGAATGGTTCCTCTCGGTGTTTTACTATTATTGAGGATGTTTTTGGAATATAATGTTACCTGCGCGTTAATGTGTGTGTAAACATATTTTACTGCTCTAGACATTAATGTTTGGCGTATTTTCGTACGTTTATTTTTTTATTTTTCAACATAGTTTTTAAATATAGTTTATGGAAAATTAGAAAACCAGCACATTTGGAGACAAACAATAATAACCATATAGAGATGTGGAGGAGTTTAAATGTAAGTCTGCATAAAATGGAAATGATCATGTCAAGTTCAAGAACCCTCAAATTTGTAAGTAAGTGCAGCACTTGAGTAAATCTACTCAGTTACTCTCCGCCATCGTCTAAAGGTCCATAGAATGAAACGGTGACAGCTGATACTTTATTCAGGATCTTAAAGGGTCATAGAACAAGACGGAAGGGTGAATACTCTATCATTAAAGCGTTTTTGGTTTTTGTCATATACCACCAACATGAGAACTTTTTTTTCTCTACTGACTCCTTTCAGACGAATTTCTGCACGGACTGAACCTTTTTTTTTTCTTTCAACCTAATTTATGTCATCTCACAATAAAGAAACCCCCTTTAAAAACCCCAAAATGGAGCAGCTAAGTCATGACAGGAAGTTCCGTACGTGTTGCTATAATTCTTACGCGTTACATTTTCATCAATTTTTAATCAATCATTTTGTAATCATTTATTATTAAATGATGTATTACACTAAGTGCCTTCGTTCTACACCACAGTATACACAACGTTCAATTTAATATTTTAATGCATAATATAGAACAGTCAGTAAACAGAACAGTATAAAATATAGGGAACCAAACTGTACAGTTTGTTACATTCGTCTATATCATACAGCGCACTTTATTTCTAATGTGTATTATAACCAAGTACGATTTTATTTCATGTTATATAAATCATCATATATGGGCCAGGATAATAATAATAATAATAATAATACATTTAATTTATAATGCTACCTGAAATAATACAGTATAATATAGTATACTAAATGATATCATAATGTAATATGATATTCTACAATATATTATTGTATAACACATCATAGTATAGTATAATATACTAATGTAGCACAACATCAGCTAATATAATGTAATACAACATGTACCCCAACACAATTATACAGTGTAATATTATATAGTATTATACAATATTTCAGACTGAACCTTTAAAGGAGAAAACACCCTCATATTGTGTTCTTAAAATATGAGTTTTAACTAAAACCCCCTCCTGTCCCTGTCCTCTAAACTTTTATTCAAGGTTAACAAAAATAAATAATTCTCACTTTCTTCCTTCTTTCTGCCTCATTCTGACTAAAAGGAAACTTTCGACCGTTAAAGTGTTTCTCTACTGAAACAGTGCTGCAGTGGTGGAAGTTAGAATTTTACGACTGTATTAGAGATGTCAGAGCATCTTTACGGAGACGAGGGCAGTTATGATACGTCGTTCTGGAACATCCAATCGTCATGTTCACTATTGATGAACATTATTCTGATAAAGAACATGGAAGCATGAGAGGGAGGAATATCATTCATTCATTTATCGTAGGTTTACGGGGACGTTGGGGAAACTTTCTCTGTCCTTCACAGACCTCAGAATCGCCTTGGACTTCCTCTGATGAAGGAGCTGGTGTTTATTTAGTCCGGCGCAGACCAGTAGGCCCTGGTCGTGGCGTCCCAGTCCAGAGAGCCTCACTTAAGCCTGATGGAGATGATGGATGGCCTCCTGAGCCCCAGATTCTCTGTGTTTCATCAGCATGAGGAGCCACTGCTGCTGACACACTCACACAAACACACGCACGCACACACACACACACACACACACACACACACACACTGCACACACACACACACACACACACACTGCTAACATTGCAGCCACTGCAGGGTCGGTTACTACGGTTACTACAAACAGGAATCCCCTACAAACTTTAACTGCTGCATTCATCACTTTATTATTGTGACACATTATATTATTATTACAGTATTTGTTATTTATTCAACGATTCTGTTATGGTGAAATATTAATAATGAAGTATTGCCCAACAAACCGATGCATCCAACAGTGTCAAAAAGCGGAACAAAAACAAAAAACAAAAAAAAAGTTCCGTAAGTTTATTTGCCTCATATTGTATGTGACATTATTTTGTTGTTGTTGTTTCAAGAATAACTATTCTTAATGTGTTGCCGTGAAGTTTTCACATATTTAAACGTGCTGCTGGCAGCTGCAAAGAATAATTTCACTAAACATGTATTATTTCAAAGGAGGGTCATGGGAGAATTGTCCCTGGTACCAGGTTCTGGTGTATTGGTGAATGGGGGTTGTGATGGAATTCCTCCATAAGCCTGTCAGCGGGCCGCCCCCACTGAGAAGCGGCTGCAGCACAATATGTGAAACAGAGATGGAGGGTTTACAAAAGCTGAAACGAAGAACAGAGGATTAAGAAAAACATAACAGAGAGAATATCCGTGCAGCCCACGCTTTTACGGGCGTCGCAGCAAGGTTGGAGTGTGTGTGGAGGGAGGGGGGTACAGGGGTGTCACATCTGATGTGGTGTCTGAATAAATACTAATAGTAATAGTAATAGTAATAGTAATAAAAGCAAACACGTTTAATCGCATATTCTAAAAGTCAATTATTTTGGCAGCAGAGGGTTTATGTGGGCGCCCACTCACTTTTCACAATCTCATATAATCATTGTAATAAAATAATAATTATGATAATAATCATATTAATAATAGTAATAGTAATAATGATAATAATAATAATTACCTTTTTTCTTTTCTTTAAAAAAAAAAAAAAATCTTTTAAACATACTGTTTACGAAGAGCTTTGATGGGCGAGGCAAAGACATCAAACCCAGAGCGATAAGGCCGAATAAACGAAGGCAGATAATCGAAACAAGAGGACCAAAAACACAAGACATCAAATAAAGACAAAAGGAATGAAAAGAGTAAAATAAGAAAAAAGGAAAATAATGGGAGAAAAAGACATAAAAGTACAAAGGAACAAAGGAATAAAATGATAAAAGATGGTGTCCCAAGGGCGACTGGAAGCAATAAAACAACAGGATAAGAGGATTAAATAAAGAAGAGGGTGACATCAGTAAGGAGATGTGATCTTAAATGATTGTTCGTGATTATTCTATTAAAATTTGTGACGCACGCTCTGAAGCAGAAACATCATATTCCAGTTCCAGATCTTTGAATTCGTTTTAAAGTCATAACATTCCGACAGTAGAGTTTTTGGCACCGATTGAATGAGATCACATGATCAGTGGTCTCGGCTGCATGACGACGAGATCCTACTAGAATCAGTAAAAATCATTTAATGCATGTTTTATAATTATGATTATATATTTAATCTTAATTTTGTCAGTGTAACAAAACAACATTTTCAACATTGTATTCTAGGTATGTTTTAAAAAGTAATGATAATTATCTTAAAATCTTGATGTTGATGGTGGCCTGAAGGAAAATTCACTTCCAGTCTTTTTCGTTCTCCAGCTTTTAGGACACAGTTTAAAACAAAAGTGTCGTATTTGTAGGAAAATCCGTTTTATTATCAATACAATGTGGAACTAATACATAGAGGACAAATATTTGAGTAGAGCTTTCAGGAGTCTGAAATGTACTTGAGCGTTTATAACTTTTTCTTTTTTACTTTCATTCCTTACATTTTAACAATTTCAATTTTCTACTCCTTACATATCAAAACAGGCTCACGACTTTGGTAGATTATTTTCATCATCAACATCTAGACACATTTTAACCCAAATAAAGGGACAATAAAAGACTTTATCCAACCTTTTTTCTTACATAAAAAAAATAAGACCAAGTGCTTCACATGATAAAAACGATTTCCCCCTTAGATCCCTACCACCCTCATTCACAGAAAGGACAAAAATAGATGCAGAGAAATAGAGCAAAGTAAGAACAATAGAAACGGGATATATATTATAGCGATTCTCAGCCTCAATATCCACATAATGGAACTATAAAAACAGGACCTTCACAAAGAAAGGCTGTCACAAATCCAAAACAGCACTGGAGGAAGTAAAAACAATAAAACTGTAGAAAAAAAGAGAGAAGAGACTATAAACATAAAATAATAAAAACTGTCTAAAATATAGAGACATAAAACAAAAAATTATATAAATAACAACTGACTAAAATGTTGACACATACACTAAAATAATAAATATCACTAATATATAGAGACATCAAAACATAGGATAATATTAATAAAAACTGACTACAGTTTAAAAACATAGAACATATAATAATAGTAATAGAAAAACGGACTAAAGTGTTGAAACGTAAACTAAAATGAAATTCTGACTAATATGTAAAGACATGTAAACATAGAATAATATTAATAAAAACTGACTACAATTTACAAATATAGAAAATAAATAATAGTTATAGAAAAAAGGGCTTAAATGTTGCAGAACAGATGAACAGAACAGAAAGTAGAAAGAAACCTAAAGGATATATCAGACAGGACAGACGTTATAATGATCTCTCACACTGAATACATTCTTTACTTCACTTGAATGGCAGACATAAATAAAGTCTGTAATCTTCCAAATGAATATTATACTAACATAACAGGAGATTCAGTTTCGAAGAATGTTCTCTTCCATTTTTACTTGAGTAAATAATCAATTTTCTTTACCAAACATTTCTTTTTTTATACCAAGTAACCGTTCTTGTACTTGAATGTGTGCACTTTGCTAATATTTAAGGTGCTAAAATACACCCCGTCTCATTAATGGCGGCGGGTGGGTTTGCAGCCGCAGCCTTACGGGATCTGCTCTGACTAGCGGTGAAGCGTGGCTAATGTTAGCCGACAGATTTAGCCGTACAACTGAGTGGAGCGCTGTCCCCTGCGTCTGCCGCTACAGCTACGAGAATTTACCAGTTGTTCAGCGTCGTATAAATGGTGGCTGCTGTTCAGAAAGAAAAAGTCTGCCGACTTTAAATGAGAGCTTCGCTGTACGGATGAAGAGAAGGGCTCGACTTACAGAACGTCGGACCGGAGCAGAGTGTTTAAATAAGGGTGACACAGTATATCACCTAACACTGACTGAACATCAGCGGCTGAGCTCTTGAGCCACACTGCTGCAAAAAGTCACAGACTATTACGATTCGACTGAAAAGCTATGGCGTCATGTAAGGTTTTAAGTGAATTTATAGTATAGATTCTAATGTAATATTTCCAGGTTGTGTTTTTGGCGTTGCTCCCCGACCTTTGGCCTCCTAGCTGCCGTCTGTGTGACTGTGAGCTGAGTGAAAGCTACAGCCGTCCAGAACAGAGTCATCAAAACCACAGAAGCCACGGTCTTCTAAACACAGGAGGATTTTCAACATGTCTGCTCTCTCTCTCTCTCTCTCTCTCTCTCTCTCTCTCTCTCTCTCTCTCTCTCTCTCTCTCTCTCTCTCTCTCTGACGCTGTAACCAATGACCAACAAACCTTCAAGCAGGCTGTATGAAAAATATACAACGTTACATTAACGTGGTTTTTCAGCCTATTTACCGTACACTTTCCCCTTCATTTAACTATTGTTCCGCCCACAATGTGTATCCTATGAAAAGTAGAAATAATAATTACACAGTATAAATAAATCAGAGCTCTATAAATGAATCTGAATGGCAGTTTTATACTCAATAATAACAACCTGTTTGTGTTTCCAGAGAGTTCAAGTATTGTATTAATATGATAAATTCACTTTCTGAACTGAAGTAGGATGAATAATGGCAAAAAAAATGCTGCTGTGTATTAGATGTTCACACATTTTTTGGATTAAGCCATCTTATTTTAATCAATTTTTTCAATCAATTTTACCCCTCTGCTAATGTGACAACCATAGTGATGATGTCATCAGTGCAGCATCACGTAACAACGAGCCCCAAACACGACAGAGGGTCCAAACAAAGAGTGGTGCTGTTCTAGAAGCCGATTGTTCTGAGTCAAATGGGACACAAACGTATCAGGTATGATGACTCAGCATCTCCTCTCCAGCAGCACTGAGCATCACAGCGAGGTCCAGGCGCAGATGATCCTTGTATCTGTTGGGTTATAGAAGTTCTGTCTGTGTGTGGATGAAGCTGTAGGTCCAGTCTGTAGAGTCGATAACAACAACCTGGGACGCCAACCAACCAACTGAGGCGTTTCTGATTCTCTCAAAGCGAGACCATGTTTGCCTACTCACAAACTCATCTAAGCTAAGCTAAGCTGAGCTAGATGAGCTAGCTAACAGCTAGAGTGACATCAGGTCCAGCTCAGATATGGCGCCAGCACCGGGTGAGGGGTTTGACTGCAGACACATCAGATCATTTGTTTCTGGTGTCAAAGATTTCAAAGAGGAAAGTCAGGCGGCTGAAGAGCTGCTAACGTCAAAAACTTTGAGGCAGGATTCTCTTCAGATCAACGGGGCCTCAGCACAGAATTGTTTCCCCGCCAAAATGTTTTTATTTTATCTCTCTTGGTTTGTTTGTCTGTTTGTTAGACAGATTACAGAAGAAGTAATTGTTGTATTGGCATAAAATTTTAACCAGAAGTAGATTTTGTCCTGTTCTACAGATGATTTTATTTTGGTGACATTATGTCACGACTTTACAACGTCATAATAACATTTCTTAACCAGTGAGAGACGGGGCATTATAAGGATGTTTTTTTCTTCTTCGCATATGAAAATGTTTAGAAATCATGTCCTGCAGTTCATTCTGACTATTTCTTATTGAAAAAAGTCTGCCACTTAACCGAATGTATTTATTATATGACGTAGTGGCAACATCTATTTGCTAAAAAGGATGGGGCCAAGCATGGAGCCCTGGGGGACACCACAGGTCAAAGTGTCCAGCGGGGAGGAGGCATTAGCCATCGGTCGTTTCAGTAAATATTTTAAATGTTTATCCAAAAACTACATTTGTAACTTTGAGTCTAGCTTATATTTGTCTCTGACAAAACTGCAAAGGTAATTCTCTTAAGATTCTCATCTCCGTCAAAAGTTATGGTATTGGCCAAAAAAATGCACGGCACAAGAATCATATCATCTTTTCAGATTCCCTTAAAAACTGTCTTACTAACCAAAATAATTACAGAAGGGTCCTGGCACGTTTTGCGGGATTGTGTTCAGCGTGTTATCTCATGAAGATATAAATAACTAAATATATAATCTCTTTAGGAAAACACTACTTGCTAATTGCTGTGGTGGGATTAATTTTAATTAGATGCATACGGGGCCAAACCATCAAACGGGATAACCAGACCTTCCTGTCTTCTTGTCTCCGTCTTTCAGATGTTTGGGCGCCGGGCGTTAGTACTGAAATGTCGCCTGTTGCTACGGTGATTACCAGGTGATGCCATTGATCGGGAAATGGGAGTGTTAGAAGGATTAAAAAGAAACAATTTGATTTTGATTGGTATAAATAAAAAAATAATGCATTATATCTTCCAGGTAAATGGGGCAGGGTCCAAACTTTTTCTTTTACTATAAATCTTTTTTTTTTTTTATTCTGTCTATTACACAAACATTTCCTGATGGCTTTTGATGACAGAAGAAATTGTTTAATCTAAGAAAGATCCAGATAAAGAGGCAGAGAAAGGGATTTTTTTCTTCAGCTTTTTTAGAGTATTCCGAGATAGGAAAAGCATGGCCGGTTTTGTTGTAACCACATTTCAACAACAAAGTAAAATATGTGTTTAAAAAAGCTTTAGAACGAGACAAAATTGTGTGATGTAATTTAAGGCATTTTTGTTGCTTTCATATTAGCCGTCTAAAGAATTCACATAAAACTGGGTGGAACGATCATAGAAGGAATAACTCCAGTTTGAAGCTAAATCCCGAGCATAACTGCCATCGGTGATTCATTTTTTATCATTATTATAGTATAATTACCAAAGTCTTTTTGTTATTATCTATATGCAAATACAGATAAACTAATTTCAAATACAATACTACTACTCCTACTATTACTATTACTACTACTACTACTACTAATGATCTTATATGAATAAAACTGTGTGTTGATGTCTTTTGTTGTGGGACTGGAACCAAAATCTTCTCTGTTGCAAAAGACGTGTCTGTAATAAAGATTATATATTTGAGTAATTTAACTGAGATTTAGTGAGTTACCATCTTCTCTCATCAACCTATCGATCAACCACATAATAATAATAATAATAATAATAATACATTTAATTTATAACGCACTTTACATTTGGATCAAATCTCAAACTGCTACAAGGTAAAAGCAGAAAAAAACAACAGCATCAAATATAATAACAATTATATTAAAACATGATCAAAAAGCAACAATGTTAATTAAAAGTTATAGGTTCTGCTAGAAACGAAAGTTTTAAGTCCTTTTATAAAAGTCTTAGTCATCTGTGGAGCCCTCGGATGGTCAGGGAGGGCATTTCACAGACGAAGGGCAGCAGAACAGAAGGCCCGAACACCCATGGTGCTGGGCTTAGTCCGGGGAAGGAGGAGGCGGTATGAGTGGGTAGAACGGAGGGATCTTGTTGAGGTCAGTGGAGTGAGTAGTTCATCAACAGAAGAAGGAATTTTAATATTATTGTTATTATAATACAAATAGTGATCCCATAATCTAGAGACGGTTTTTGGTCCCTGGCTGACATTTTTTGGGCTTAATGGTGAAGGAGTCACATGACGAGGGTCAGACCATCCTTGGACCGTTTCTTGAGGAGAAGTGACATAATGGGGAAACTGATCTGCCCTGCTAGAGATCTGTTCTCTGTGAGAGCTGTCTACTTTGATATTGTAATAAACTCTGTTTGCTTCTGACTATCTTGAGATCTTAATTGTGCTTTTACTGTCTGGGATATAATTTTATTTCATTTTTTATTTTATTAGAAAAATATAAAAATACCTTCAAAGAGCCCATGATATATTTGGCATAAACGTAAAAAGAAAAACCCCATAAAATGACCCGTATTTTTATCTTTCACTTCAGACCCTTCCATGCAGATGTTCTCCACATTGTTGTCGAGGCTCAGACTTTGCTACCCGTGTCTCAGCTCTTGTCAGATGTTGTGCAACACTCTGCAGCAGCTGGCACGGCCGTGCAACTCAAGCAGCGGGGCGCTCGATGATGATATATGGCTTCAGAAGACTCACAAGAACATGATCACGTTTTATCTGTCTCCTCGCGTCCATCTCCTGCTAGATTTACTGCTGCCTGTGCAGCTCCGGGACAGCAGAGAGCCGCGAGCTTATGTCTTCATCACAGACAGGAAGGAAGGAGGAAATTGAGCGAGGTGAGCATTGAGCATTATGTGAATGAAAAAAAGGACCGGTACCAGTGGTGAGTCTGAGAACACATCAGAAGAAAAGGAGACAGCAGCTGATGCAGTCTGATGAGACTTTCTTTTATGAAAATCATTGTCTTTCTCTTTGTCACAAACAACGCGAGTTTGAAAATTAAATAAAACAGTAAAAACACACAATAAGATGCAAATCAAAGAATGTCGCAAACATACATCAAAATATCTGCAGATGAAAAGTCTTTCCAAACTAGACAAAGCTCTCCGAAACGCACAAGCCTCCCCCAAGGAACAACAGCACCCTAGTTTTAGGAAAAATTCATGCAGGCTTCTATATCTACAGGCAACTCCAACAAACTCTCTGGGTAACTCTCAAATACTCTGCAGCCGCTTGTTTCCTGTGCCTTCCACTTCAGTGTCTCCATTCAGCCCACTGAGTCCCCGGCTTCAGCCCTAAAGGGACATGAAAGCATCAAAGGAGCTCTTGAAACTAAGTCTCCAACTCCAACCTCAAAGGAACATCAAAGGAATCAAATGAACTCTCGAAACTAAGTCTCCAACTCCAGCCCCAAAGGAACATCAAAGGAATCAAAGGAACTCTTGAAACTGAGACCCCAGCTTCACCCCAAAAGAGCATCACAGGACTCAAAGGAACTCTTGAAACACAGACCCCAGCTCCACCCCCAAAGACACATCAAAGGAATCAAAGGGCCTCTTGAAACTGAGCCCCCAGGTCCACCCCAAAAGAAGCATCAGACGACTCAAAGGAACTTTTGAAGCAAATTCTCTAGCTCCAACCCCAAAGGAACATAAAAGGACTCAAAGGGACTTTTGAGACGGAGTCCCCAGGTCACCCCCAAAGGAAAAACTCGAGAGTCAAAGGATCAAAGGTAGGAATAGCCACTTTTTGACTACTCTACTCCAAACTACTTATTCTTTTATTTTATCGTAAATGTTACGAAACACGTAACGTCATCAAAATTGAATCAACTGTAAGATATGCCAAAACCTACCTCTGAGTAAAATTTCATGAAAATCTGTCCTGTGGTTTTTCCGTAATGTGAACCTAATGATCTGTGGTAAGTGGACTAAAGTTCTGATGTAAAAATAAAGACGTAAAATTTAAATATGAATTATGAAACACATGGACCAGCTGTGCAAGGCCATAAGGTCTCATTTCTTGGCTTTTGTCTCTGCTGTTCTTTGCACAATTTATCTGTTGACTGATCTCTGAGTTATACCATTAAAAGAATATTAGAAGTCCAGCCATGAGGAAATGAAAGCATGTTGGGGTTTATGTGTCATTAAACGTCAGGGCTGATCGTGTTCTGGTGGAGTTCCTCAGATGGCTAATAGCATGAATGGATGATGGTGGTATTGGGTTGGGTCGCAAACACAGCCAGGTTCCTGAGGTTTAGTTTGATATGAACAGATAATAGACCCGATGAGTAGCGGATGCTTGGATAAAGAATGAGATGGATCTCTTTTTCATTTGAGAAAGTTTATTAAGATATCTAGATATCTACTTGGCTATTTTTGAGAGAGGGGAGATTTGAGGCTTCAGCAGTTTTTTTTTTACTGATTTCTTGGGTAGTAACCAGTCAAACACAGGCAGGAATACAGAATTCTATGAAATATTATTCGCTGAAGCTGAACTGTTTATCATTTAAAAGGTTTTGTTTTTATTTATAAACCAACATGGACATTAAATCTGTCTGTAAAAAAGGAAGTTTCACAGATCAAAACCGCTTGCAAACAGCAAAATTACGATACGACACTTCAAATCTTTACAGTTTCACAAATGGTTCACATTTAGCCTGCTCTGCGAGAAAGCAGACCTGCGCCGGCGTCCCGTCACGTTATTGCACTTGAAGGCGACAGTCCCAAACTATCTCATAAACCTCTGGAGCCCATAGTATGACTCCCAGACCATAAAGCCGTACCCCTAGAACATCACGGTCATTATTAGTTTGACAGTTATTTATCAAAAGAACATTTACTCGTCAATGTTTTTCTTTCAGATCTCTATCTCTAAAATGAGATGATATCTTCACGACCTCCACCCTGTTTCACTCCGTCCGGTTGTTTATGGGTAACCGACAAAAACTTTACTTTGGTCACATCTCTTCTTTTTTTTCTTTCCTTGTTTGCTTCGTTAAACCATTATATACGGTCTCAAAACTAGAGGTGATGTGATTGTCAGTGGGAATGTATTTTAAACAGGCGGTTTTTGCTGTGGTTGTATTACTGCGACTTCTATGCAGTATTGTTTGTGCATGGTGATCGGGGTCACACGTGGACTGACCTTACCCAGCATCACCTGCTCTGGGTGAGCTCCTCTGCTCCCCTGTTAATGATTTTAAGCTTTCTTCGTGTTCCAGAAGAAATGTCGTCATTGGTGATCATGTGGGGAGCCATAAATGTCTGGACAAAATGCTGTGATAATCCATCCACCTAAAGTTCTTTATAGTCGTCTGGAGCGAAGCAGTTTTTCTGAACTGATTGGTGTGATCATGGTCTTTTATCACAGAAGAAGGTCTTAGACAAATTCGTCACATTTGTTGCAATCTTTTGTAATAGTTTGTGCGATTGCTTACGTCATTTGATACAGGCAAAACATGTGACAACTTAACTTATGCCGTCATTCCGTAGGGAGCTTTTTCGGCAAAGGTATATCGCCGAAAAGCCCCCAATCTCCTGCGTTGTACAAGGAATCCCCCTAGATTGAACTGCTCAAATTAAATGTGAAATTATGTCGGAAAAAGCTCCCCCTTCTGAGTAAAATATAAACTGTTAAAGTAAAGTAATAAGAACCAAATTTGGACTAAATCGGACCAATGCTGGAAAATTTTGGAGATAAAGCTACCCCTATTTTAAGAAATTTATATCCGACCTTTCCCAGAATCACTCCTGTTCTTCCACGTACTAAGGTCGATGTGGGAATAAAATTTGAAAATGATCCATGAAACAGATTTCGAGTTATCTCATCAACACTAATGATCTGTGGCGCTGAGGCAGATTCCATAATTTCTGGGACTTTTTAGGGATGTAATAGAATACAGAGAACATCTGCCATGTGTCTGTGTGAAGCATGTTGGCGATGCTTTTTGGAGAGAAATGTAAAAACAAGACGATTCCATCTTAATTTCACTGTTCTCTTTTAGTCTGGTCCAAGTGCTCTTAATGCATGAATGTACACACTTGCATAAATAAAAGACACAAACATGAGAGGGACGAGGTGAGATTATGGGATGGGAGGGGTTTTCTGCATTAATTATTATTCTGCATTTTGCTTTACTTTCAAGTCTGAATAAGTTGTGTGAAGGAAGTAAAAGACAGGAGAGATTTTTGAACAAATGATGCTCTAATTAGTTGCTTTAATTAGTTGCCAATTAAAGCAACTAATGGGGCACTTATAAAACAATGTTTTCTGCATAACTCAGCATTTCTTCTTTTTATTCTCATGAGGACGCTGTTTTGGTGGCCTGAAAATGTTCATGTTTGAAACTGTGTTCCTGAGTGTAACCTTTTGAAAACACACAAACAGCCGCGGTAACGACGGCTCAACCGATTTTACAGTTTTTTTTCTCTTGAAACTTTTAAAACCATAACTGAGAGCATAAAAACATACGTACAGCATGCTAATCTCCGGATCTGTGCTCTCCTTAGCTTTAGCCGCTCGTCCAACTTTAGCTTCTTAAAATTTGGTACTTTGAGTTAAATTAACTTTTTCGGGGTTGTTCCTCCACAGCTTATTTCGGCCTCATAGGAATTTAACAAGAAATAAATTGCGAGCTTTGTGTTTTTGTTCATTCATGGTGAAAGATTTCCAAGCCTGCAAGATGTTTGTAGGTATGTTAGCTCATGCTAGGTGTGCAAGCACCGTGAACCATCGTGCGGGGCATTCGTGTAACGACATGGAATTGGACATCCTGAGACCGGTCACCCATCATATCGAAATATGCCTCCTAGCGCCATCAGTTTACCTCTACCATATACATAGATATTTATCCCCTTTACAAAATTACACTGCATGAAGTAGATAACCTGAGTGCAGATTGGAAAAAGCTTGTAGTTCAGCACCAGATACTGTAGAATCTTTTGCAAAAGGGCAAACAGTCTGTATCTGATGGTTGGAGTCTGCGTCGTTACAGGTGGCTTTGCTCACGCAGCGTTTAAAGGCAATGTCTTGAATGGTTAGGACTGAGACTCCATTAATTTCCTCGCTATCCCTACCTGGTTCTGCAGGGCCAGTCTAGTTTCCATACTAGACAGAGATTTAGCCGGACGGAAGCTCTCTCTACTCCCCCCGAAGATGGTGTTTTTTTTTGTGATTTGCACCCCAGGAACTCAACAGACTCCTCCTAATTACCACTCCTGAATGTCCCTCAGGATTTAATAAACTATTTTATGTGTCTCTCTACAATGGCGTTGCTCATCGGTAGTAAAGTGTGATGAGGTCTGTTCCTCCTGAAGACCAGGAGCCAGAGTGTTGGTACTGCACCAGCCCAGCAGATGTTTCACCTCCTCCTCCCTGAGGGCCAGCTCATCGTCAGCACGGATGAGGCCAACGACTGCTGTTTTGTCTGTGTCCCTAATGATGTGGTTAGCGCTGATTTGGCACAGAAGTCATGGGTCATCAGGGTGAAGAGCAGTGGACTCGGCTCTGTCTGTTAAAAAGTCCGGTAACCAGTTGCAGAAGAGGGTGGGGGACCAGGCCCAGTGGATCCAGGTTGCTCACCAAGTGCTGGGGGATAAATGTGTTGAACTAAAATCCACAAAAAGCATTTGCACGTGTGTGTTCTTCTCCACCAGATGTGCCAGGCTCAGATGGAGTGCAGAGGATGTGGCCATTCCCTTCCACATGTGCCTGCTGCCCCCCGGGAGCCGTGAAAGTGACCCTCGATCTAGTTTGCCCCCATGGGTCTGCTTGGTCACCCTGATGGCTCCTGCTTATATGAAGGTCACTGCATCGCATTACCAGCATTTCGTGCTGCAACAATGTCCTCTGTTGTCTTCCAGGGTTTCTTGTTGGCACGCTTAGCGATGTTCTTCTTATCCAGACTCAGTCTCGGCATTCTCCTCCACGGCAAAGTGTCAGCCTCTCTGAACACAGCCCAGTCGGTGCACCCAGAGCAGCCTAGCAGAGCTGATAAGGCCCCCCTCTAGCTAGACCCTGATTTGCCTCACAGAAGGTTTTGATCTGGCGAGCAGGGATCTGTTTGCAGGGAATGAGAGAGATGTTCTGAAGAGTTCTGAAGAGGCAAAAGTGGGGGCAGGGGGCGCTGCCTGGATGCCTTCTTGATGTTAGCGTAGGCTCGGCCCAATGTGTGAGCGCTTCGAGCTTATAGTAATGTTAGTGTCTTCATTTAATCAGCCCTGCCACTATGAAGACTCCATCAGGATGTGTGGTTTGTAAATCGCTGGTAGACCACATTCAGACAAAAGAGAAACTAGAGTGTTGAAATTTCATATCAGAGTTGACTTACACTCCCCAAAATATAATTTTAACACATTCTGAGTCAAAGGGTGTTCACTGGTGGATTTCATTTTCAGATTTGATCTCATTAGTGTCAGTCCAACTCCAGAGAGGTATGATAAGCCTTCACCCTTATGATGGTTAAAGGTGGAGAAAGATCATGAGTCATCCTGAGGGAGGAACCCGAGAGCCTGATCAGCTATGATTGAAGAGATTGTCTCTTCAACAGATGCATTGACACTCAAATCCTGGGAGGGAGGTGAGAGACGCTGTACTTATCCAATAAGTAGCTGGATAGGAAGAGTGCAGTTTTGTTGACTGCATGCTTTGCACCAAGATATCAGGTCAAATTCTTTGTAACTGACTTACTTTGGCAATAAACAGTTCTTCTCATTCCGTCACAACAGAGAAAGAGCCTATAGTGATAATAAATATTAACTCATTTTCCATACAAACACTGGAAGAGTGTTACTTTTAACTCTAAGGGTATTGAATTTGTGATTCCATATTTGCAGTAACGCTTCTGTAGTTTCTGCATCTTAGGCTAAAAATACATTTCAACAATCTGAATATGTATTTGGGAGCAGTTATTTGTTATTTGCTCTATTTTTTTATAGTGTAGATGACCGCAACCTCCAGATGTAGCACAGAGAGCGTAACTCCTTCATGTGCATGAGTTGTTGGCCACTCTTTAGGAGGGGGCGTGTTTAGTCATGTCTCAGTCAAGATTAAGGCGCAGTTTTTCAGCCTCGGACAATCTGATAAATTTACGAAAGAGCAAACATCGGCAAGCAAAATGGCTCGATAGATAAAAGCGCTAGTCCCTGAAGGAGTTAGCCCTTAGCCTTGCTCCACCGTCTCCACGGTTGCGATCCATCTGCTGTCTCCCACGCCGCCTCCGTCTCCTGGTTTGGCTGCTCGTGCTGCATGGAAACTCTGCTGTCCCAAAGGACTCAGGGTCAGCAGCACGCAGTAGTGTTAGCTTATGAGGACTTAGCAGCATGTCTGAGTCAATTCTGGCAAAGGTTTGTAAGTTTGCAGGTCTTAATTTAGAATATATGCGTCCATGTGAATGCCAAACTGGTTGACAGAATATTTAGGGGTGATGGATAGTTCTGTGACGCAGTTGATGAAGCACACGGTATATTTCTTTCAAAGAGCAAACGTCTGTGTTTCCTTACTCCGCACACAAACAATGCATACGATATACTGGAATGCTGTCCCTAAATTCAGTAGTATTTCCCAAAATAAGAGAGGGAGTGTGAATAAAGAATGTGATAAATCACATCTCTTTTCTCCCCAGGAGTGTGTTACAAGATTTGAAGCAAATTGGCGCAAAACAACATTTTTCTAACCAACCAGTGTTTGTAGTTAGCCGCTCTCTTAGCTGTTGCCTGCTGGCTTGATATACTCTGCGGATGAGAAAAGGTCATGCATGTGTGTATGTGTAGCTCCCGCCATCTGTTAACCAGCTGTGAATGATGTCTCACATCGTACGTCTGACTCCGTCTCTTTGTTGCTCTGGCTGACCCCTGCCCTGATTGAGGGAGAGGTGAGCTGAGATAAGTGGTGCAGAGATGCGTTATAAGTAAAAATCTCTGAAGAGCTTAGCTCACTGACAACTTATTAACTTTACTCCTGACACACACACACGCACACACACACACACGCACGCACGCACGCAACTTTGTTAAATGTTGTTTGAAGATCTGACACACCACAATTTAGTATCAGCTATGTAATTAAAACCCTTTTATACTGAAAAACACTTTTGAGTATTCATTACATGCAATTAGTTGCACTTGTAAATATGCGTGCCAAAAATTAAGACAAAGAACTTTTGTTAGAGCTCCAATTTTTCAGAACTTGATATACGACATTTTAGACATGACTCTGACTTTAAGCACAAATTTGTACAAATCTGTTAATAAGCATTGACATAATGGCTGCAGGAATGTCCACCAGAGCTGTTTCCCATTAATTACATGTATTTCACCACCAAAAGCTTATCTCCAAATTTGTTTCAGACAATTTGGCAGTACATAAACCAGCCTCACAACCACAGACCATGTGTAACCTCACCAGCTCAGGATATCCACATCCGTCCTCTTCGCCCGCATTATTGTCTATGATCAGCCAATGGGGTCATTTGAATTTGTGAATATAAAAATGGTTGAATATTTGAACAAAGTCCATCAAAATAATTCTAAAGCAGTTAATCAGACAGAAAATTATACATGAAGAACAATACTGGCCAAGAATCACATAATTACATTCAAATCAGAGGAAATCTGCCCTATAAACAAACTACACTTATTGAACCCAGGGTTAGGGTCAGGGTTTAGGTCATTGTTGTCTCCGTACGAATAAAGATTGAACATAACACTAACTTTTACTGTACAGGTAACCTACAATCATCAAACCTTTACCTCCACAAACTTGGATGGGTCCCTTTTCGCCAGAAATGCCCCAGCCGATCCCTCTTCAGTTTTAGCCTTGTTGTGCTGCCATGTTTGTACAGTATCTTATAACATGTACATTACATGACATATAAGTGCTGACCCTTAGTTTTACAGAATCAACTAAATCTAACTTCTAAATATGTTCATCTAAAGGAGCTTTATCATTTGACAGACTGCTCTGTAGATAGGGAGGGGTCAGCTCTCCACCCTCTTTTAATCTTACACACTCCACCTCTAAACGATTGGTCGCATTCTTAGCCGTTTTGACTGAGCGACTAATCGACCGAATCCCTGTTTGCTCTAAGTCAATGGATGTCATCGAAGACATCTTCCCAAAACAAACAGTTAATTCAATAACGCGCTCTACAAACCATCACCATTGTATCAGAATCAACAACACATTTATCACAATAGTGGTAGAAAATATATAAAACCTCGAGATTTAAAGGTAAGATACCATGATGAGATCCTGAGCCCAATGTGACACAGCATCCACCGCCATCACCTCAGGATAATGCACGGCCTCATGTTGAAGGATCTGTTCACAATCTGTGGGAGCTGAAACATCCCAGGGAACTGTTGAGCAGATAGCTGTGAAACTGAGACTACGAATTGGACCTGAGGCTGAAAATCTGGAACTGAGGTCTTTGTTGGAAGCTGAGAAGAATGGGATTCCAAAGCAAAGGAGAAAGGCTGTCAAGTCAAACCCCTTGGAGACCGGGGCATAAGCTGAACAGCACACAGGGGGGGGCAGGATCTGGAATGTTAGGGTTGGAGAACAAGGGTGGAAGGCAGGCCAGATTGGAAGAATTTCCAAGGAGGGCTACCAGGAGGGAGGAAAGATGTGTGGAGTTGCTCAGGAGGGCAACCGGAAGTCAGGAGAGCAGGTCAGTGTCAGCAGTTTGCCAATCCACAGCTTGAAAGGATGGCGTTCTGGTGGCTAGGGAGCTTGAGGTTAGTACTTCTGAGGCTTGTGTTTTAGGTGCCAGCAGGCTGGCAGCGAGAGCAAATGCTAGCTGACAGGAATAACAGCTAGAGATTGATTGGCTGGAAGCTTTGGAGGCAGGGGACTGAGGGGAAGCAGAATAGATGCTAAGTGGCAGAGATGCAGACTCAAGACTAGCTAACTCATAGTTGGCAGGTTGAGGAATAGGAACAGTTTGCTTTGCAAGCACCAGGCTGAAAGATATAATGCAGCAGGTCAGAACCCGAGTGTTTGGCTGTTCTAATGAGGGGCTGGGAGATACGCACAAGATGGAATGGTGGGCCTGGGAGGATAAAGACGAGAGAGAGTTTACATCTAGAAGAATCTTCGGTCAGATCACTCATCCAGATGTCAGAGAAGACATCTTCTCTTCTTCTTCTTCTTTTGGCCGTTTCCCTTTAGGGGTCGGCACAGCGGATCATCTCGTGCCGCATATGGATTTGGTAAAGGTTTTACGCCGGATGCCCTTCCTGACGCAACCCTACCCATTTATCCGGGCTTGGGGTCGCAATAGAAGCACGCTGGCTTCTACTGACCACTTTGTAGCTGGGTTGTGTACCTGTCTTCATTACTGTTCCAAAATTAGATGAAGTCCATCAGACACACAGTAGGACAAAAAAAGAGAAAGAGGAAGAGGGAACAACACAGGTTGTGGCAGGGTCTTCATAAAACAGGCAGAAAATGATTGCTGATCTCAAAGTTATAGAACGTCGCACCTGGTCTTATAATGCAAAGGGATGAAGAAAAGTAGCAGCCCTGGTTAGTCTTCATCAGTCCCAGTTTCAAAGAAGAAGAATTTCTATCTTCGCTGACAAGTCTACTAAACCTGTGAACTTGTGCAGTTTTTCCTACCACTCCTTCGTCTTCCTCATTTCCACTGTTTAATCATGATGTAGCCACTCAAAAAAAGGGGAATGAGAGAGAGAGTCAGCACGGCGCTGCAGTGAGCAACACATTGGGCTCACAGCAAGAAGATCCCAATCCACTGTTGGCCTTGGGTGCTTATTGTGTGGAATTTCATGCTGCCCCTGTGTTTGGGTGGGTTCCCTCCAGGTACCCCGGCTTCATCCCACAGTCCTAAACATGCTACATCGGTGAACTGGTGAGTGAAAAATGTGTGATTTAATTGAATATTAGCATAAATGGTTGTTTGTCTTTACGTGTCAGTCCTGTGATGAACTGGAAACTTATCCAGGTTGTAGCCCCCTCTAATTTCAGCTGGGATAGGTTCCAGCCTTCCCACTGCCTTGAACAGGATAGGCTGTTAAAGGCAGAAAATTAATGGATGAATGATGAGGCCAAGACAGAAGTTATCAGAAGTCTTGTATCTGTGTAAACAATTTAATAAACCAAAATAAAATACCCCAAACTTGTTAAAACATCCATCTGCTATGTAATATTGTTGAGTAGATTCAAAAGTTAATATTCATCGACTTGTAAGATCGCTAATCGTTGTGCAGAAATAAGATTTCTGCTGAGAGCTGTAGGATATCCTCTCTTGATGTTTCTGCTGTCAGACTGAGGTCAGAGGTCAGTTGCTAATGAGATGATTTAAAACCTTCAAGTATAGAAGCCAATCTTATGAGTTACTCCGAGAAAGATGGATTTTTGTGGTAAATGGCCTGTGCCTATATAACACCTTTCTGCTTGGCCAGACCCGGGACATTCTTCACACGATGAGGCAGTATTCATCCATTCATACAAACATTCATACATTCAATCCCAGCTAGGTATCTAGATCTGCCATCAGTGACACCGTGAAAGAGCTGCAGGTTTCAAAATAAAGTAATTCATTCTCCTTTCTAATAAATGCATATACTCCCTCAGCAAAAATATTCTAGCACTTGTAAAAAAAAGATTATATATGAGCCCTAATGGCTGCATCATTGACACCGTTGGTATCGATTCCACTCCCCTTCTGTTCCAATCCTGGCTTCATAACTGCAGGGCGGATTTCTGGCCTGCTACTCTTTGTCAGGTTCCTAGCCTGTTAGCATCCAACCCATGCTAGCTAACAGCCTTCATCACATCGTGATAGTCTCCAGTCAGTCAGCCTCTGGTTTGTTAGCTTTCAATGGAGTAGCGTTCAGTCTGCCTCCCTCCAGTTAGCCAACCTCTAACACGTTAGCTGCCATAATGCTACACTCTGCTGGTTTCCAGCTTCCCATTTTGAAAGTAGCCTTAAACTAAGTCTTTATCTCAGCCTGCAAATTAACTTTGTATCGTAAACCTGCAAACTTCTTTTCTGGCATCACTTAGTCAGTGATCTCTTTGTTACTTTAATAGAAACACACCTGGCCATTTCCATTAGGACATGTGACCACAGAGGATGAAGCGGTCGCCGTGACACCCAATGCTGCTACCAGACTCAGCCATCCAATGATTCTGAGTCTCAGCTGCAAAGATGTGTGTGTGGTGTGATGATGTGTCTTATTTCCTTGCCTATTGCCCAGCTGAGACTTGTTCCTAGTTCCTAGTTGATGGACCAACTGGCACCTACTGTGCTGCAGTAATCCACTGAGCCCGCCTTAAAGACGTCTTCAGTGATGCTAGCATAACCTTCTGACCCGTTGAGCTGCAGCAGCCACCAGCTCCTGCTGGGCCCATTGACCCAGGGCTGCAGCCTTTGATTGTGTTTCTGTAGCCTCCTATTTCTCTGCCTCCACAGGCTCACCTGCATGTCCCCCGTTTTTACAACGTACAGTCCTGCACCTCTGTCATCAGCCTCCACTTCTGTTGCCCAGACACCCCTTTGTTTTTTTGCTCGGGTCCTTCACTCCAGCTGTGGGACTTAACCTCTAACCATGAGCTTTATCACCAACCTCCAAAGCGACCTACATTCCTGGCCAATAAGGTGGGTCAGCTTGCATTACCTGGCTCCAAGTCATCTTCTAGAGCCACTACACTGGTCTGAATGGCTTCTTGCTCTGGGGTCAGGGGAACCCGACCGTCCATCGAGGGGTACTGCTTCATGTCCAGTCTCAAAGTCACCAGCCTGCTGGGCCCTCTGTCCGAGGTTTCCCACTCCTCTGCCATCCATCTAGTTCCCCCAGAACTTATACTCCACCTTTGGTAGGTAGGCCACCAATGTCTTCTTGGTGTTGCCTTTCTCTTTGTGCTTTAGAATGCCAGTAACTGATTTCTAGGCCCGAGCTCCTGCTTACTGGCCTATTGGTCTTCCTGCCCATCTACTTGTCCCATTATGTAATCAGTACGTCATAGAAGCCCCCTGCTGTCTCCTCAGTCTGCATTTGGGTCCAGAACTCATTAATCTGCATAATAAATACCTACTTACACTGAAGCAGACTCGCTTCAATTCAAACAAAAAAGACATTCAATTTCCGCAAGTATGTGAAGAATTTTACCAAGTGGCAACCACTTGTACCCTGCAACAACAGACACTCTATGAAAGAGCCAAATACTAGTAAATAATTGGCAAGCAAAAATTTCCATTGGGGTAAGCCAATTTTATTTGGATAGAATTTTTATTTCTATCCATAAAAAATGCACCAAGTTGTGCAGAAACATCGCAAAACTCAGTAATTTAAGATAAATGTGCTTAACATGTGTGTTTTAGTCTCTTAATTGAGTTGACTACTACTAATTTCCAAGTTCAAAAGAGACTTGATAAAGTTTATTTTAGATCAAAAGAGATTTTACTATTTTGAATGTATTTAAAAAATTTTTTGCGATGTCTATTTAAATCTATCAAATAACTATATATGAACCATTTGCCAATCAAGAAATAATTATCTATAAGCCAGACTGACTTTATTGTTTGTTCAAATTTTGGGGGGGAAAAAAACCCCCAAACCTTTTGGGTAAACATTTCCCTGAATAGGTTTTTGTTTCTTCATGAAGCAAATATTACATGTATTTACTACTTCTGCTACCAATAAGAGGCATTTATGTGTATATCCAATATTTATCCAGCTGGACGGCAGTGTGGTCGGAGCAGAAGTTCCGTATCTGGCATTCATTGGGTGTATAGGTTCTAATATGGATCTATCGGGTCTGCTGACACTTTGGGAAGTCCGGGCTTACACCTTCAGTTTTTATTTTTCTGCTTCATCTTAGAGCGACCTTCCTCCCTCCCTCCCTTTAATCATAAAATAAGCAACTCAACCACATCACCAACGTCTTTAACTCCCCGTAGAACCGAAGGAATGGCGCAGAAAAGAAACAAGAAGAACAATATAACATTTTCAAACGCTCCAACCATGATGGATCGCGTGTTTCCGGCCTGCTGGTCATCTGCTCCTGTGACTGATTTGCTCTTGGTGTTCAGAGAGCGTGCATGCATGTGTCTCTCTGTGTGCAATGTCAGAGTTTAATTTGCTCTCACTAGCTACATTTTGTCAGTCTTTACAGTCATCAGCAGGTAAGCCTCCCCTCCCCCCCTCTCTCTTTCTCTCTCACACACACACACACACACAAACACACACCAAAGGTCAGTCACTTAACCTGCTTTAATCACGGGCGCCATTAACATCATCACGGCATTATGTGGAAATCAACACCGAGACATAAACTCGCTGTCACTTTCATATTTCAAACTAAAAAGCTGTAATTATCATTCGGCCTCGCATATTAGTCTTTCCTGAGTGAAAACATTAGCTGGAATGATGGCGGAGTTTAGCTTTGTTTTCTTCTGTCACACTTTTAAAATGCGCTTTTTTTAATTTTTGAACATTTGACCAGTTAACTTCATGCAGCGAATACTTTTATTGGGGCCTGTTGAGTCTCTGAAGAACAAAACTAGACCCGATCCCCTGGAAATAAAAGTTACTTTTTACTTTTATTCCTGAATAAAAAGTAACTTTTTACTTTGTATTAAATCTACAAGTCAAGTTAGTTTGACTTGTACATTTAATATACAAGTGAAAGTAACTTGACTTGTTAAATTAAAACTTGTGATTTAAAAAAATTTTTGATTATGATTTATTATTAGAATATTAGGACAAACAATCGTGCAACTGAAATTAATTCTATCAACAAAATGTAACATGGTATTCTGTTTTAGGAACATATTTGATGGTTAATAGACATGACAGGCACATGTTAATAGATTTGAATGTTATGGGCAGAAAACGCCCTAATTTTAGTATTATTATTGTTATCATCATTATTACAAAGATAATTCAGATTTTTGCGTAAAAGTGTTTCGGAGCAAATTTAAAAAAATTTGTAGTCATAATTATTAAGGAATTAAGGAACTATTGTAATTATAATTATACATATATA